>OX336389.2:1467893862-1468251982 GCA_946902985.2 Meconema thalassinum | reverse complement strand
CCAACTCTCAGATCAAAAAATTAAATTCTGGCCATAGTCGAGTTGGAACCCAAAACCTCTGGGATAACACCCAAGTATACTAGCCACTACATCGCGAAATGGGCAAATTATCATGCAACACACACAAAAATAAAAAGTTTTCTGTAGTGTAACTCATTGGCTGACAATCATAGTTGAGAATTCAAACCCAAGACCTCAGGACTTTTGTTTTGAACATTATCAGAAATATTATTCCATTTACATTTTGCTATTGCTTATAGTTATAAGAGTTGGCATTAATATGGGAGCAAAAGTGAAAGCAAAACGTGGGTGCAAGCATGGCTGGTTGTAGAGACTTTCATATCAACTAATACACATAAATTAAATTTTAGTAAAGTGACTTGGCTAATAATAATAATAATAATAATATTAACAGTTTAAAAAAAATCAGAGGGATTGATATTTTCAGGGTGTAATTTCCAAATTACTGTCAAGAATAATAATTACATGAACAGATTCCAAGAACTCTAGAGTGTTTTTAAGGTTAATGATTGGCTAGGAGTGAGATAGAGCTAGCTAACCTAAGTTAACCTCAGCTCAGTAAACCTAACCTTGTCACATGGCATGTTCTACAAGTATAGACTTGCTTTGAGACTGGCTATGACGTCACAGATGAATGGCGGTGGGAGGCTGGACATGACTTTTTATTACCCAAAAAACATTTTGCTTTTTGCCAGCCTCCCACCGCCATTCATCTGTGACGTCTCTTGTCAAAAAAAATGATTAAATTGATAAACATAGTTTGTGTATATTTCTTGTTTTCTTGCATGTTCAAGCAATAGTTATGTCAGGGAAGGGATTCGAACCCTTGCTTCCTTATATATTTGGAAATTTGATCTTAAGTCAAACGCCTTAACCACTCGGCCACCCTGACAGTTACTGATTTAATTAATCTTGTTGGACATTAGTGTTTACAAAACTTTTCTTTTCCCCACTATATATATGCTCAACCACTTTTTGGTTTTTCAATGCTGATTTTTGTTTTGTTTCAATTTTTTTTTTCAGTAACATTGCAGTTATCAGTATTGCAAACAGGGTGATTAATATAGGGATAAAGGCATCTTAAAA
The DNA here is from genome assembly GCA_946902985.2 of Meconema thalassinum. Classification (NCBI taxonomy): domain Eukaryota; kingdom Metazoa; phylum Arthropoda; class Insecta; order Orthoptera; family Tettigoniidae; genus Meconema; species Meconema thalassinum. The sequence goes on along the minus strand of OX336389.2, from coordinate 1,468,250,875 downwards.
ATCACAAGCCTTACAGTTGTCACGTATCATGTATAACATGTTATCCTACATTCCACATAGGGCTCTACCTTCTTAACAGTGAACTCTGTTGGTCATTAAAATAACTACTTGTAAAATAATTCCAGTGGTAAATCCTTTTAGCAAATATCATATATTAAATATTTTCACGCCATAGAACGACAACTTGAAAATCATTTATTGTAGGAATATCTTTAATGGGATCTCCAAACCTTGAAGTATGCAATATACATTCCAGATAGTGCTGTATTTTGGTCGATAGTGCCTCCAGTGCTTACATTAAATAAGAATACAGTAAACGTATAAATTTTTTATAAATTATAATTGTTTTCATAAAATACCATATAATAAATATTTTCACACCTACGAATGACCATTTGAAAATGGTTTATTGTAGAAATATCTTTAATGGAATCTCCAAACCTTTAAGTAAACCATATGTGATGTACATTCCACATAGCTACATAACCAACAGTACATCGTGGTACCAATCTCCGCCGCATTGTGCGCTCATTGTTTGTGTTGGATTTCTGTTTCATTACTAGAACTGTACTTACTGGCCAATAACCAACATAGTGGTCAAAGTGTTCCCCTGGTAGATAACCCATGTTTGGTTTGTCAATTTCTAATTGCAAGGCCAGTCAAGACCTAACAAAAATTAGTCTTAACGTATATATCCATCATCAACACCATATCATTAAACAAATGAAACCATCTTAAGGTATTTATTACATTTAATTGCATTTTAGGAATCTTGCAAACATCTTGCAACCTTAAAGAGGAAAGTATAGACAGGAATTGTGAAAAGGAAACCGTTCAATCATTTAATGTCGTTAGTGTAAGAAACCTCAACGTAAGAGGTTATGAAAGTCTACGTGAGGGTGTGGTTTTTACAGCTGGATGCCTTTTCCTGACACCCACCTCAGAGACAAGTTTATGGGAAATGAAACTCAGCTATCATGTCGAATGTGGATCTCCTATTCTAGGAGAAAGTCATGTTGAGGTATTTGTCTGCAGGGAGTGTGGTAAACGAAACAACAACAATAAAAGCATACATGTAAAGGGAATATTATGGAATTTTCGAGTACATGTAGTCAATTTTAATAAAAATTGGATAAATTTCATGGTTTGTACACCACTTGGCTAAATTCGGTAAATTTTAGTGAATTTTCATCTATATTCGTCTAATTTTATATGAATTTGAGATGGTTTAAACCATGCTTAGGTAAATCAATGGAATTTCAATAAATCTGGTAGTCATTTGTTGAATTTTGCTGGAATGTTGTGTCATTTGGTCAATTTTCGGAAAATGTAGTGGATTTTAGGAAAATTTAAGGTAAATCTGGGGATAGTTAGGTATTTAACAGATAACCTATCACTATAATGGTTGTATTAGAGTGTGCCTTTCACCACCAAGGGGTAGGATTGGAGAGAGGAGACCGTCATGAGCTGAAGTGCATAGTCACTTATATTGACTTTAAGGATGGCTGTTGTGGGGGATCGAACACTCCTCTTGTTGGTTTTGGGGGAAGTGTACTCCATTCCATTCCATTTTTTAAAAGCCACTAATCAGGTCCTAGCATTGGGCAGTTGCAAACCATTTGACTATTCTTAACATCAAATGTGCATTTGCCTGGAGTAGAAGTGGGAAACCACATCAGTTTGGTGTATAGAAAACTCAGCTCACCTACCTCACCACAACTCATTGGAAAATGAAAATCATTTGTTTTTTTGTCTTACTTAGGGGCTTGGAAATCATGGTTATCAGTCCTTGGGAAAATAATCATGGGCAAGCACACTATTATTAGCTGAGTTTCTAATACCTTTTTGCATACCCTAGGACCAGTATTGCATTATAAGGCATGCCATGTGTTAGCGTTCTTAAAAGCCAGTGATATAAAACAATAGAAGTCTTTAATTCCACCCCTGGGCGTCATATCTAGTGTCATGTAGGTTGACGATCACGGAGTCCCAGCTGAGGCCGTCATTGCTTCCACTAACTTGTGCTAGGCTCCTCTCTGTCTTATTTCCTGTCGACCACACTTGCTCAACTCTTGTTCTCTACCGACCTCAACATGATTAGGGTATCCGAGCCCTAGGGAGTCTCTTCCTTTTGCAACTTCATTGGCCCTGGTTTATTTATTTTTTCTGATATCCTGAGGAGGCAGCCTTGCTTTTTTATTTTCATGTTATTCCCTGTCTTTTGCCCAAGCCCCCTCAAGAAGCCCCACCACTTGCGGTGCACTCTGCATATGGCTACACCCTCAAGGGCTGATCAGTTTGGAAGTTGGCGACCCCAAGGGATTTCTGAGCTGAGTCCAGTTTTCCTCCTCTTTATCCATTACCTCTGGGGCAAAGCCACTCCTAGTATACTTTTTATCTGCCTTTCATGGCTCTCCTTCCTTCCAACTCCCTCAATCCTTATGCTTGAGGGTTGAGGGCCATTTTTTTTATTCCTTCTGTCCTTTATTTGACCATTTGTTTTCCATTTCTTCTTCTAGTATATAAGAGTGTAGTAGCTTAGATTTAATTTTCATCTTTACGATGACCCAAACCATTGAGGATCGCTGTAGAACGCTTCTCTCTTGTCCAAAGGACAGCATGTTGAATTCCTCACTGGCTCATGAATTTTATTCTTTGTTCACTTAGTTCTCATGGCTTTGAAACTGGCTGTCTGTAACGTGATCATTATTCATTTTAACTTCAGCGTACTAAACTAATTTTAAATTAGTTAATTTTAAATTAATTATTTTAAATTAATTATTTTAAATTCAGATTTGTGTTTCACAGTAAACACAATTATTATTCTCCGTTTAAAACAAGCCATACCATTCTTTTTCTAACATGATAGCTTATACGTGCGCATGGAAAGTAGTATAATCATCAGCTAAGGATTCAATTTCCATTACCTACACCTCTCATGGTATGCCAATTCGTTAAACTATAGAAAACGTTTCTATATGTTTTGTTACATTATTATTTGACCATATCACCGTGTAGTGGTTAACCTACTTGGTTGTCAACCCTAAGGTCTTGGCTTCCAACCCCGACTATACCATGACATTCATTTCAAGGTTGCAATAAGCTTCACTAAGCCTTTGTCAAACCTAACAACGATCTAGTCATGTGCAGAGCACGTCCGCTATCAAGCAAATGAGTAATATGAAACTTACTGACAAGATCGCTGTGCTGTTATCAGCAAGGCACACTACGCAAACCAAAGCCAGTGTCTCTGTGCAGATTCAAGCCAGCGGTAGTATGCAAGCCTACGTTTGTTTAAAAAGCATCATGAATAAAAGTCCACTGTGAGCACAGAGGCCCCGGTTCGATTTTTTTTTCTAAAGGCTGCAACAGGGTAGACTGAGTCTTGACAGGTAAAACGTTTTGAGGTGCATTCGTGAACCATGGCAAGGGTTGGCCATCCTGACTTCTTCAACACCTCCAACCAATGTTTACTATTACTGGTGAGTTACCATTTTTTCTTTCTTCGGCTTTTCCCTATTAGTTTGAGTCGCCGGAGCCAACCAGGCTCATTTTGGTTTTGGCCGGGGATTTAAGGCCGAATGCCCTTCCTGACGCCACGTGATTTTTCAGGTGAAAATTCCAACCCCCGCTGTCACCGGGATTTGAACCCCAGCCGTCCGGGTAAAGACGAGCAGCTAAGCACCTGCGCCATCACGCTCCCCACTGGTTAGTTATCTATCCGCACATTAATCCATAATTACCTAATAATAATAATAATAACAATCATCCTCCATACACATGTCCATTAAAGCATGGTTTCACAAAGATGCTTATGCTTTTAGGTGTATAACACGTTTTTTTTCCCATAACATGACTATTTACTGTTTTAGGGGTGAAATGATCAATCGAGGTAAAAGCCCATATCATCCCCTATTTTTTAAGCTATCACACCTAATTTTATGATTCTTCGTTTCCGAGATATGGATTTTCCAATTTTGGGGGGTAGTTTCACCCCCCTGCTATTTTTCATCAAAAACAAAAGATCTTAGGTTCATTTATCATTTTTAGGTGTTTTTTACACGTTTTTTTCCCCATAACATGACTATTTACTGTTTTAGGGGTGAAATGATCAATCGAGGTTAAAGCCCATATCATCCCCTATTTTTTAAGCTATCACACCTAATTTTGGGATTCTTCGTTTCCGAGATATGGATTTTTCAATTTTTTTGGGGGGGGGGAAGTTTCACCCCCCCTGCTATTTTTCATCAAAAACAAAAGATCTTAGGTTCATTTATCATTTTTAGGTGTTTAACACGTTTTTCTCCCATAACATGACTATTTACTGTTTTAGGGGTGAAATGATCAATCGAGGTAAGAGCCCATATCATCCCCTATTTTTTAAGCTATCACACCTAATTTTAGGATTCTTCGTTTCCGAGATATGGATTTTTCAATTTTAGGGGGTAGTTTCACCCCCAAACAGGGAATGTTGCCCCAAGTGCTAGGACCCCTCATACAAGTCCCTAGCATGATTGGTTCGCGAGATATGAACAAAAGTGTCGTTAGGTCCTTTTAACAAAAATGAATCCTACATTCAAAAACGGGGCGTCACCCCCAGGGTTAGAATACTGCCTATGGCAAAATCCCATGAGGGGTTCAGAAAATATTAACAAACGTGTAGTTAGGTCCTTTTAACAAAAGCCGTCCGTGCGCGCACATACAAAAAATATTACTATTTCAACCCCCCGGGTAAGGGTAGTTTTTATTTTAGAGTGGATATACCCCGTCCATAGAAAAGGGGAGTTCACCACGAGTCCTACGACACCTCATACGTTTAAATCCGATTATTGGTTAGCGAGATAGTAAAAAGCCGATGACCTATTAGTTTTTTTGGTTTATTTCAATACATATTTAAAAAACACTCATTTATAAATCATCATTTAAAAAGCCCGCCCTCTTACAAAAACCGCCAAGTTCGTAAGCATACAAAAATAAATTACTATTTCATCCCCCGGGTAAGGGTAGTTTTTAGTTTGGGGTGAATATGCCTCGTCCATAGAAAAGGGGATTTCACCACGAGTCCTACGACACCTCATAGGTTTAAATCCGATTATTGGTTAGCGAGATAGTAAAAAGCCGATGACCTATTAGTTTTTTTGGGTTCTTTCAATACATATTTAAAAAACACTCATTTATAAATCATCATTTAAAAAGCCCGCCCTCTTACAAAAACCGCCAAGTTCGTAAGCATACAAAAATAAATTACTATTTCATCCCCCGGGTAAGGGTAGTTTTTATTTTGGAGTGGATATACCCCTTCGATAGAAAAGGAGAGTTCACCACGAGTCCTACGACACCTCATACGTTTAAATCCGATTATTGGTTAGCGAGATAGTAAAAAGCCGATGACCTATTAGTTTTTTTTGGTTTATTTAAATACGTATTAAAAAAACACTCATTTATAAATCATCATTTAAAAAGCCCGCTCTTTTACAAAAACCGCCAATTTCGTAGGTATACAAAAATGAATTACTATTTCATCCCCCGGGTAAGGGTAGTTTTTATTTTCGGGTGGATATACCCCGTCCATGGAAAATGAGAGTTCACCACGAGTCCTACGACACCTCATAGGTTTAAATCCGATTATTGGTTAGCGAGATAGTCAAAAGCCGATGACCTATTAGTTTTTATGGTTTATTTCAATACATATTAAAAAAACACTCATTGATAAATCATCATTTAAAAAGCCCGCCCTCTTACAAAACTCCTCAAGTGCGCATGCGTATAAAAAAACATTCATCGCCAAAATGTCAAAAAACAACATGTTTACCCCAAATGGCTTTTCCCAATTCCATCCATTTTTAAAAAATAACCTCACCATCATCTAGAGCGGAAAAAATACCATCGAAACGACCCCTCACTCGACCCTACTCCTCCCCCACCACCTAACCCTTTCCCAACATAGGCATACATATTCAAGCACGAGCGCGACTTCAGGAAACCAACACTACCCCACTACTCGTGAATGACCTTTTAGTTTTGGTCTTTTAACCAAATAAAGAGCCTATAGGAAAGTAGGGGGCATTACTAGCAGTGCTAGGACACCCTGTAGGTTCTAATCCCATGTTTGGTTAGCGAGATATCAAGTTCGGGGCAAATACGAGGAGTGTTCAATAAGAAGTGGTGCAGCTCCCCCCTCATCCCACTACTATTATACAAATTATAAATGCGTAATTCACTACATATAAACGATATTGTATTTAGAAGTACGATGGTGAGGTATCTGCATTGTGAACTCGGTAAATCTGTTGCTTCGTCCATGGACCGATTCCTTACGACAATATCCGTCGTAAAGATAGGATGGGGATTTCTGATTAAGAATATTTACGGTCAATAATGCTATTGCCAGCAATCTACGTTCATGTAGATTGAGCCACTGTAGTTGAATGTAAAATAGTGCTATATGCTCTTCTTGACGAACGTCAAGTATGAATCTTACACCGGCACTTTGGGTACGTTGAACTTTTGTATTCAGTGTGTCTTAAAGATCATTAGGCTACATACTACTGAGCAGTACTTTAAGACAGGATATAGCAACGATTGCACGAATAATTTTCGTATGGTAATCGGTATGTATGAAATATTTCGTCGTAGTTGGTGAATAATCAATACAGCTTTATTTATTGTTCGATGTATGTGTTCCGTCCAAGAAAGTGTACTAACCATTATAAGGCCCAAGTCGCTAACTGCTCAATTGTGGGGAATAACAGAACCATCGATTACCGTAGGCGGTACATTCCTCATGTCGACAGAGTTATGGAGTCTAGAATGACCAATCAGAATCAGTTGTGATTTAGAGGCATTAAATCGTAAATTGTGACACACACACGCGCGTACGGACATACAGTATATCGATCTCATTATTCTTTATTCCATACGATGAATGTAGGTTAAGAATCACAATAGTTATATACATTCCCAAGATTCACTATTATCAAAGGCAACCACCATATAAAACAACCCCATGGCGTAATTTAACGCGTTAAATAGTTTCCCATAGCTGTAATTGGGGAGATGCAGCAAGTTCGGATATCGGGGGTTCGAACCCTGTCGCTGAGAACTGCCTTCTTATGTCTGGTATTCCCCGAGTTTCTCCACACTTCCTTCAGGCAAATGCTGGGATTGTGTCATATTTCAAGTCCTACGGCACCTACCCCGATCCCTTACCCTAATAATTGCAGTTACGTACGTTACCACAGTCACCATAGAAATACGGGTTATTTGACAATTCCAACACACACCCAAGAATATGGGTTTAATGACCAAGATCTCCCTATCTTATAAAATGTATTAACAAAAATAAAAACGCATAAAACACATTAAATAATGCAAACTACGAAAAAGTAAGATTATTAATGCATAATTAAACGTGATTGACGCCTCCGTTGCGTAGCGGTCAGCGTAACTAGCTGCCACCCCGGAGGTCCGCGGTTCGATTCCCGGCTCTGCCACGAAATTTGAAAAGTGGTATGAGGACTGGTACGGGTTTACTCAGCCTCGGGTGGTCCAAATGAGAAGAGGGGGTTCGATTCCCACCTCAGCCATCCTCAAAGTGGTTTTCTGTGGTTTCCCATTTCGTCTTCGGGCAAATGCCGGGATGGTACTGCCCCCGTAAATTGAATTATATTGAGACCACGGTGGTTGTATTGGCATATGTGAATAAAGTTATGGCTGTCATAGTTGTGACGTGTATATTCATGACGTAGGCACGGATGACGCAGACTTTATGCAAGTAGGCTGGTTGAGCTGAGATTCTTGGTGACGTCATGATTTTGTTCGAGAAAGATCTGAGATTTACGACGCAGTCGCAGGGAAACAAAGAATTGTGCTAAGGAAGAAGTTACGCTATTGGAGGAAAGGCTCGAACCAATGAATGATAGTTTGGAGGGAGACGGAGATTACTGAAACTACCATATTTAATTACTTTTGGAATGCAGAATTGTGGAAATCCATTTTCAGTTATGGCATTGATTTGGAATTTTGAAGAAATTAATTTTGAGTTTTTGAAATTTGAAAATCCGTAAAGTATAGCCAAAGTTAGAACTTCTAGCAATGACGGAGGAACAAGCTATGGAAGGGATGGATACGCCCCTTAAGAAGTTGATAAAAGGTCTTGCACAGCAGAGAGAAGCTCTCATGTGTCTCATTCTCTTGTCATATAGTCGTTTTTCTGATTCTCATATTATCAGACTTCGAGTGATTCAGTGAAGCAAGTCGTCATTATCACGTGTGGCAGAGCCCACCGCATTGAACAAGCACGGAGCGTGCAGCAGTACCATTTTACGGTTTCTGAAACTAGGCGAAGTTGAAACGCACACTTAAACGAGTCTACAAGATTTTCTATCAAGAGTTAGATACTGCCTTTATGCTAATTCAATTGTGCATTATAATATTGAGGTGTGTAAGAAAGTTGAACATTTTCACGATTATAATTTGGAAGATATTCGCATTTTAAGACTGCAGACAAAAGTGATTTTCTCGCCACCTGAGAAGCACTTTTATAATATCACAATCTACGCTACGGCTGACACTTGTATTGCAACCGTGATACGGAAGATTACGTTTGGTGATATAACGCTACATTCTACAATGCAACAATATAATCTGGCAGTTCTTTCAACTATTATTATAACCGAAGTGGAGATGGAAGACTAAAACTTTAATGCAATTGGGACATATATCAATGGAGTGAAATAGCAGCATGGAACTTCGCTAATCGTCTTTCTACAAAAGCGAGCATGTAGTGAACATCCAACTACACTCATGCATCGTAATCCAACGCTGTATTATATCAAATGGCAGTGGAAATATCTTCATACTCTACAATTATGAACATTTCTGCGGAAATAATTGCAATAAACTTCATGGCGAATTTCTACCAGAACTTCAGGGAACTATCAAGAGAGGCCAGGGTAGACCGGGCTCACAAAGAAGAGTTTTGCCAGAAGGATGTCTATCGTCTACACGGAGCAGTGCAATTTCCGGAGGAGGAAGCAGTTCTATTCTCCGAGGGCGCAGGTTCCAGGTTCGAGGTCGGAGCACATCTTTACGTTGGTGAAATGGAACCATCAGCAGTCTTCTTTGGAAAATTTCCTCTAGAACTTCAATCAACAGATAAGGTAGTCGTGAACGTTTCTTGTTTTATTTGAGCCATTTAGCGATATCTGAGCAACCATTTTTCCCATATTTTCTGTCCCATATATTTTGCCCCATATTCTTGCTTGATATGTCTGTACTCTGTACACTTTGTTGAGTTATGCCTTTTTCTACGATTTATTGAGACATTATTATGTCATTGGCATATTTAAATAATTTTGGATCAGTTGAGACTGATATATATATTCTTTAGTAATTTGCATATTTTTGTAGTCACGATTTGACTGTAAAGTTAACGATTTTCTATGGCAAATTTGAATTCAGACAGCGTGTCACTTTATTAAAGTAATTCTATTCAGTAAATTACTTTGACCAATTTTCTGTCATCCTCAAGAAAGAAGAATGATTAAAAGATTTTAGAGCGTTAAAATCTATTACTTTGTCGACGATCTTGGAAATACTAGTCGTTTTATGAACATGATTGCAACATAGACATTTATCGTCAGTTCTGAAATACCATTGCATTATAGACAATTTTATGAAATATGAACTTTGAGTACGATTTATTGAGTACACTATAGTAATGAACATTTGATAGGAATTTTTCTCAATTCTAGATTGGAACAATAATGTTTGCATTCCAAAGTCTAATTGTATTCTATTCGATTATTTATGCAGTTTAGATGAACTTTGATTGAAGATAGTATTTTTATACTGTGATACTTTGAAGATATTAATCTCAATTTTGATAGACCAGGGAGGCGTGTCTAATCGTATTTGCTATTAAATTTATTTGTGATTGGCAAATTTTTACTTCATATCGATTCATGAATGAAACCCACGAAGGTTAAATATAATAACAGTTTTTGATACAATTAATGAATATAAGAATTTTTAAAGAGGAACTATGGATGTATAATCGTTAGTTCAGTGGACGTGTAAAAGTCGCTGATGAATAATGCCCTTGAATATGTGAAGGAGGTTCCCACAGTAAAATTAATGAAGTTGATGAATTTATAAGTGGAGGTTTTTTGTATGTATTGTGGAAGATTTTGATGCCATATATATTGAGATATATGATGAATTCTGGGCCTATTTTTGTGCAATTTTGTGCGTTTTGAGCGAGGTATTTTTCCGCAGAGTGTATTGTCCAGGTCCTTTGAAAATTAATCATGTGAAGTTACTGTTAAAATTAACAAGAGTGTTGAAATAATTTGAGATAACGATTTTGAATGGAGGTTACCGTCACAAATAATAATAATAATTATTAAACCTTATTAAACCTGAATCTAAAATTTAAATATAACTAACCTTCATTGGTCGATTATATCACCACGATTTGAGTAATTATCAACCGGATAAACGTGTGGTTTAATGTATTTCTAAAATAAATAATATGAATATTGTAAATAATTATGTAAATATCTTTAATAATAATTTGAAACGAACGGGATTAATAGAGGCGTGTATAAATTTTTCAATTGTCGTTTGACAATGTTATAAACAATTTAAAATGTTATAAATAATTAATGAACATTTTGTTATAAACATTAAGCGTTTTTGTTATTATACTCTAAACAACGCTAGTTAAACAATTGGGATTATACAATTAAACAAGTTTTGGGATTATTAGAGTAATCCATTGATATTTGAATGGAGCATTTAAAAGATTTGCGTGATAATATTTGAGTTGAGTTGTGGACATTTAAAGTGTTTTGAAAAGGAGTTAGGCTCTGATGTAACTAGCATATGCTAACGTTGGCTGGACAGGTGGGTCCATTTGACGATGCAAGCATGCGACATGGTGTAGGGTGTATCGCAGCTGGCCAGACAACTGTATGATAGAGGCCAAGGTCACCTACATAGCAGCCTTGCGGTTATAAATAAAATGTGATGTTTATGAAAAAGGAAAACAATTGCTATATGTCTCGTCCCAACTCCCTTATCCATTCCAAGTGTATTATTATTATTACGTTCTTTTGAGCTAGAAAGCTGAAATTTTGTATGTAAAGTCTACAAGTCCTACAGGAGGACATGATTACATGGACAATGGCTTCTGATCGCCACGTATATTTTGTTGGTAAATTTTTGTTAAATTAATTCCTTTATGTGAAATAAATTATTGTACAGTTTAAAGTTTCTTGTTTCCGTTTTGGTTCATTTTAAATATCATGGTGGAGGTTATTGTGAGGGCATACTTTTAAGTGATCCAGTTGGCAACCCAGACCCGAGATTAATTTGAATAGGTAAGTAAAAGGTAAGTATGAACCCCCGTATATTTTGGTGTGTTCCACAATAATTTCTTGTTAACTACTGTGCTAAAATCTCGGTAGTATCTGTCAGTGCCATTTTCATTGATGTAGCTGTGCCGGTGCGTTTGATTATTGGCAATCCGATTGAGGGGGCGGATATCTGACAGCCTACTATCCGGATTATCGGGGACAGTACTGTACCATATTCTCATACTCAAATTGTAGTACATTGCACTGTGAGATGTGTTTGAAACACAGCGCGGCGTTTAGCAAGCCAGGACCGTCACGGCAGCTGATCGAAGTACCGTTAGATTATGTCCGAGCTGTGCCGAGGGCGACCGAAGCTTACATGCAGGCCTGACGTCACGAACATACGTTAGGTCTACATATTGATTCATAGTATTGATTGGCAGCAAAGGAGTATTTCATGGATTATAACGAACAAGAGAAGTTCATTTATGCTTTTTAGCATTATTCAAGATGTATTGGTACTGTATAACGTCTCTGAAGAGTTATTATCATCTATAATATTTTATGAAATATTATGTAAGCCATTTTGATTATGCGCTAAGGACATGATTTATCGATTTACGCTGCACAGGAGAGGGGGTAGTTCGCCCTTCGTGAAACTGTCGACTGCATGAAGAGAACAGATTACTGAGTATCTCGGGAGAGAACATAACAAGTACAAGAATATAGCGTGTTTCGCAGCGCAATACGTATCGCAGGTACAGTTCTAGTTCTGTAACGTGTTTTTCGAGGTTTTTTTATGCAGCTGAAATAAGTCAGTAGGAAGCCATTCTATATTTATTTACGCGGCAAATTGTTCAGCCAAGAGAATTTTTCATGTTAATTTATTATTATTATTAATTTATTATAATTATTATTAAGATATTTTCGGAGCATTTTATAAAAATTATAAGCATACAGATAGGTTTTCTATGTCTTAGAAAACACTATCAAGCAAATTATTACGAACGACAATATCATAGAAAATTATGTGATTACGGAATTTTACGGAGTTTCGTCAGTTAAGATATTATGAGAGACATGACTCACTGGGAATTCAAATACAGGCTGATTCTTGTCAAGAAGTATTACGCAAGCGTGGGTCGCAGCGTCAAGAAAAGGCGGATAGTTGGAACGGAAATCGACTTCATCATCCGCGCGCCGTGTGTAATGAGCCAGAGAAGGGGAAGTAGAGCGTGGGGAGCAGCCAATCAGTGGAGCCCACGTAAGCTGGAAGTCGGTAACGAGGTGGGGAGCCGACGTGTGCATATATCGTTCGACGCGCCGTGGAACGAGGACAATCTGTGAAAGACTTGACTAGTTCGGTTGCAAGTGTGTGTCGCTCCGATGTTCCGTGGAGTGGAGAACTATCTGTTTAAAACTTAACCAGTTTGGTTGTACGAGAGTATGGCTCCGTTGTTAGGACCATAAAGCCACCAAATCTACAAGTATATCATCAAATATCGACGGAGATGACGACGTCCAGGAGACTGTGGGAAGCACACAGCATCATCCAGTACGAGGGAAATGCTTTGGCAATTTCCAGTGGTAAGCGCGAATGACGCAGAAATACGCAATCTCTCACTTCTCTTTGTTTTATATTTCATATTTCAGTAACTTCATAGCTTGGGATTAAGAGTAAAATCAATAATTTATCAGACTCCGTTTTCACGTAATTTTCTATCGGTAATATTAAAATCGCAACGCTCCAATTTAATTTTTAAACTTATTATTATAATTAATTTTGCTATTCTTGTTTTATATAATAAATTCATTTCTTTTACAATGCAATCTTTGATTTCAGTAGGTAGCATTAGATATAGACCAATTCCTTCTCCTGATACAATTGTTTGTTGGGTTAATGGTCAAATCATACCACGATCTGAGTGAATAGAGTCTTGAAGGTGTTCTGCCAGAGCTAGACGTTGTTAAATACAAATTTAGATTTCAACATTGCGTTGAGGTCTTGGCGCCCATTAAAACAACATAACTTAGGCAAAGGTAAACAGTGACATTTATCTCCCAACAGTTAGGGGCAGTCTAACCGTTACACTTGTCGTTCAACGTGTGGGCTAGCAAATCCGCTACACTTGTCGCCGACAACTTGGGGCTGAAAACCTAATAACATTTGTGGAAGGAGAAGGGTATATATTTCTGTGCCTGTATTTTGGGGGTTATTTGTCTGTATCAGTGTATATCATTATGGGGGATGAGAAAGAAAGACAGATGAGGTTACGTAGTGGTCATCAACTGGAGAGTGATGATACGAGCAGTATGTCGAGTGATGGTAGTACCGGGGTAGCGGAGGTAAATCCCGATACTGAAACAGGGAGTGTAGGCGGACAACCAGAATTAAAAACTTTACTTCTCGAGTTCATGTATCAGAACAAAGTTTGTAGTGATGCCTTAAATGCAAAATTAGAACAAAACAGTAGGGAAAATAAAGAAAGTACAGACGCTTTAAATGCTAAACTGGAACAAAACAACGCTAAATTAGAACAAAACAGTAGGGAAAATAAAGAGAGTAATAGGGAATTGAGCGATAGTTTAAACGCCAAATTAGAACAAAACAGTAGGGAAAATAAAGAAAGTACAGATGCCTTAAACGCCAGATTAGAACAAAACAGTAAGGAAAATAGAGAGAGTACTGAAACTTTAAATGCTAAATTAGAACAAAACAGTAGGGAAATGAGTGACAAATTCGAACTGATTAGAGGTGAGATCAGGGGGGTGATGGAAGAAAAGGCTAAAGAGATTATTGCAGATGTAGACAGAAAATTAGGAAAAGTACAGGAGGAGTTGGAAATTAGAATCAGTACACAGGCTGAAAATTTAAAAGAACTAGTGCAACTGGAAACACAGCAGGTCAAAAAGCAATTGGGGGGAGAAATTGACAAAATTCAGGTAGCTACTAAAGAGGTTAAGGAAGAGCTGGGGGTAGAATTGAGAAAGTCCACTCACAAATAGTTGCAGAAGTAAATGATTTAAGAGAGAGTAATAGAGAGAGCATTAGCAAGATTGAGGAGAAACAAGCAAAGCTATATGATAAAGTAGAAGAATCAGAAGGAAACATCAAATTAACAGTAAACAGTATTGAGAGGAAGGCTGAGGAGAAAATCGCAGAATTAGAGTTAAAATTAAAAGCTAGGATCAGGCAAGAAAATAGTCAGAATAGGCCAGTTTTTGTGAATAGCACACACAGGGAGGTAGAACTGGGTAAGTTCAGCAATCGACAGGGGGTGCCCAATGGAGTTCATGAACACTATAGAAAATAAATTCGGGGAGAGGTTGGAAAATGGTAGTATTGAGTGGTGCCAGGTAGTTGAAATTTTAGAACAAGTGTTTGTGGGGGAAACGAGGAATTGGTTTGCTGTCTACAGAGACAAGTTTACTGATATCAATGATTTTAAAATGAAATTCTGTGAAAAGTTCTGGAATGAGGTTATTCAGTCGCAGCATCGTGAGGGAGTAGTGTGTGGTAAATATAACCCTAAAGGAAGTTCCACCATGACCGAATACTTTTTAGGGCAGGTATTAGTGTGTAAATATCTGGATGGGTTGAAGGAGGAAAGTGATGTGGTAAGGTTGCTACTTAGGCACTTTCCCTATAGGATCAAGGAGGCTGCTTGTATCCAGAATGTAAAGACAATATCACAAGTAGAAAATTTGTTAAGCACATTTGATGCACTAGGGAGAGGGGGTTATGAGGACAATTTCAATCGGAACCAGGGTAATAATAATAATAGACCTAACGAAGCCAGGCATCAGGAAGTTCAAGGGAACGGTGGCGAAGGGGCCAACGCTCAAAATAGAAATAATAATAATAATCAGCTAAATCAGAACAGAGGAAATGGCTATGGTAATCAGTATCAAGGGAGGAACAATGATTTCAGGGGAAATCAAGGGAGGAACAATGATTACAGGGGAAATCAAGAGAGAAACAATGATTTCAGGGGAAATCAAGGGAGAAATTATAATGACAATAATTACAACCAGAATAGGGGTCAAGGAAGAGGACAGCCTAGTGGTAGTAATATACAGCCAAACAATGACAACACAGCCCAGAACAACCAGACCAGTTCAGTAGTTAGTAGTACTACGGCCAGCTGTAGCGGTTCTTTAAACGCGAACCAGGCTGCGAAGTAAGGTCAGAATCTCAGTCTGTAGCATGCCCTGTCCATACAATTATACAGGAACCCTATGACCTAAATGTAAGAAACGAATTATTACATGAACTAAATGATGAAGGTATTATTCAGGAAGTGGTTAGTAAGAGCCCCATAGTTAAATTTAACGTGTCCGAGGCGTACACAGATGTTTTAATTGATAGTGGTTGTATGAAGAGTTGCATAAGTAGTGCATTTTATGATAAAATGAAAGGAACTGGAGTAAATTTTGAGGAGATGCCAATTAAAAGCACTTTTGTTATCACAGCTGTTGGGAAGAGGTCTAAAGTAATTTCTAAGCAAGTTTTAGTAGACAATAAAATTAATAATCATGTAGAGAAGCAGATTTGTCTTGTAATTCCAAATTTAGTATTCAGTGTTATCTTGGGTTCAGAGTGGCTAAGTAGAGTGTCTGGTAACTTATGTTATGATGTAGGGAGTTTGAAATTTAAATGGGGAGATTCTGAAGTAGAAGTAGCGTTCAATGACCATATTCAGAGGAGTAGTATTGTAGGTGTGATTTGTACTTTAAATGAGATATCGCCAGCCGCAGAGCGGGGTTCTCCATGTTTTGTGGGCAGTGTGATTACGAACGGAAGTCTAGAGGACTCGTTACGTGATGCTGCATTTCAGGGAAATATAGAGGTGGAACAATGTGTTCGGCTCTATGATGTGTTATGGTGTAATAGGAGAGTTTTTGAGGATCGCATTGGTATGGCCAATTGCTATACACATTCATTGAACGTTATTGATAGGTCAGTATTCACAGGACATAGATATCCTGTACCTTTCGCTTATCAGAGTGCAGTTGAGGCACAAATTAACAAGATGCTTGAAGATGGGATTATTGAGCACTCTAACAGTCCGTATGTTAATTCTTTGATCACGGTACCCAAAACCGACGGCACGGTTCGTATTTGTTTAGACGCTCGTTTGGTGAACAATATAATTAGTTCAGATCAGCTGAAATCTATGTCAATAGAGGAAATAATGCAAACAATTGAGGGGAAGACGTATTTCACTTGTGTAGATTTGAGTTCCAGTTTTTGGCAAGTGCCACTTATGTACGAAGATAGACCATTTACAGCTTTTAGTCATAAATATAACCTTTATCAATTTTGTAGAACACCTTATGGGTTAAAGAGTAGTTCAGCAGCTTTAATTAGGGCTTTAAACATCGCATTAGGGGATGACACAGGAGAGTTTGTAACCATTTACATAGATGATATGGTAATTAGTTCACGCAGTTTTGAGGAGCATCTACGTCATTTAGATATAGTTTTTCAGAAGTTAGATCAGGCAGGGTTCACTTTGAAGCTGTCTAAGTCGTCATTCTGTCAGTCAGAAGTGACATTTTTAGGTCATAGAGTGTCGAGTAGAGGTGTAACACCAGAAGAAAGTAGGGTTAATAAGATACTTAACGCAGAGGTGCCACAGAATGTTAAACAGTTAAAAACTTACCTGGGAATTTGCAACTTTTTCAGGAGGTTCGTTCTTAAATACTCAGGGTTGGTAGAACCATTCAGGGAATTGCTTAAAAGTGGGACTCGGTGGAGATGGGAGTCCAAGCATGATCAGGCTTTTAAAGCGCTGAAGGAAGGTTTTGAGAAAGCTGTAGTGCTGAAATATCCGTTAAAAGATAAGGAATATGTGATTATGACAGATGCTTCACATATAGGCATTGCTTGAGTATTATGTCAGAAGGATGATGAGGGTAATCTGTGCATTGTATCTTTAGCCTCGCGAGGACTGACAGCAGAAGAGAAAAGATACACGATTACTGAGTTAGAGCTTTTAGGTATTGTTTTCAGTTTAGGGAAATTTAGAATGTATTTAGTAGGGGGGAAATTTGAGATCCACACAGATCACCATGCATTACTGTATATGAGGACTTGTAAACTCAGTTCTAACAGAGTTAGTAGGTGGATTCTTGCTCTGCAGGAATACGAATTCACAGTAAAATATATTAAAGGTAAAGATAACATTCTTGCAGACATGCTATCAAGGGACACTAATTTATGTAGGGATTGTCCTGTGGTTAAAGCAGAGGACGGTATTTTAATATGTGCATGTGTGGACAGTAGCAACAGGGCATCGTTACAGACACTGAGAAATATGCTAGTGGAGCAAAGTGAGGACGTTAAGTTAAGGGAGCCACTGGCTAGGTTGGAAATAGGTGAAGAAGAGTATGTGAAAGTAGGACGGTTCACGTACAAGATGCAGGATGGGCTTCTTGCAAGGAAATGTAGGAATAATCGGTGGGCAATATGTGTTCCTGCCACTTTGCGGGAGGAGCTAATTTGGTTAATTCATAGGGAATTAGGACACTTTGGTGCTGCCAAGGTCTTCTATGAAATTGGTCGTGACTTCATTTGGAGTAAAATGGGAAGGGATGTTAGGAGGATTTTAGCTAAGTATGACACCTGTCAAAGGAGTAAATATCCAGTTAAATATTGAGTGGGGGAGAGATCTGCAGTTCTCACCAGTAGTCCCGGCGAACTACTGTGTGTGGATATATTTGGCCCGATCGTTAAAGGACAGTACGGCTACGAGTACATTTTTATAGTTATTGACGCTTTTAGTAAGTATGTCAAGCTATATCCGCTATGGAAAGCCACGGGACTAGCGTGTAGCCGTCTGATCATTAATAAGTATGTACCTGAGTTTGGCATTCCTCTCAGGATACTATCTGACAGTGGACCACAGTTTACTGCAAAGAAATGGAGAACCAGTTTGCAGGAAGCTGGTATAACACACGTTCATTCCTCTGTAAGGTACCCTCAGGGTAATTCTGCAGAGCGTCCATTAAGGGAAGTGGCTCGTCTTTTTCGGACTCTAGTGCATGACAAGCATGCGGCCTGGGTTGGACATCTTCCCAAGGTCGAGACTTGGCTGAATTCTGTCCAGCATGAGAGCACGAAATTGACGCCATACGAAGTTCACTTCGGAAAAAGACCACAAAATGAACTAGCGAGGGTGTTGGGATTAAATGAGGGTAAGCAACCGGGGATGGATTACATTGTCCAGTTGGCGAAACAGAATTTATCTAAGTCAGCACAAAAGAGAATTCGCCAACAAAAAGAAACTAAATTTGACCTATTCGAGCCGGGAGACAGAGTCTTACTTAGAGTGCCGAAACAGTCAAATAAGCTAGAGAAAGTCATGTCCAAGTTCTTTTATCTCTACGAGGGCCCATTTATAGTTTCCAAACGTATTGGCAAAACAGCATATGTGCTGGAGAATAGTGAGGGAAACAGATTATACGGGACGTATAATATACATAGTCTCCGAAAGCATGTGTCATAAAGTGAGGATGTTTAGCTGGCGAGCCAGCCATTCAAATGAGTAAGTGTGGTATTTGGTGCGTGGAAGAGATGGTCTTCCAGGCAGGCGTATCAGAAGTCACACAGGGGGGTAGTATGTAAGTAAATGAGAGTTTTTAAGGTACAGGGAAATATGACGGGATTGTCGGATGCTCTTGAGCACTAAAATGTCTCGATACACCAAGGCCAGAATTTGGTAGCGCTGGTGAATTCCCATTTGTCCCCAAGAGATGGGTGAGAGCTTGTACAGGGTATTTTTGCTTAAGGCGTCCACGGGACAAAAGATGGGCCATCAGAATGCGAGACAGTCCTTCATGAAACTCATACATAACGGCACACGTGATTTCTGTTTACGGCCTCGCCATGTAGGATTTGTAAGTGTGTAATTTAAGGTAATTTGTACAAAGGTATTATTTGTGTGAGGAGAACTGGTCTGTGTTGAGAACTAGTATTAAGTAGAATATGGTCTACGGGAACTTAACAAGACAGGGCGATTACGGCACAGAAATATTTGGTGTTATATGTAATGCGCATTTACTGTTTTTTTTCAGAAGTCAATATTAATTTCATCTTTTATAAAGAGAGATCAAGTATTATGGTCACGAGGCGCTGCCACAATAGTGTGATCGATTGCTCAGTGATAAATGGGATTAATTTCACAATAAGGAAGGAACCTCCAGTGAAATTAGGAAGTTCTATGGTGATATAAATATATCAGAACACCTTCAATGCGTGTGATATGACATCATAAATACATAGTGCTCACACATTAATTATGTCTATTTTTCCAACATAGAGAAATTTGAGAGTCGGAAATATCCGTGGAACACTATTCTATATGAAAAACATTGGACTGGTTGCAAAGTGCAATCCATAGTGACAACAAACTTTGACGCAAAGTGCGTGAAGAAAAATTATGAGTGTATATATCTGTAATTTAGGGTGATTTCATTTATGTAATATGTATTTTGGATGGGGTTTATTAACGTGTCTGGGATAATCGGATAATGGACCGTCGTCACGGTAAATCATCCGATGATCCGAGGCGAATATGTAACGTGTTTTTCGAGTTTTTTTTATGCAGCTGGCATAAGTCAGTAGGAAGCCATTCTATATTTATTTACGCGGCAAATTGTTCTGCCAAGAGAATTTTTCATGTTAATTTATTATTATTATTAATTTATTATAATTATTATTTATATATTTTCGGATCATTTTATAAAAAATTATAAGCATACAGATAGGTTTTCTATGTCTTAGAAACACTATCAAGCAAATTATTACGAACGACAATATCATAGAAAATTATGTGATTACGGAATTTTACGGAGTTTCGTCAGTTAGGATATTATGAGAGACATGACTCACTGGGAATTCAAATACAGGCTGATTCTTGTCAAGAAGTATTACGCAAGCGTGGGTCGCAGCGTCAAGAAAAGGCGGATAGTTGGAACGGAAATCGACTTCATCATCCGCGCGCCGTGTGTAATGAGCCAGAGAAGGGGAAGTAGAGCGTGGGGAGCAGCCAATCAGTGGAGCCCACGTAAGCTGGAAGTCGGTAACGAGGTGGGGAGCCGACGTGTGCATACATCGTTCGACGCGCCGTGAAACGAGGACAATCTGTGAAAGACTTGACTAGTTCGGTTGCAAGTGTGTGTCGCTCCGAAGTTCCGTGGAGTGGAGAACTATCTGTTTAAAACTTAACCAGTTTGGTTGTACGAGAGTATGGCTCCGTTGTTAGGACCATAAAGCCACCAAATCTACAAGTATATCATCAAATATCGACGGAGATGACGACGTCCAGGAGACTGTGGGAAGCACACAGCATCATCCAGTACGAGGGAAATGCTTTGGCAATTTCCAGTGGTAAGCGCGAATGACGCAGAAATACGCAATCTCTCATTTCTCTTTGTTTTATATTTCATATTTCAGTAACTTCATAGCCTGGGAATAAGAGTAAAATCAATAATTTATCAGACTCCGTTTTCACGTAATTTTCTATCGGTAATATTAAAATCGCAACGCTCCAATTTAAATTTTAAACTTATTATTATTATTATTATTAATTTTGCTAAGAGCCTCCGTGGCTTAGGCGGCAGCACGCCGGCCTCTCACCGCTGGGTCCGTGGTTCAAATCCCGGTCACTCCATGTGAGATCTGTGCTGGACAAAACGGAGGCAGACAGGTTTTTCTCCGGGTACTCCGGTTTTCCCTGTCAAAATTTCATTCCAGAAACACTCTCCACTATCATTTCATTTCATCTGTCATTCATTTAATCATTGCCCCAGAGGAGTGCGTCAGGCCTCGGCAGCCGGCACAGTTCCTATCCTCGCCGCTAGATGGGGGCTTCATTCATTCCATTCCTGACCCGGTCGGAGACTGGAGACAGGCTGTGGATTTTCATTTCATTATTATTAATTTTGCTATTCTTGTTTTATATAATAAATTCATTTCTTTTACAATGCAATCTTTGCTTTCAGTAGGTAGCATTAGATATAGACCAATTCCTTCTCCTGATACAATTGTTTGTTGGGTTAATGATGAAATCATACCACGATCTGAGTGAATAGAGTCTTGAAGGTGTTCTGCCAGAGCTAGACGTTGTTAAATACAAATTTAGATTTCAACATTGCCTTGAGGTCTTGGCGCCCATTAAAACAACATAGCTTAGGCAAAGGTAAACAGTGACATTTATCTCCCAACTGTTGGGGGCAGTCAAACCGTTACACTTGTCGTTCAACGTGTGGGCTAGCAAATCCGCAACAGTTCGAACGTGTGCGAGGACTTGTAACGTCAAGCAGAGTCCAGTGTCGAAGTACTCTGGCTTATTTTCTCTCAATAGTGATTAACTATAACACTTTGAGACATGTATATTGTAATATTCAGACGAAATTATGCCACTGAACTTCACATATGAATTCAGGCAGGCTTTGCACAACAAGGAACATTTACATTTCGAGTGTACTATTATACAAGCAGTACAACACTGACTTTGGAACAGTGCTTTATATATGGACACAAGTACAGTTATACTTCAGCGCTTCATGAACATTGTAATTGAGTCCTCTTATTTTTACGACATGATTGGAAATCAGATGTCGAGAGGAACAGTTCATATGCCTTGTTACCTTGTAGCTATGGCAGGCTAGACACTACAAATATGAATACCGCGGTGTGGGCGACACAATGTACATTCTGAGGAATGAACACTGACATTTTCTAATATGGAACCGAGTGTCGTAGCAACTGCTAAATGCAGTCAAGCATGTTCGCACTTTATGAAATTATGGCATCAAAATGCAACTTTCGTTTCGGTCAAACGCGAGTTACTACTATGATGAGCACTTTCTATGGAACGCGATGGACTTTACGTGGAATGGCAGTAACAACCGGTGTTGTCCAGATGTCCGTATGGAACCCGTGCGTTGGAGACTGGGAACCTGGGGTTGGATCTCATCGGTCCAGGAAGATCCAGGACATTTCCATGTGTGGAGGAGAAGTGAAATGGGAGGCGTGTCATTGCATTCAATTCCATCTGCGACGGGCGAGAAGGTACAGACCATCAAGCTTCAATATTAGTAGTAATGCATAGATATTGTAATGTTTTAGTAGCTGTCATATTTTTTATTTATTAGCATAGTCGTTGGGTAGAATTTAGGCATGACGTTTTACTCATGTCTGATTTTATTCTCGACCGGATTTTGATCTCAATAAGGAATGCATCCTTTTCTTAGTGTGTTTTTACACAATTAAAATTAACTTATCGTAATTTATGTGGGAATTTCTTTATCGCAGAGAAGAATTATCATAGGAGAAGATTCTATTAATTCTTCATTATTCTGGATAGTGTTTTGAACATTTATGGTTGTCTATTTATGACACATTTCTTCGCACTCTCATTTATCGCTAGATCTATATTTTAGCGATCTTTCTGATTGTTTTAGCAGGAGAGCTATTCTTGAATATTTGCTACGTTTATATAGAGAGTTTTGAGTTTACTGAGAACACAGTGTGATATTAGGATCTTTTATCTTTTGCTAAGATATATTTCTTGTTTTAGTGGACTATAGAGGCAGTAGGGTTTTCTAATATACTATGTCGGTGCTTATCATTACGATCACCCTTGTTGATGGTGTAGAAACTCTATATTATTTTCTAGAATCCATTCGAGCAGAATTATTTCGATTTTTGCTTAATAAATCTTGATCCTTATTAAACTTCTAGTTTTGACACACGATTGTCAATTTAATATTGAGCTTATTGAAATCCATTCTTAATGGTATTTTCAGGCATTCTGAATCGCATAGTCTACGAGCTGACAATATTCTGAAAAGCATTCATATTCTTTTTGTCAACGAAAATCCTAGATTACTGAATGTGGAGGCATGTCTTTCAATAGCTGTGTGATTATAATAAACTATTGTACAACATAATTAATAATTCCAATGATAATTTGGAGGAATAAGTGATAACGTTTTTAAACAGTATATATGAATTGTTACGATTTTGTATAACTCTAGTAACACAAATCTATTCGCAAACTGTAACTATAAAATATATTAGCAATGACATTCTTCGTTTCACCATTGTGGGAGACTAGAAATGACAAGTATATTAATAATGAATACAATATGATAATGACTACTCAGTGGAGTAAATTTATAATATGGATAAGACCAAGTGGTGGTACCATTGAAGTATGTAATAATTAAATAATTATGAAATGGTATTAATGGAATCCATTGTTGAATGGATATTATATAAATAGTCAAGTGTGACTTAGGCTGATTATAGCATTACAGCAACAGAACTTATTGGCGATAATGTGTTACTTCGAAACATGCATTTTTAGGCATGAATATAATTGATTTTGAGTAAAGGATCTTCACTATCCAATTTTTGGAAATTACTACAATGCTGACGTAGTTGCATAATCTTCTCTTCTGGTTAATTTGAAGATTGTAGTTGATTTAAATTGAATTTTCCGCTTATACAGTGAGTCCGGGAATGTTCTCCGCAGCACCTACATGCGTCTGCGAGAGCTAGCTACAGCAGTTACGTTGGTAGCACGGCTGCCGCTTGCATCATCTCTATCTCTACTTAGTATAAAACAAAGTCCCCGATTCTTGGATGTTACGGGTAAACTCGAGAACCACTGGATGTGTTTTGATGCGGTTTTCACCATTCTGTAAAGAATATATCGAGTATGATTTCTGTAGAAAATAATTTATTTATGATCAAAGGAAGCCGAGCAGTAACGATTTTAGTGGAAAGGTTGATAAAAATACTTGGCGTCCGAGCACTTTTTAAGCTTACGCAGGGCAAACCGTTAAAAATATCTAAATACTATGAGTGTAAGAATTGTTCAGCATGAAAAGTTCTACAAAAATGTCCCCGAGAGCATATGTCTATCTTCCATACATCGCCCACTATAAGGGAACAACTGAAGCTTGTCTCTTACAGCTTTATGTTCTGTCGACTTAGAGATTCCTGTTTGTTGAACTAATTTTTGTGTTGATTTACTTGGACTACGCAGCATTATATCGGATATTTCATCAATTTTTTCGTCTGTTAAAAGCGTAGGCCTGCCTGTTCCCGGTACATCGTGCACTGAGCCAGTCATACGAAATTTAGTTACCAAATCCCGATTTGGACACTTTGAATTAGGAAACCGCGCCTGAAATCTTAATTTTACATTTTCTGTAAACCGATCGCCTTCGCGAAAAACGTATTCCACCAAAAAACTCTCTCTTCAGTAGTAAACATTACCGCCTGTATACTGTTGCACTCTTCCAATAATAATCTATCTGAACGCTCGCTGACTAATATACGCTGAAGACATGCAGGCTGCGCGCTTATCGCGATACACACCGACAGCTCACACGGGGAAGTCACGCTTTGAAGGACACAGTGCAGTGCAGCCAACTAAAACGCATGACTCAACCACTCACAGCTGCACGTACCCACTGCGGAGAACATTCTCGGCCGCCCTGTACATGCAAAACGGTTATTGGGTCTGAGAGACACTAATTAAATACAAAACTTACAATGAAACCACAAAAGCAAAATACACTCATGGAGGGTGTTTAATCATCATGTATATTTGTATAACACTCAGAGAGGTTTTGTGGCATTAATATATGTATAGAAATTTAATTAAGGGTTATAATTGTGTATTTAGGAAAATTACCTTCTGAATTTGAAACAAGCTGATATCAGATCCAGTAGGAGGATTTTGGATCTATTTTTGAATGGGCCATTGCGACCCATGGGTGTAATATTTTTGTAATTTTGAGCAAGATGCAGTCTTCGCAGTGAGGTCTGTGGTCTGCATTCTTGTATTTCATTCCTGACTTTTGTCAGGATTTTCTTCGTTTTCTCAGATCTCAGTCTGAGGACATAGCACTTCTTGTTATGTCAGTTTATTGAATATATATTTTCAGTTCATTTTAAATTCTACGATTGTGGTGACTTATAGAAGTGAGTGGAGGTCACGTTCAGAAAGCCATTGCTGGGTATTTCTAGGTGTTTTTACGCCTGAGATTACATTCTTTTGTGAATCTCGTGTTCTCTTGGGCTGTTTTTTTTGTTAGCCATGTTTTTTTCTTAACGTTGCCTAGTTAGGTTACCCTGTGCCCTATTATCCCCGTCTCTTGTTGGTAGTATCTGGGGGTTTCTAACCGGGATTTACCAGGTTCTACGATCCAGTGATCTTCGAAGGATTTCAACAAGCTGATGGTAGGTAATTTCGGGTACAGTACCTACCATAAGGCCACGGCCGCCTCCCTCCCCCCTTCCTTGCCTAACCTTCCCACTCTTCCCATCCCTTCATCAGGCCCCTGTTCGCATTGCAGGTGAGGCCGCCTGGGCGTAGTGTTGGTCACACACCCAGTTGTATCCCCGACTCAGAGTCTCAAGCTCCAGGACACTACCTTCAGTGGCGGTAGAGGTGGGCTCCCTCGCTTAGTCCGTGGGAAAAGCCAATCCTGGACGGTAAAACGTTAGCGGAAAAAAATATACTGACTTGAAGATGTTCGCTTGACGATCGAAACGTGCCCCTCGCGTGATTATTTTTATTTAGTGAGGTGTACAAGTTGTATCTTTTATTTCAGTATATTAACATTATCCACCCAGGACAATTGGGATCCCTAATACTCGTTGACCAACTGAAGAACAATCTCACATCAAACAAACTCTGTTGTTGATTTATTTGAGGGGCTTGGACATCGTGGCCATTTATCCCAGTGTACTTGGGTTTGTGTGCGTAATTTGTCTGACAACCTGTGTTATTGTGATGACTAGGGCTCGTATTTTTAGGTGCTAAAAATCGGGAAAATATTTATTTTTTACGTATTGAATATTTCTGAAATATGTGACAAACAAGTAAAACTACTTAATTATAATTTAGTTTATTAATTACATTATAAACAATATGCAGTATTCACGAATGCAATTTATGATATGACTCACTGACTGCTGAAGAATTACAATACACAACGAGATACATCTTCAGGTTGGGTTAATAAGTGAAAAGCAGGAATTTATGTATTTATAGACAAAATGTTAAAAATATGTATTTACATAAAACATATTTATTTACCTAAAATTCCGAGCCCTAGTGATAACTGTATTAGTGTGTGTATGTGTAATTCAGGTGAGGATTATGAAGGAAGCGGCTGTAGCATTAAGTCAGAAACCATCCAAGTATTTCCCTGCAGTAGATGTGGGAGACCACAGAAAATCACTTCCAGAATGGCTGAGGTAGGAATCGAACCCATCTGTTCTCAGGTTTTCCTCACGGGCCTGAGTGTACTCCATTCCAGCCCTCAGACCATAATTAAATTTCATGTCAGTGCCGGGAACTGAACCCGGACTTCCGGGGCGACTGCCAAGAATGCTACCCACTACACCACGAGGAGGTCCAAAGAACAAATAATATGAGACTTGTGTTCGTTAAATCGTGTATCACAGCCACGAGGGTTGCTGATCGCAGGCTCAAATCCCACCACTGACAGTGGCTAACCTGAGTGTGGTTTATTCCCGTTTCTTTCTACACTTACTTCAAGTCCTGAGGCGCCTACCCCATCTCTGTCCCTGATACAGTAGCACACTATTACATACATAACATAAATAGAGGTAATCAGACACGTTCAACACACACCCAACTAAACGGGGCTTATGACCAAGATGTCCCAAGCCCCTCAAATGGATTAACAACATGTGTTCATATCTTCAACATAGATATCACCTTTATGGGAGGGCAACATTATGGGCTGATGGTGTCGCCACGCTTGTAAGACTTTCCCAAAAACATGCAAGTCATGAGTCGGGCAGCAGTCGTCCATAAGTCTCCTGACACTTAATAATCGCGCTTTTAAGGAAATATACAGGGTGTAACAAAACTGTACGGCACAAAATACAGGACACATTCCTCAAACGTAGACGAAGAAATTATGTTATATGAACATGGGTCCGGAAACGCTTTGTTTCCATGTTACAGCTCATTGTCTCCAACTTATTAATCATGGGAAGCACACAAGAACAGAAAGTTAAAATCATAGGGAACATACACTGTTGGTTACGTCTGGTTACGTTGTCATTATCGTAGGTGCACCGTCAGTGTTTTGCTTTATATGGCCCTGTTGTCATGTGCCTTGGGCTGTGTGACAAAACATGTACCTCCTCATTTTAGTGGTAATGTCCGTTGGCTTCTAAATAACAGATTTGGTGACAGATGGATAGGTAGAGGTGGACCAATTGCCTGGCCTCCACGCTCTCCGGATCTAAACCCACTGGACTTTAATTTGTGGCGGAATCTGAAAGCTCTTGTGTAGAAGATGTTCAGTCTTCGTGCCCGTATTATGGAAGGCTGTGAAACCATACGTAATACTCCAGGGATAGTGCATCCGAGATTCTTCTTCGGAAATTGAAAAAGAAAATATTATATTTGAGATAACTCATAACGTAAATTTCATTTTTTTCCTCCCTTGTCAAACTTTGCTACTAACGTGTTTAGTGAGTTGAGTGTTTTGTGTGATAAGGTCGGTAACATCTTCTCTCATGGGGCGCTGCTTCGCTGGCATTTTAGGCAGCGGATTTTGTATTCGTTGTGCTTTTGCACCTACATTTCCCTTTTCAAGGTTCCCTTAGCCAAAATTCCCTCACTCATTTAACTACTTGTGTGTTTGATGTATACTTCAAAGAGATGGACTTGTGATATAGCAAGCCTTTGCGAAAGGCAAGGTGTTTGGAAGTCTCAGATGAGCTACTTCGAGTGTTTGTGTGATATGAGACTTTCTTCTTGCGAGCCATTTAATGAATGAAACAAAAGTGCATCATATACCGTAAAAAATGTTTTGTGTTTGTATTTCGTAAACAATTCTTTTCCCCAAAGAAGTGGGAGAATTTTGAGCCATTTTTATGAGAACTATGAGTTACTCCTTTGTGCCATTTTTATCTGAAGTGATTAGTCCACGCCTTTGTAGTGCAAGACACGTTTGTCTCGGAGTCTATTAATAGCTCTGTGTTTTCTTACTACCATAAATGGACGTATCTGCGTCTTGCCCCCTTGATTGGCCAGTGATTTATATATTGCAAGGGGTTGCGTCCGATCAATTTATACCACGCAGTTACCTTTGTGTTGTGAGATTACGTCGTCATTTCTTTGTCTCGAGGCATTTCGTTCTTACAGCCAAGTGGGCTAGACGTGTTCCCATATCCTAGGGGAAGTGCCCGTGTTCAAGGTGAAACCATAACGAGGTGTCAGTATGTCGTAAACTATAATTGTTTTAGTTCAGTTTCATATTTCGATAATTGAAAACGTTTATTCTGCGTGGTTTTAATTTCTTTCGCGTGTACTTGCCCTCTCCCAATATTTTTCATCCTTCCTTTGTGTGCGTGCAATTGATGGTGAGTTTTTGTTTTGTATGGTAGTATTATTTCATTTATTTTTGATAACGTAGTTTTTGTACCTTAAGGGTTGAAAGTTATGTGTGTGGGCTGTCTTCATTTTCCTCTGGAGTGCGTGAAAGTGGGTTTGCCTACCTTGCAGGAGGCACCATTGTGTCTGTCATTCAGAGTGTATCTTATCGTTAAGAACAACATGCACGGGATTGAAGATTATTTTTCTTACTTCCCGTAATGCTTTGTTTTTTTGTCTTAATAGTTCACAAAAGGAGATCTCACCATTGCTATTTTGCTGGTGACCTAACCTGTGATATTCTTGTACCTATGTGTGCCAATATTTGGGCATCACATATTTTCGTCGTCTTTGTTGTGCCCTTATCTTCTACGCATACTTTCAACTTTTAACGTATATTTTTGTGTTGCCGATAATTTAACGTAATTTTCCTTTTGTTTGAATTTCTATTTCTCGTAACTCACTTGATCTGGCATGTGCCTTCTCGTCTTTATCCCTCACGCCTCCCCCACCCTCTCTCCCTCCTCCACCCCTTTCGGAACCCTTGCACCCCCTCCTATTTGTTCATCCCTTATGACACGCTTTGTCTAAATTTTATATCGTATCTTGACTTCGTTGTGTGAAGTCGTTTCCTGCGTTTTGTCTTGTTACCTAATTACGACATACTTACATTTAGTTATCGTTTTATCTTGCCTTAAACGCGTTACTTTAACTTATTTATTTCATTTGATTATAATTTCTTCTTCTTCTTAGTCATTTACCCTCCAGGTTGGTGGAACCCACGGACTCAGCGAGGAAACTCACCACTACCGCCTCTACGGGCAGTGTCCTAGAGCTGGGAACATCTAATCGGAGGGGATACAACTGGTGAGTTGTGATTGGCACCTCGCCCAGGCGGCCTCACCTGCAAAGCGAACAGGGGCCTCATGAGGGAAGGTAATGGAAGGTCAGGATGGATAGGCAAGGAAGAGGAAAGGAGGCGGCCGTGGCCTTGAAGAAGGTACCATCCCGGCATTTGCCCAAAGACGAAGTGGGAAACCACGGAAAACCACTTCGAAGATGGCTGAGGTGGGAATCGAACCCCCTCTACTCATTTGGGCCACCCGAGGCTGAGTATACCCCGTTCCAGTCCTCATACCACTTTTTCAAATTTCGTGGCTGAGCCGGGAATCGAACCCAGGACCTCCGGGGCGGCAGCTAACCATGCTGACCGCTACGCTACGGAGGCGACTGATTATAATTTAATTTAGTACATTTTCGATTTTATTTCTCATTTGAAGTTTCTTGCGGTAATATTGTGGTTAATTTGTTGGACATCTCTCCTTTCTTTTAACATCTCTGGGATAGTTGTACATTGTGATAGTTATTTTAATACATTTTATTTTACCTAAGTACCTCTGCTTTTGCGTCACGCCTTATTTTAATTTTAGTAACCTTACTCACATTCTTCGAGTTTTGTCTGGTTTTTGCTATATTTTAGTTTGTCGATCTTATTAGCGTACTTGCGACGTTAATACGACCTACACGACCTCTGATTTAAATTTTTTCATCTTTGGATTTTGCTGTAGTTCATTTTTATTTAGCTTTCCCCCTTCTTTTTTAGATTGTTTTCTAGTTTTTTTTAATATTTAGGCCCAGCGAAAGCCAAACAAGACTATGATCTCCCCCGTTTTTCTTTCTTCTATTTTTCTATTTTCTATTTCTTCGGGGATAGGGGAAGAACTCCAGCTACGTTTCCACTGACGTCTGCTGCGTACGTAAGTACATGTATATCACTATTATTCCATTTAAGTTGCGTACAACACTGATTAGCTATTATAAAGCAAGTATCAATCAAATTGGGAAGGGTTTCGAAAAAAGATAATGATAAGTTTTCAACATAGATTTTGAATTCTTGTTCAATGTTTACAATCTAGGACAGGAATATTCTTGCTTTTCTTTGTTTTAGCTCAGTTTTCCCCAAAAAGTTACATTATTTAAAAATATTATATTTTAATTCATCTGTTTTGCAACAGAATCGATATTTCACTATGCAATTAAGGGTGGCAAATGAGAAGTTATGTGTCCGACTTGTCAACAGACTGAGGATATACTGTAGTTCCAATAAGTCCGATTCTACAGCTAACTCATTTTCACAACAAAATGCATATGATAAGTTTTGAAAATGGACTACTCATATGTCCAGCATTTTGTGCCAGACATTTTTGTATACTGTTGTTGTCATGATGCTAGCTTGCTGTAATATTAATCAACAGGTTGACTGCCCTGTATGTGAGCAAATTGATTGATTTTGCTGTAGGCCTACTCCTTCAAGCAGCCAACAGACGAGAGCGTTTGCTGGTTCTCGGTAACTTTCAGTGGTCATCTTGTGTAAAGTTCTTCCTCCAGTTTCCCCTCACCATTGAAGTCCTGACGCACCGCGCCTGCTGACAATGGCACAACGTGGTTTGCGTGGCATGAGCTAACAAGTGGAGGATACAATGCATGGGTCACCGATTCGAACCATCTTTAGTACACGTGTAGGACATGGTCAGGCGTATACCGGGTGCAAGTAGTAAGTCACGCTTCTCAGCCGTTTCCGAGAAATTAATTAATTGCAATTACAGTGCGGCGTCTATGTGCGTTGTACGCTTGCAAAATGTCAACGAGCGCGTGATGCAGTGGTAAGAGCCCTGCTTCGTAAGCGCGGGATCGCTGGATCGAATCCCACTGGTGAGTTTTTGCAGTGTTTTTGTTTGTTTTTTGTTGTAAACATTGGCAATTCGTACAACTGTAGGTGTCGTGAATAATATTTATTTTGCAGTCAAATGTAATAACGTGTTATGTGAGCAGGAAAAGAGATTCTAAAATCATCGTATGGGGGTCAACGTTGTGACGTTACATAATGTACAGTATGGGCATGCCATTACATTGGTATTAGAGATGGTCAGGTTTATTATATTATATATACAGTACACATTTATACATTGAAGGCCTAGTCTGTTCCGTTCGTTGCACGTCTGTAAACCATCAGACTACCCCGTACCCTGCAAGCAGTGACTCATGCTATGGGTATTGGTTGGAAATTGCCAATGGTTACAAAAATAAAATAAAATAAAAAACCACAACACACTGCAAAGGGTCACCGGTGGGATTTGATCCAGCGATTCCGCGCTTACGGCGCAGGGCTCTTACTGCTGCACACGCGCGCATTGGAGTTTTGCTAGCGTAGAACGCACATAGACGCCGCAATGTAATTGCAATTAATTAATTTTTCGGAAATGGCTGAGAAGCGCACCTTACTACTTGCACCTGATATATGCCTAGTCAGGCCCTACACGTGTACTTAAGATGGTTCGAATCGGTGACCCATGCTTCGTATCCTCCCCTTGTAAGGTGTTATTACCCATTCAAGATTTGATTGCCGCTGAACCCGCCTGCGCCAGCATTTGTTGTTTATTGTACCAAGAGCCCCGCGGGGCGAAGCGGAGGACACAGCGATGACAGAGTGCAGTCTGCACATAAGTCAAGCAGCATTGCGTCAGATACGCGTGACAGGAGCTCATGTCACCACGGACAATTAAACGATGACTGAGGCTACTGGAGCTGAATCATATCCTACTTGCGCAATTGTACCTGTCAACCAAGCAAGCTGACGTGTGACACAAGTAAACAAATAATAGTTCCCATCTCGATCGCCGGCCATCAATTCGTGAAAGGGTAATATGCCCTACCGTATTTGGAACAGCAGAGAGTATCACAGCACAATCGTGGTTAGGAACATAATCATGTTCACTCACTGTCAGTATAAACCTACCGGATTACATGACTTCTAGTATTCTGGGCTTTCAATGTCACAAAATATGTTGAAGTCGGTAAGTTTTATTAACATTACAAGTATATCAATCTAAAATAACTACAATACCCTTTAGCCTAGCTGAGCGTGTTAAGTCACGCACCACGACTGCAAGGGGGAATTTGAAATCTGGAAATCGATGGTTCGTATCTCAGCGCTGACAACGACAATCCTGAGGTTGTTTTATCACACTCCCTTTAGGCAAATGCTGGATGGTATCTTACTACTTGGCACAATTCTAGAGACTAATCATGCACACACAATACTACAGTCACCACAGAAGCACACACAAGTACACGGGGCTGATCACCAATATGTTCAATTCTCCGAAACTGAATAAACTGCAACCACATTCAAATGCGAATCGAGGAAAAAGAGATTGACAATCATAATTGTCAGTCAAATTGGATGTTACGTTTAGTATTTCAATATTTATATTGAATTTGCAGTTGGCTGCCCTTCCTGAAACGACCACTAAGTGGTGTAGTGGCTAGCATTCTTGGCTGTCACACCGGAGGTCCGGTTTCGATCCCGGCTCTACCAAGAAATTTAAAACTTGTGTGAAGGCTGGAACGGGATATATTCAGCCTCGTGAGGCAGAATTGAGAAGACATGAGTTTGAATCCCATCTCAGGCATGTATGAAGCGGATTTCCGTCGTTTCCCCACTGCTACTTATTGAGACTCTGAATAAAAAGGCGCAGGGTTCCATTTCCGTCTTAATTCTGGTCTAAGGGTATGATCAGCCCCGTGATGCAAAGCTGAGAAGAGATGGGTTCAATTCCCACCTCAGCTCTTCTAGAAGTGGTTTTTCGTGGTTTCCCACCTCTTCTCACCTGAGATCCGGTTTAGAATGTAAAACCCATGGCGAGCTCCTTCCAAATTATAGTCTAAATACAAATACACACACTAGACTACTACAGCGATCAGAATGACAGATCCCACACACACCCAAGTACACGCGACTAAATCACCACGAAGCCACAAAGTCTTTAAAGGAATCAACAACGAAGATGGGAAACCACAGAAAACCATTTTGAGGACGGCCAACGGTGGGGTTCGAACCCAGACGTCCACCAAGTCTGGAGATAGCCTGGCCCCTTCGCTTATCGCTGCGCCTTAGCGAGCGTAGTTATTCCATTCGGTCCGTTTAATATTACATAACACATGCACATATTTGTGACATTCTATATTAGAATAACTTCCTCATGGATTGGGGAGGGTTTTTTACGGTGAACAGGAAGACAGTCGGGTGTCTTCTGCGTGCCTGAGAGTTGAACGATCACCGCACGGGCTCGCTGTAAGGGGTGGCCGCGGGCGTTTGAACAGACGGACTTGGGTGAGTCGAGTGTACAGGTACTTTCCAGTAAACTACACTTACCAGTATGCCTAGATTTATTAATGTGCTGGGTCAGAGATGAAATCACATGGAGCGCTAAGGAAGGAAAGCGTGCCGGCACCGGAGGCCTTTACATTCCTACAGGTGACGGGATATGTATGCATAAGATATGAAATATTGCTAGAATGAAAGCTGAGACAAGATGAGATTGTTCCACCTCCATTTCGCACACACATTTCACTTGCACCGAGTGGGATTCGAACTGCGAATGAAGCCACGGATGAGCTGACAGTATACAGTTAATTTATCGTAACAAAGACACTTTAACACTGCGAGTCTTCTATTGTCCGCGCGTCATTCATAACTTCCGCCCGGCAAATCAACCATCTGGCCTTGGAATCTAAAGCTTGATTCGCGATTGTAGACTATTAAATATGCGAATTATGCCCTTGGTGCCGGAGAGGAAGAGAAGATTGTACGGTCTACGACCTTAGGGCAATCCGTACAAGTTATCAGTCTGCACGTTCAAAGATCTAAATATACGTGCCTGTAACAGCTGCTGTGCTCAACAATCCTGGGCTTATCGATTCGCAACTCTCATCCCATTTTTCACCTTTATCCAACGTGCAGAGTTAACGTGGGTGAGGGGTTATCCCAATTATCAACTCTTTTCACACCTCAACTGATAGGAGCTGGTCTCAGGGTTAACGCGGGAGATGACACGTGGATAGGAGAGCAATGCCAGTCACCACAACACAAGAGCGAAAGACAGAGAGATACTCACCTGAGGAGGAGGGTTAATGCTGGGTAATGTCCTGGAGCGCAATGTGCTACGTACGTCTCTGTCTTATCGACCTGCTGCTGCACGCGCTTCCGCAGTCCGCCACAAGGAGCGCTGCACTCGCAGCACGGGCCGAGACCTCGTAAACTACGGTATCAACGGAAATTACTTTTTTATATTAAAAAGAAATCGAATTTGACGCCGTAGAAAAACCAAACGCTCATCAGTCTGGCGTTACTCTACTGCGTCTGTTGGACGGGCTAGATTTTGCAATGGATGAGCGTTTTTTTTTTGCTGCTCTGTGTCCGTGCCATAGTTAACAAGGTAGAAGGCGGGGAAGGTTTATGCCGCTTATTTCTTCCCGCCAAAATCTTATGCTTAGTGTGTTATTGTTGCTGATAGGCATACTTAAGAGGGAACGAACAAAAATCATTTGCATCAATCCTTTTTCAGGTTTGTGGATCAGATATCAATTGATTTATGTACATAAGAAATATGATTGACCGAGTCTCCTTCAATTTTCACGCAAGCAATTAAAATATGTTACAGGTTATTCATGAACCTCCTTTTCGGCCGTCTGTCGGAGAACGTATTCCCAAGTATCGTACGTAATTATTCAGCCGGGCTGCATGTCACAGTTGGTTAAATGATGTCCTTCAAAAGTCTACATGCCAGGTTCGATCCTTGCTCTCCGATAGCACTTAAGGGTGATTAAGAACGATAGGCTCGTATCAGTAGATTTAGTGGTACGTTAATGGTACCCTCAAGCAGTCTGAGATTTCGACAATTATAGCACTTAATAATAATAATAAGAGTGTGGCCTCAGCTGCCATGGCGTAGAATGTTTGAAGCGATCTACTCTCCAGTTTCGATATTCTGTTTAATGAAAATGAGAACTGTATCGGGGAACCTGAGGATGAGATATAAACACCGATTGTGATATGAGAGAACCCTTACGAGTGGACTCGGAGTGCTGTAGGCCTACATTCTTTTTGCCACCCTTCAAAAATCTGCCTTCCTCGGTCAGGTACTGTTCCAACATTTTCCAGAAGTAGTTGTGGAAAAATCCTAATAAAATCTGCGCTTAAGAATACCGCTGTCTGCGCTGAGATTTGAACCTCGTATCTCCGAATACTGTTGCTTCCTTATCTGTCCCTCCACCGTCGGGGCACAGCAGAATATGCCTTATTTCCAGTCCCGAGACACCTCCCCAATTCTACGACATAATAATGGTAATATAAGTAGCATTTTCAGGACTTCATTAATCGTGTTTAATACAGTAAAAGCCATACAGATACGGAGAATGTGTGCAATATCAATGTGTATAGTCCCAATAACAAAGTGAAATCTTCAAGTGTTTTTGATGACCTATGTCATTAAATTCAACAACTTGGGACGTCGAGGTCAGCAGCTCCTCGCATATACAGCTTGTGTGATATTTGTTTGTTTTGTGCTATTGTGTTACATGGACAGGTGTATTGAACTAGGGCTAGCATTGGGAAAGAACCTACTACGGCCCGAAAGTGAGGCACCATCCCCGCATCTGCTCTGAGTTGAATTGGGGAAACCATGTTAACCATTTCAAAGATGACCAGTGTGATCAGTGCATTGATGCGATGATATCGGTGATATTGAGTGGTCTGTCACGCCTCATCTTTGGGTTGGAGAGCTGCTGTCTGACCGTAGCCATCCTGATATGCTTTCTTTCACATCCACTGCCAGAATATGCCTTATGGCCAGTCCCGAGACACCTTCCCAATGAAAATCCACAGCCTGCTTCCAGTCGACCGACCGGGTCAGGGAATGGAATGAATTAAGCCCCCATCTAGCGGCGAGGATATGAACTGTGCCGGCTGCCGAAGCCTGTCGTACTCCCCTGGGACAATGATTAAATGAATGACAGAGAGTGCTGCTGGAATAAAATTGCGACAGTGAAAACCGGAGTGCCCGGAGAAAAACCAGTCTGTCTTCGCTTTGTCCAGCACAAATCTCACATGGAGTGATCGGGATTTGAACCACGGCCCCAGCGGTGAGAGGCCGGCGTGCTGCCGCCCAAGCCACGGAGGCTCGCACACACCTTCCCAATACTACAACAAAGTATTGATAACAGGAATAGGATTATCACGACCTCATTGATCGTGCATTATAAAAGCTATACAGATGGTGGGTTCAACTCCCACATTCACCACCTTCGAACTACATTTCTTGTGCTCCTTGTACAATATACGACCTAATAACTGAAATAGACTCCTTGGTCATAATACAGGGTCATCGAAAAATAATGCCAACATTTCAAAAAAGTATAGCACCGAAACCCTTTATCTTAAACGTGTAATTC
This sequence comes from Meconema thalassinum, assembly GCA_946902985.2. Taxonomy (NCBI): domain Eukaryota; kingdom Metazoa; phylum Arthropoda; class Insecta; order Orthoptera; family Tettigoniidae; genus Meconema; species Meconema thalassinum. The sequence continues at coordinate 1,468,213,776 of OX336389.2, read as the reverse complement.
TTTCACTGAACGCCATATGGTTAAAGTAAGTTTTGTTTTGGAGGGGACGTGACCTTGCTATGCGCACACAAGATGCGCAGTAGCCAAAGTCGGCCGGGGGCGCGCGCGCCAATGACTGCACCGCCCGACAAACTGCACCTGATTACAAAGCTGTCATTCGATGGTTTAATCAGTTTAAGGAAACAGGGACTGTAGAGAAAAATCTAGGCCAGTCCGACCACCAATATCAGCATTGAACGCACGCTTTCCCAATGGCTGGATTGGTACGTGCAATCATTTCAGGAGTAACTGTCAAGATGGCGGCAGAAATTCGCTCCCGCAGGTGATCCAAATCCCGAATTTTTTCTGCATACACAATGTTTTTAATGTGCCCCCAGAAAAAAATCCAAAGGGGTGAGGTCAGGACTTCATTGGCGCGCGCCCGACCTTGGCTACTGCGCATCTAGTGTGCGCATAGCAAGGTTACGTCCCCTCCAAAACAAAACTTACTTCAACCAGCTGGCGTTCAGTGAAAGAATTACACGTTTAACATAAAGGGTTTCGGTGCTATCATGTTTTGAAATGTTGGCAATATTTTTCGATGACCCTGTAGTTTGATTATAGTTGCACAGATCACAGGGTGATTCATATAAAGCTCATGACTTTCTTTCATCCATCAATTTTATAGGAATGCATCGCGACTGGCTGCGTGGCGCAGCGGTAACGTTCTTGCCTGCTGTTACCAGGGTTGCAGGATCGAATCCTGGGGCAGTCAGTTTGCATTTGAGGGTGCGCAAATGCGAGAAAGCCGTGTCAGTAGATTTAGAGGAACGTTCAAGATCCCCTTCGGGGCAAAATTCTGGCACCCCGGCGTCTCTAAAAGGCACAGCAGTTAAAAGTGACGTAAAACCAATGACATTATTATTAGAAATATGTCGAAATGTTCCTTACCTATCGAATGGCGTGGGGGGTCTTGAGTTTTGCTGCAAGTCACGCGGGAGCTTTAGCCATTTATCAAGAGATGTCACAGTTGGCGTTGCAACTTGCAGTTGCTCATTACCATTGTCGTTTGATCGTGTCAAACGGCATTACCGACGCATTTTCAGTGAATTCGTTGAGCAAATGGATGATATTGAGATGCGTCAAGGATACTTTCAACAGGACTCTCCTACTTGCCATACGTCACGTGAGTCTATGATATTTATACAAAGTTACTTCGACAACCACATAATCTCCAGGAACTTGTGGCCACCAAGATCACCAGACTTGACCTCACCAGACTTCTTCCAGGGGGTCTCTAAAGGGAAGAGTATCCACTGGGATGTCCTGGGAAAATTTGAAGGAGAATATTCGATCTGAAATCCACGGTAATGAAAATGAAATACTCCAGAGAACTACCAGAAACATGCAACGACGTGTGCTTAGAGGTGGACGGAGGGGGCAACCTCTAATGCCAAAGTAATCTCCAAGATATTCTGTATATTTAAGACGCAATAGCCTGTTACTGGGATCATTCTTGTCAAAATAAAATAAAATAAAATTAAAATAAAATGAAAATCATGTGTTTTATATGAATCCTCGTGTATTACAGTAACAACAGAAACACAGGTTACCAGAAAGATTCCACGAGGTCCCACGAACATGGTCCACCTCGTTCCGTAGTGGCTAGCATTCTTGGCTCTCTCCGTGGAGGCCAGGCTTCGATTCCTACCTCAGCCATCATGGACGTGGTTTCCCGTGGTTTCCCACTTCTAATCCAGGCAAATGCCGGGATGAAGCCTAACTTAAGGCCACGGCCGCTTCATACCCAAATCCTACCTCAATTACAAATGCTGTACACACACGAGTAGTCTACAAACATCACAGTGACACAGGTTATCGGACAAATATACCCAAGTACACGGGGCTACACGACCACGATGTCGCAAATCCCCTAACAGAATCAACAACAACATCATCATCATCAACCTAATGAAATGAATGAATATATTTCATAATAATTTGTTTCTCTATTCGGAATAATGTGTAGTGTGTAACGACAAAATAAGTTGTTGATTAATTTAGGGGCTTTGCGACAACGTGGTCATGTAGCCCCGTGCACTTGGGTGTGTTTGGAATTTGTCTGATAACCTGTGTTACTGCAATGGCTGTATTAGTGTGTGTATTTGTAATTCAGATGAGTATTGGGAAGGAGGCAGCGTGGCCTTAATTTAGGAACCACCCCGGCATTCGCTTGGGGTAGAAGTGGGAATCCACGGAAAACTACTTCCAGGATGGCTGAGGTGGGAATCGAACCCGCCTCTTCTCAGTTTTGCCTCACGAGGCTGAGTGTACCCCGTTCCAGCCCTCAAACAAGAATTAAATTATTTGGCAGAGCCGGGAATCAAACCCGGGCCTCCGCGGTGACAGCCAAGAGTGCTAGCCACTTGCAACGAGGTGGACAAAGACAATGCACACTAATGAAAGGGATGGCACAATTAAAATTGGTATGCAGATGAGCGTAGCATTGCAGAAGTCAAGGTAGGTACAGCATTTACCCACGGCTCAAATGGCACGGTTTTATGAATACATCTAGGTCTAACAATAGGCTAAGGTTGTGGATTTAATAATAATAATAATAATAATAATAATAATAATAATAATAATAATAATAATAATAATATTTTTTATTTTTATTTTTTATTTTTAGTCGTTTTCCCTCCAGGTTGGTGGAACCCACGGACTCAGCGAGGGAACTCACCACTACCGCCTCTACGGGCAGTGTCCTAGAGCTGGGAACATCGAATCGGAAGGGATACAACTGGTGAGGTGGGATTGGCACCTCGCCCAGGCGGCCTCACCTGCAAAGTGAACAGGGGCCTCATGAGGGAAGGTAAGGGATGGTTAGGATGGATAGAAAAGGAAGAGGGAAGGAGGCGGCCGTGGCCTTGAAGGTACCATCCCTGCATTTGCCCGAAGACGAAGTGGGAAACCACGGAAAACCACTTCGAGGATGGCTGAGGGGGAATCGAACCCCTCTACTCATTTGGGCCACCCGAGGCTGAGTAGACACCATTCCAGTCCTCGTACCACTTTTCAAATTTCGTGGCAGAGCCGGGAATCGAACCCAGGACCTCCGGGGCGGCAGCTAACCATGCTGACCGCTACGCTACGGAGGCGACATAATAATAATATCAATAATAATAAATCTATGTGATTTGAAATGATATCTAAAATGGAAACAGGAAGTTAGTTAAAGGTCGATTTGATGTTGAAATTGCATTATGGATTTCTGATAAGTAGGCTTTGTTTTACCCATCATTGGGATATTGTATTTGATTACAGTCGTACCCGTAATGATTAATTTTAATGAGGAGACATTGACCCCAATTTAATGGAATTTTGAATAATACAGGAAGAATTAAGTCATAAGAGATTATGGCATCGTCTTGGCTATGAACAGAAAATGTTTAATTCTTGTGCTTTTTATAACTTAGGAGTAGGGAACCGTAAAGAAAATTAGTGTAGATTATATGTGTGTTATTGCCAGGGAAAATCTCCGTCCAGTTCCATTATATTGCGTATAAGATAACCAAGAAGTTGATGGACTTGTAAAGTAAAACTGATTCCTTTTTGAGTGTTTTATATTTTTTGGTCGCCTCCGTAGCGTAGCGGCCAGCATGGTTAGCTGCCGCCCCGGAGGTCCTGGGTTCGATTCCCGGCTCTGCCACGAAATTTGAAAAGTGTTATGAGGACTGGAACGGTGTCTCAGCCTCGGGTGGCCCAAATGAGTAGAGGGGGTTCGATTCCCACCTCAGCCATCCTCGAAGTGGTTTTCTAGTGGTGTCTACTCTGCCTCGGGTGGTCCAAATGAGTAGAGGGGGGTTGGATTCCCACCTCAGACATCCTCGAAGTGGTTTTCCGTGGTTTCCCACTTTGTCTTCGGGCAAGTACCTACTGTAAGGCCACGGCCGCCTCCTTGCCTATTCCTAGCCTATCCATCCCAATCTTCCATCCCTTCCCATCCCTCATGAGGCCCCTGTTCGCTTTGCAGGTGAGGCCGCCTGAGCGAAGTGCTGATCACACCTCCCCAGTCGTATCCATCCCGACCAGATGTTCCAAGCTCCAGGACACTGCCCATAGAGGCGGTAGTGGTGAGTTCCCACGCTGAGTCCGTGGGAACCACCAACCTTGAGGGTAAATTGACTAAATAAAAAAAAGTGGGAACTTTCAATCAGAATTGCATTGTGTATTTTCAATTTCAATTGCATTCTGTAAGTATTTTGAACCTCAATTGCATTTTATAAGTATTTTCAATCTCATTAGCATTTTGTAAATATTTTGAATAACAATTGCATTTTGTAAGTATTTCGACTCAACATTGCATTTTTACGTATTTTGAAACTAAACTACCTTTTGTGCGTATTTTTCAATCTCTTCCTTTTGTGAGTATTTTCGTTCTAAATTCCCTTTTGTAAGTATTACCATTCTCCATTCTGTGAGTAGTTTCAATGAGTTCTTTTTGTAAGTATTTTACGTCTCACTTAATTTTCGTTCTGGTTTCCACTTCATTGTCATTTTCAGTATCACCCAGACCATTAGGGGCCGATAACCTCAATGTTAGGCCCCTTAAAACAACACTTATCATCATCATCAGCTCTAGCTAAACTGAGTGCGTGTACACTGTAGAGTAATTTTCCCTAGGTAAAGCATTCGTAGAGCGGAGATAGACAAATCTACCTAGAACACTCTGTGAACCAGTGTACACTGTCAAACGTAATTGAACTAGGTAGAGCAGCGCTAAGAAATGCTGAGGGCAGTATGAATCTAGGTTTTTTTGCACTGTGTTGTGAAGTTAAAATGTCTTCAAGAGAGTGTTTAGTATATGTGGTGGTTGTGTGTGCCTTGATAAAAAAGAAAATAATTATTTATATTCATAAATTTAAATATAGGTGTTTTACGGAAATTTTCTTTGGTAAATATATGGCAAATTTAAGAACAGTTTTTGTTTTGAATATATTCATACAGTACATAATTAATTGTTTGATGAGAAAATTACTGCATATTTAAATATAATACATTTCCTATGTTTCTCCACTCCCCTTAAAAATAAAAGCCACGTTTTTACTTTCCTCTACATTTCCTTGAAGTGGTGTACTTGAGATGGTCCTCACACAATCTGAGTTTCCAATCATAAACTTGAATGCAACAAAATACTCCCAAGTACTCTTCTTAATGCCACCTTTATCGCCTGTTCCATTTTGTGTTAATTTTCCGCAACTCATCATTGAATTAGCAGCGGAGGTTGTGAAACTTTCTGCAAATTTCTTGCATAGTGCTTTCCATGGCTTCTGCTATCACCCGAAACGACTGTGCTTTCAAATTACTGCCTCTGTATTCATTCAGAGTACAATTCCAAGTTTCTGGATGGACTTCAATATGTTCAATTAATGTTATTGTTTTTTCGCGACTCCACACAAATTCAGCCATATTCAAACACTACAATAATAAACAATCCACCACTGACTCTACGTAGAGCACTTTCCAATATTCGACCGGCACCCAAATACTGTTTACACCGTAGAGTCGGCCATCTTGAGCTAGAGCTTAGAGTGATCTCCGCTAGGGTTCTCCACCACCTGTGTACACTGGAGAGGAGCTTAGGACACCCTATAATAGCTATAGCTACTCCACGTTCTAGCTAGGGCAAAAGCTCTCCAGTGTGCAGGCACCTTTTACACATCTGCGCACGCCGCTGAATGGACATTCTAGAGTGCTGTAGCATGGCCGGTGTTATTGAATTACAAGTTTTGACGATGAGTTGTCGAAGGCGCTCTGGATTTTCTGGCTGCTCGGTGTACACTGCTTGTTTCAAATACCCCGACAGGAAGAAGTCTAATGGCGTTAATTCAGGTGACCTGGCTGGCCAAGGGACAGGTCCTCCTCTCCCTAACCATTTTCCTGGATGTGTGTTATTTTGATGGTTGTAGACAGCTAACGTACCATGTGGTGGAGCTCCGTCGTGTTGAAACCACATCGTTAAACGTTCTCCAGCAGAAGTGTGAGCTCATGGCGTAGAAAATGTAGATAGCGTGCGCCTGTAAAATGGCCTTCAAGAAATACGGTCCAATAAGACGATTGCCCAAAATTCCACACCATACATTCACTCCTCATTGCAATTGATGGGCCGTCAGTCGACCCCAATGGGGATTGTCAGCACTCCAGTAGTGCATGTTATGGCGGTTGACGGTACCATTATTGTGGAATCTCGATTCCTCCGAGAATAGGATTTTTGATAAAAATGCTACATCATCTTCTACATTTCCTAACAGCCACTGACAAAAATTCATCCGAGCTTCAAAATCTCTCCCATGGAGCTCCTGATTTAGTTGTTGACGGTAGGGATGATATTTATGCGCATGCAATATAGGCTTACGGACGACTGGCTAATGTTCACCTGTTGTGCAATTGCTCTTGTATTAGTGTGAGGGTCATTGCGAGCTGCGGCCATAACTGCCTCCTCTTTCTCACCAGACGTTATGATCCTCTGTCGGACAGGTGTTATCACCCCAAGTTCCCCTGATGTTCGTAAACGTCTCTCAATATTGCGTATAGTATTTCCACTCGGATGTCGCCTATCTGGATATCATTTCCGATACAGATGAAGTGCCTGCAAGAAATACCTCTTGCCTCCCCGTAGACATGAAACATGTCGACGTATTCGTCCGTGGAGTAAATGACGAATGAATGAAGAGACTTCAAACCCACTGTACAGCTGCGCAGAGTTGGTAGCGCAAAAACACTGTAATAATGGCATTACTGCATGTTGTGGCGCACAATGACATGTGAATGTGGCATTGAAGAAGCTTCATAACGTTTCAAAAATATTTAACCAATGTGGGATTCGATCCTTCGCTACTCCGGTCCATCAATTGGAAGTTCAGTGATTTTCTACTTAAGCTACGCCTCAGCTGTGGATAAAACTTGTATTAAGAGCTTCTTAGAGTACGTCACTGCTCCAGTTCGCTGATTGAAACGCTCTCCACGCCATTAGGCTATATCATTGTTTTAAGCGTTAATTTCATGATTTGCGATACCCAGCCACTTGGCACGACATCTTAACGCAGACGATATATAAAAGCTTAACGTCGATAACTCGCTACCGTGTCTGATGAATTTAGAATTTCAAAATTTTGCAAGAACGGTGAGACAGTAGCTCTGATAAACTCATAAGTATAGCATTATTATACAGCAATAAAATAATAATAATAATCTGATGGGTTTTCGTCCATTCTAAGTACTACGTTTTTCAGAAACGCCGAAATGCTGGAATTCGCCCTGAAGGGAATTTTTAACGAGCCAGGAAATCTACTAAGCATGCTCCTATGCCAACTGTTTGCGCTGAGATTCAATCCCGCAACCTTGGGTACAGTAGGCGAGAAGGTTACCGCTGCACCGCACAGCCAGCCTTTCATACATTCAAGATGATGACTATGCGTTCTTTAAAATTATCGAAATTGTTAAATCGGAATATAATCTGGCAACTACGGCGAAACTTGGCGAAGAGGAGTATTGTGCGAGAGATTCCAGTTCCACAAATAACAGGAATATATTAATGAATAATACGTTGACCGACATTTTGAATAGCCTATACTGTACCCATCTCCACAGCATACGGATCAGCCACGACCCAACTAAATCCATAACACACCGTCGGGAAAGGAATAGGCTACACAATCATAAAAAATCATGGGTTGGTTTTTTAGTTTTGGCACCAATGCTTCAGTGCCAAGTTGCAACAATGTTGGGCGCTGCCACTTTTACCGACGGTTGCTGCCCTGCATCCCCTCCCTCAGAGCATAAATTATGACCTCGCCCGTCCTCACCACCACTCGTGCGCAGTCGCGCCTGTTAGATGAGTACTGTGAGACCAGCGCTCGTGAAAGACAGTCGCAATGTTTTCCAAGCAGGAGCAGAGAACGTGGATAAAAATGTGTGCTAGGGGTCGCAGTGCTAAACAATGACACCGAGGATTGCATGAAGCGTGCGGTGCAGCTGCGTTACCGTTCAGAACGGTAGCAAGATGGGTTGCAGCCTTTCGAGATGGGCGCGAACGTGTGGAGCACATGCCTCGATCTGGTCACCCACCAGTAAGTGATGACAATGTACAGATGGTGTCCGCGTTAGTAGAGGTGGATCGGAACGTAGCGATTCGTCAATTAGAGCAAGATACCGGACTGGCGCATTCAACTGTCCTCCACATCCTGAAGGACTTACTGAAAATGAGGAAGATTGCGTCCAAATGGGTTCCGCATGACTTAACCGACATGCACAAATGGCTGCGATATGACGCTTGTCGTATGCACTTGCAGCGTTATGAGTGCGAAGGAGAGGCCTTCTTACGGCGTATCATAACCATTGACGAGACGTGGGCCAGATCTTATGAGCCACAGTTAAAACGCCAATCGAACGAGTGGCGGCACCACGGATCACCACGGAAACAAACATTTCGACCAACCCCCACCAATGTGAAGGTAATATTGATTCTTGCCTATGATTGGGATCGTGTGATCATTCACCATACTGTTCCCCGAGGGCAAACCGTTAATGCGGCGTACTATTGTTCGTTTCTGCAAGACCATCTCCGAGGAGCTCTGAGAAGGAAACGGCACCACCACATGGTTACACCGCCCATCGTTCTGCATGACAATGCTAGGGCACACACAGCAGGCGTTGTGTCGGCATTGTTGGATCGCTGGGGCTGGGAGGTCCTCTATCACCCCCCATATTCTCCCGACATCAGTCCCTGCGACTATGATCTCATCCCGAAGATGAAGATGACAATGCGAGGGGAGTGCTTCCGTACCATTGAAGACGTTAAGTAGGCTGCCGAGCGCTCTCTTCGTACCATCAATAGATTGGGCAGTGCCAACGGGATCCAACGACTTCCGCATCGCTGGGAACACGTTGTACGCAACGGTGGGGAGTACATCGAGGGCCTGTGAAACTTGGAACCATCTAAGTGTGATATTAATCCAGTTATAACTAAGGTGCCAAAACTAAAAAACCAACCCATGTATATCTATGCATTGGAATTAAGCCTGGTACGAAATAGTGTGTCAGATGCTGCACACAATCTGTGAGGAATATCAGAGGAATTAGGGATTAGCAAGGACAGTATGAACACCATCAACTAGAACACTTTGGACAAGCGGGAGATCTGTTCTGCATTTGTGCAGCGCCCGTTGACTGACGGACAGAAGGCAACACGGATGAAATATGCCGGGGATTTCATTGGCACGTGAAGCCGAAATCCATCCTTCCTGAAAACCATCATCACAGACTAGTTAGGGGCGTATATAGAGTTTCATTTCGAGGGGGTGGGGGTGGGGGTACGCTAATTTGGTGCAAAATGATGAGTTTTAAGGCTATCTGGCATCATTTTTCAACCAATTTGTTGTGATGTTTTATGTTTGGTTGAAGCCAAACACAACTAAGACCATTTTATGATACTTTCTATTAATACAATAATCTTGCTCACTTGATAGTATTTATATAGTCAACAACAAAGTCAACCCCTGGCACTATACAGCCCATGACGGGCTAAGGCCGACCAAGCGACCGCTGCCCAGCCATTCGGCCTGCAGATATTGGGGTGACGCGTAATCAGCGCGTCGGGTCCCCTCGGCCGTTAATCTTGGTTTTCGTGATCGGGGCGCTGTCTCACTGTCAGACAGCTACTCAATTGTCCTCACGAGGCTGGGTGCACCCCGTTCCAACCCTCACGTCCGTTTTAAAATCCCTGACGGAGCCGGGGATCGAACCCGGGGCCTCCGGGTGAGAGGCAGGCGCGCTACCCCAACACCACGGGGCCGGCTATAGTATTTATATGGAAAGAACAAATGTTACTGTTTTGATTTACAACTCACACTATAATATAAAGTCAAGGTTTCTTGAAGCATTGCCAAATCGGTTCATGACTTCATCGTCAGTGAGATATATGACACTGTGAATAGATGACAATACTAGACCGTTGAGTCTGTTTTCAGAAGTAGAACTTCTTAAGTATGTTTTCAACCAACTCAAACTCTGTTCGGCAGTAACAGTAGCTACAGAGAGAGGCAAATTTGCCAAAAGTTTGATAAGGGTATAAAAGTTAGGGGAAAAAACTTTTTTCACACGCTTCAAGGGCACTTGTTGCTGTTCTTGGTTCGTTTATAAGAGCGAAGGCACTGGAGAGTAATAAGAGGTTATGCTGTTACACTAAGATCAGAGCAAACTGATTGTCACACTGTTTACATCGCTCTACCTTCACCTTGCTTTGCAACGTTGCCATTCGTCACTTAGTAACAATAGTACATGATAAGTGTATTGGTTTTTAATATTTTAATTCATAAACAAATAATATGTGTGTGGCAAACATTTCGGGGGTGGGCCCGGCCCCCGCCCCCGCCCCCACCACCCTTATATACGCCCCTGCTACTAGTTCGATCCGGAGATCAAGAGACAATCAGTAGTGTGGTAACAGGAGAGCTGTGACACTTCTTTTTGAACCCTCCTCGTATTTGCCTCGAACCTGATATCTCGCTAACCAATGGTGGGATTTGAACATACAGGGTGTCCTAGCACTGCTCGTAATGCCCCCAGCTTTCCTATAGCCTCTTTATTTAATGAAAAGACCAAAACTAAAAGATCATTCGCGAGTAGTGGGGTAGTGTTGGTTTCCTCAAGTCGCGCTCGTGCTTGAATATGTATGGCTATGTTGGGAAAGGGTTAGGTGGTGGGGGAGGAGTAGGGTTGAGTGAAGGGTCGTTTAGATGGTATTTTTTCCGCTCTAGGTGATGGTGAGGTTCATTTTTAAAATGGATGGAATTGGGAAACGCCATTTGGGGTAAACATGTTGTTTTTTGACATTTTGGCGATGAATGTTTTTTTATACGTATGCGCACTTGAGGAGTTTTGTAAGAGGGCGGGCTTTTTAAATAATGATTTATAAATGAGTGTTTTTTAATATGTATTGAAAGAAACCCAAAAAACTAATAGGTCATCGGCTTTTAACTATCTCGCTAACCAATAAACGGATTTAAACCTATGAGGCGTCGTAGGACTCGTGGTGAACTCTCCTTTTCTATGGACGGGGTATATCCACCCCAAAATAAAAACGTGGTAAGGGGGGGGGGAGCTGCTTTCAAAAGCAAGTTGTGAGCCCCCGCGACCTTGGAATCGAAGGAGCCATGCTAGGAGGGCGTGCTTGGATTCGTTTTTTTCGTCTCGTCGTGCTCTTTACGGGAATGTAGGTGTCGAAAAGGTGAAGATGGGGTTTTGGGTCTAAACATGCGTTTTTCACATTTTTGCCAATTTTTGGAAAACGGGCCATGCTAGGAGGGCGTGCTTGGATTCGTTTATTTCGTTTCGTCGTGCTCTTTACGGGAATGTAGGTGTCGAAAAGGTGAACTTAGGGTTTTGGGTCTAAAAATGCGTTTTTCACATTTTTGCCGATTTTTGGAAAACGGAAAACGTGATGATGACGTGTGTGAATGTTTTTTATACGCATGCGCACTTGAGGGGTTTTGTAAGAGGGCGGGCTTTTTAAATTATGATTTATAAATGAGTGTTTTAATATGTATTGAAAGAAACCCAAAAAACTAATAGGTCATCGGCTTTTTACTATCTCGCTAACCAATAATCGGATTTAAACTTATGATGTGACGTAGGACTCGTGGTGAACTCTCCTTTTCTATGGACGGGGTATATCCACACTAAAATAAAAACTACCCTTACCCGGGGGGTGAAATAGTATTTTTTTTGTATGTGCGGGCATGGACGGCTTTTGTCAAAAGGACCTAACTACACGTTTGTTAATATTTTCTGAACCCCTGATGGGATTTTGCCATAGGCAGTATCCTAACCCTGGGGGTGACGCCCCGTTTTTGAATGTATGATTCGTTTTTTGTCGAAAGGGCCTAACTACACTTTTGTTCATATCTCGCGAACCAATGATGCTAGGGACTTGTATGAGGGGTCCTAGCACTTGGGGCGACGTCCCCCTTTGCGGGGTGAAACTACCCCCCAAAATTGAAAAATCTATATCTAGGAAACGAAGAAGCCTAAAATTAGGTGTGATAGCTTAAAAAATAGGGGATGACATGGGCTTTTACCTCGATTGATCATTTCACCCCTAAACAGTAAATAGTCATGTTATGGGAAAAAAACGTGTTAAACACCTAAAAATGATAAATGAACCTAAGATCTTTTGTTTTTGATGAAAAATAGCAGGGGGGTGAAAACAACCCCCCAAATTGAAAAATCCATATCTCGGAAACGAAGAAGCCTAAAATTAGGTGTGATAGCTTAAAAATAGGCCATGACATGCGCTTTTACCTGGATAGGTCATTTCACCCCTAAAACAGTAAATACTCATGTTATGAGGAAAAAATGTGTTATACACCTAAAAGCATAATCGTTTTGTGAAACCATGCATTAATGGACATGTGTATGGAGGATGATTGTTGTTATTATTATTATTAGGTAATTATGGATTAATGTGTGGATAGATAACTAACCAGTGGGGAGCGTGATGGCGCAGGTGCTTAGCTGCTCGTCTTTACCCGGACGGCTGGGGTTCAAATCCCGGTGACAGCAGGGATTGGAATTTTCACCTGAAAAATCACGTGGCGTCAGGAAGGGCATTCGGCCTTAAATCCCCGGCCAAAACCAAAATGAGCCTGGTTGGCTCTGGCGACTCAAACTAATTGGGAAAAGAAAAAGAAAAAAATGGTAACTCACCAGTAATAGTAAACATTGGTTTGAGGTGTTGAAGAAGTCAGGATGGCCAACCCTTTGCCATGGTTCACGAATGGACCCCAAAAAGTTTTACCTGTATATCCTGTTGCAGCCTTTAGAAAAAAAAATCGAACCGGGGCCTCTCTGGTGACAGTGGACTTATATTCATGATGCTTTTTAAACAAACATACGCTTGCATACTACCGCTGGCTTGAATCTGCACAGAGTGACTGGCTTTGGTTTGTCTAGTGTGCCTTGGTGATAACAGCACAGCGATCTTGTCAGCAAGTTCCATATTACTCATTTGCTTGATAGCGAACGTGCTCTGCACATGACTAGATCGTTGTTAGGTTTTACAAAGGCTTAGTAAAGCTTATTGCAACCTTGAAATGAATGTCATGGTATAGTCGGGGTTGGAAGCCAAGACCTTAGGGTTGACAACCAAATAGGTTAACCACTACACGGTGAGATGGTCAAATAATAATGTAACAGAACATATAGAAACGTTTTCTATAGTTTAACGAATTGGCATGCCATGAGAGGTGTAGGTAATGGAAATTGAATCCTTAGCTGATGATTATACTACTTTCCATGCCCACGTATAAGCTATCATGTTAGAAAAAGAATTGTATGGCTTGTTTTAAACGGAGAATAATTGTGTTTACTGTGAAACACAAATCTGAATTTAAAATTAATTTAAAATAATTAATTTAAAATTCGTTTAGTACGCTGAAGTTAAAATGAATAATGATCATGTTACAGACAGCCAGTTTCAAAGCCATGAGAACTAAGTGAACAAAGAATAAAATTCATGAGCCAGTGAGGAATTCAACATGCTGTCCTTTGGACAAAAGAGAAGCGTTCTACAAATTTAACCACCAAGCTGTCCTATCGACCCTCAATGGTTTGGGTCATCGTAAACATGAAAATTAAATCTAAGCTATAACTACACTCTTATATACTAGAAGAAGAAATGGAAAACAAAAGGGCAATAGGTCAAATAAAGGACAGAAGGAATGAAAAATGGCCCTCAACCCTCAAGCATAAGGATTGAGGGAGTTGGAAGGAAGGAGAGCCATGAAAGGCAGATAAAAAAGTATAATGGGAGAGGCTTTGCCCCAGAGGTAATGGAGGAAAACTGGACTCAGCTGAGAAATCCCTTGGGGTCGCCAACTTCCAAACTGATCAGCCGTAAGCCCCTTGAGGGTGTAGCCATATGCAGAGTGCACCGCAAGTGGTGGGGCTATATACACCCTACCTTCTTGAGGGGGCTTGAGCAAAAGACAGGTAATAACATGAAAATAAAAAAGCAAGGCTGCCTCCTCACACTAGTAGGATATCAGAAAAAATAAATAAACAAGGGCCAATGAAGTTGCAAAATGAAGAGACTCCCTAGGCCTCGGATACCCTAATCATGATGGAGTCGGTAGAGAACAAGAGTTGAGCAAGTGTGGTCGACAGGAAATAAGACAGAGAGGAGCCTAGCACAAGTTAGTGGAAGCAATAACGGTCTCAGCTGGGACTCCGTGATCGTCAACCTACATGACACTAGATATGACGCCCAGGGGTGGAATTAAAGACCTCTTTTGTTTTATATCACTGGCTTTTAAGAACGCTAACACATGACATGCCTTATAATGCAATACTGGTCCTAGGGTATGCAAAAATTGTATTAGAAACTCAGCTAATAATAGTGTGCTTGCCCATGATTTACCTTAAATTTTCCTAAAATCCACTACATTTTCCGCAAATTGACCAAATGACACAACATTCCAGCAAAATTCAACAAATGACTACCAGATTTATTGAAATTCCATTGATTTACCTAAGCATGGTTTAAACTACCTCAAATTCATATAAAATTAGACGAATATAGATGAAAATTCACTAAAATTTACCGAATTTAGCCAAGTGGTGTACAAACCATGAAATTTATCCAATTTTTATTAAAATTGACTACATGTACTCGAAAATTCCATAATATTCCCTTTACATGTATGCTTTTTGTTGTTGTTGTTGTTGTTGTTTCGTTTACCACACTCCCTGTAGACAAACACCTCAACATGACTTTCTCCTAGACTAGGAGCTTCACATTTTAATGGGTTATTTCACATTTTCCATGCAAGAAAATGTGATTTCACCGGATGAGGTAAAGCCTGATTCACTCATTATTTTCGATGATGTATCCACTGAACGTCAAGGCATCATTCAAAGCTATTTCAGCTCGGGCCGACATAAACATATCTATTGCTTCTATCTTCGAATAATGTATTCTAAAATGTCCAAACAGTTGATTCGTGACAATGCCAATGTCATTGTTTTATTTCGCCAGGACGAGAGGAATAGTCGTCACATTTATAATGAACATGTGAATCCGGATATGACCTTTCAAATGTTTACAGAATTGTGTGCCAAGTGCTGTAACACTCAACGTCATGCCTGTTTAGTGATTGACAAACAAAGTGAACTCAACCAAGGACGGTATCGCTTAGGGTTTGATCATTTTATTGCTATTTAAGGCCCTGTCTCATTCCCTCTCAAGTCATTTGTCAAGACACCATGGCGTTAGCAGAGAGTCAATTGAAAAAGCATATTATTAGAGCAAAAATACTATTCGCCAAAAGTTTCGTCAATTGAAACAATCACGTGCAAATCATGCTTTGTTTATTCGACAACATTTAGCACCTCCTCTAAAAGCCATGTTGAAACCCTCTTTCAAGCCATCTGGAACGCTACCCACCGTTTCACAAGCCACTCAGACGATGCACGAGGACCCTGAGGAAGAGGAAGAGGAACAGGAAGATTTGACTAGTGTTAGCGAGGATGAGGATGAGGAGGAACAAGTGTTTACGCCTCAAAAAAAGGTCGCACCCCTCGCAGAGTTTTTGAGAAAAAAGAAATCCTTGGCCATGGTCGAAACACCTTGCCCTTCCAGGGCGTCTCCGTTTTCACAACTCTTGGCCACCCCTCAACATAAAGCTCAACTGAAAACCATTTTAATAAAATATTATGGATCAACATTGGAACCCTATTTCACCGATCTATTTATTGGAAACACAGATACCACGTATGGTGTTCGCTATGAGGATGATAGTTTTAAAATTGGCGATTCATCCATAAAATTTGCTCGTACTAAAGCTGTCATTAAATACATCAACTATAAATTAACGCCAGGACGGTTAAACCTGCTCTTTTCTCGGACCCCCTCTTCCCATGATTATACGTCAGAGGATCTTGACAAATATAAATCCATTTTATTGGATACCCATGCTCACGAAAGACAGTATGATCCCACTCAACAAGTGAATGCCAATATATCTCAAAAATATAAAACCATCATTGCAAAAATATTTCCCACCAGTCAAAGTGGTCAAAGTGGTCGTCGTAAAGCATCCGCTTCGGGAGAGACATTTAAACCATTAAAACCCCTTGTGGATGTTACCTACTGGCACAATCCCAATAAGCTCGTCCAGCGGCTACAGTTGTTGCATGCTTCACGTCAAGCTGGCCATACCGGTCACGATTGGGAAATTCAAGAAATTGAACAAGAACTTCGAAATGCCAAAATTATTGTTTAAGCCCTCACCCATTAAAATGGGTATTGCTCACGAGTTGCATCGCCCAGCTAGGCGTCACTATCCGCGACTCAAGGTGATTTCTCGAGGTGTGGATGAACTTTGGCAGGCTGACTTGGTTGAAATGATACCCTATGCTGGCGTTAACGACGGTGTACGCTATATGTTGACCGTCATTAATGTCTATTCCAAAATGGCCTTTGTTGAACCTGTGCGTCGCAAGTCTGGTCCACTGGTCACCAAGGCCTTTCAACATATTATTCAACACTCCAAACGCCAACCTCAGTTGCTACAAACCGACCAGGGGAAATAATTTGTCAACAAGGATTTATCCAGTTTTCTCAAATCTAAGGATATTTGCCATTATCCCACGTACAGCAATCTCAAAGCCAGTGTGGTCGAGCGGTTCAACCGAACATTGAAAACCCATATGTGGAAAGCGTTTACAGCTCAGGGCACATATCGCTGGTTGGACATGTTACCAGAGCTAGTATCACGTTACAATGACACCAAGCATAGAACGGTTGGGACCAAGCCATGCCTCGTGACCAAAGATATTCAGCGATTGGATAAACTGTTTAACCCCATAAAAACAGCCGATCCTAAACGTCACCGACTGACATTTGGGGATTTTGTTCGTGTGAGCAAATTTAAGTCTGCCTTCAATAACGGCCACACGCCACAGTGGGGGACTGAACTATTTCGAATTCGTCAAGTCAACATGGACAGTCCAGTCACCTATTTACTCCAAGACCTCAACCATCAACCCATAAAAGGTACATTTTATCTCCATGATCTTCAGAAAACAGCATTTTCTCAGCATTATCTTGTGGAAAAAGTGTTGAAACAAAAAGGAAATAAACTATATGTCAAATGGTTACGGTATAACTCTACGTTTAATTCTTGGATCAATAAATTACTT
Organism: Meconema thalassinum; assembly: GCA_946902985.2. NCBI lineage: Eukaryota > Metazoa > Arthropoda > Insecta > Orthoptera > Tettigoniidae > Meconema > Meconema thalassinum. The sequence continues at coordinate 1,468,196,538 of OX336389.2, read as the reverse complement.
GTTGTGTGAACCTGTGCACTTTTTTATTTATTTGTTCACACATGTTGTACACCACCTATAGGTCTATGTTTACAGTCCTCAGCTCCACATATTTCTTTCTCTTTCCATCTGTGTTCTCTCTTACATTACCCCTCCCCCTCCCTCCCCTCCACCTCCCACCACTGCTGTTCGCAGCTCTTGCCTATCTATTGGTTGTGACATCATTTCCACAAGTTGCATCATACTTTTTACTGATTCAGCGATTCCCACGGTTTGAACATTCTGTTATCAGGCACGTGGACAGCTAACGCCCAAGGTGAACACCTGTGCCAGGTCAAATTTCACATGAACTTGCATTTTGTCACGTACGAAGCAAACAGGGTGTAACTTGTTTACCTCTCATGTGGTTTCACATGTGTATGCATGCATTTCGCACTCCCCTGCCACCACGGTTGTCAGATTATTTCACCTTCAAGCGTCATTTTCCATTGCACCTGTTGTCAAGTCAGATCAGCGCATTCCAATAAGCTCAAATGACATTCACATCCTGCTAGTCTGTCCCCCTCTCCAGCTAGTTTGTTTTCTGTACTCGCTTCGACCAACATAGAACCAAGGTCTCATCATCGTTTACACGTTAAAGATTCCCCTTCGGGGGTAAAATATCAGAGAAACGAACCCTCGCTTTGTCATAAACCGACCCGCCGAAATATCGATTGTTCTATTAAGCACAGCCACTGTGGTTAGCGACAGGTTCGTTGAAACACACACACCCAGCAGTATCGTCTCTCTTTACCAGCACGCTTCATGAACATTATAAACAGGTAAAGAAAAAAAAGGTTTTTCAACATATATGGCGTTAGGCTTTTTGTGAATTATTTTTTGGAAAAAAATATCTATCACATTCAAAAGGGGGCGTTAGCCCGAGACCTAGGACACCTCGTACACGTCTGTAGCGTTATGGGTTTGCAAGATAGAGCAAAAAGACTAAAATCACGGTTTTACCTCAAAATGGTTTTTCATTCCTGCTCAACACGAAAATCCTGGGCAAGAGGACAACGCGACGATAAAAATGACACCTCGTACACGTCTCAAGGCTTATTGATTCGTGAGATATCGGCAAAAATCACAAAAAACATTTGTTTACCCCAAAATAGAGTTTCCATTTTTTTTTAAAATATAACGAGTGGTTAATAGCAAAGAGGACGTCATCCCGAGTCCTTGGACCCCTCGTACACGCCTCTAGCATGATTGGTTCGCGAGATATAACAAAATGTCTAAAATCAAGGTTTTACCCCCAAAAAAAACCATGTTTCCAGATTTTCACCTTTTCAACACCGACATTCCCGTAAAAAGCACGACGAGACGAAAAAAACGAATCCAAGCACGCCCTACTAGCATGACTCCTTCCATTCCAAGGTCGCAGGGGCTCACAACTTCCTAAGTAGAGTAGAACCTACAACCTAGCACTATTTTAGGGTGGAAATAAAACGTCCATACGAAAGGGGGGTTCACCATGATTCCTAGGACACCCCATATGCACAAATCCAACCATGGGTTTAGGAAATATTAAAAGCGGATGACCTATTAGTTTTGGTCCTTCAATTAAATAACACAAGCTATAGGAAAAGAGGAGGCATTACTGCAAGTGCTAGGACACCCCATATGTATAAATCCCATGATTGGTTTGCGAGATATTAAAAGCGAATGACCTTTTTGTTTTGGTCTTTTAATTAAATAAAGAGCCTATAGGAAAGTAGGGGGCATCACTACGAGTGCTAGGACACCCTTTATGTTCAAATCCCATGATTGGTTAGCAAGATATCAGGTTCGGGGCAAATACGAGGAGTGTTCAATAAGTTAGTGGACAGATTCCGCACTACCACACTACTGTCAGGTTTTTATCCTAGAGACATGAAATTTATTTTGGCGGTAGAGGGCGTAGGGGCCATTGATTTACGTCAAACAAACTTTTCTGTAAACTCTTTAGTTTCCAAAATATAAGAATTTCAAAACTCGAGTGTTTTCAAAAAACATAAAAAATAAAAAAGTTTTATTATAAAAAATAAAGAACATAGAGACCGTTCGTTTGAGCCATGGCACAACATTCTATCATGTTTGGTTTTCAACCTATCACCTATGTTCGAAAACAAAAAAAAATCAATTTGTTTTCCAAAAATATAGCGAGTAGTCCATAGGAAAGAGGACGTCTGCTCGAGTCCAAAGACACCTCATTTGTCAACATCCGACGATGGGTTCGCGAGATATTGGCTTGGACTCACGCGGCGGCCATGGCACTATTTAGAACCCCCCTCACTTCCCTACTCACAGTAATAAAGCTGTGGGTAGAAAGCTGCACCCCGCTGTCCTTCGAAACTTCATTTTTATAATCCGCGATCAATGAACAGCCCTGCCTGTGTAAACAATTAAACCTACACTCTGGGTAAGCAGGTAGAAACCTTCTTCCAACATTCCTCTACAACTCTCAAACTGACATGACATGGTTATCTTTAAAAATAGAAAAGTTGGCAGCATACGAACTTTTTCAATGCTGCTATGCGGTTATGAGAGAATATTCAGAAGTTTTACCTACATGAAAATTGTAATATTGCGAGTATAAAATATTTCAATAATCCATCATCAAGACGGCACATTTAGCTACACGTGTGTGAAAAATAGGCATCACAAAGTCAATATAACATGATATAAGATTGATTTTACTAAAAAGGGGACTCAGTTTATAGATTTTTTTAAATATGGATATCTAATTTTTCTAGCATTTCTATCAAGTTTACGTAGTTCTAATATTGGACAAAAAAGATCGGCAAAACATAGTTCTACCCGAATATGCTGTTGTTTATGCAAAGAAAAATTTTCGACTGTTATGGCAACAGTGGAGTGCTAGAAAATGACAGCGTCATACATGTCTGGCGTGCAACAGAAAGAGAGAAGAATATCCCTATCTGACCAGTGCTTCATTCTAAACGTTGGATGCCTTTATACACACCTTAAAATTGTAACACACTAACTTCATTAATATTTCCATGTTCTATCCTTATGATTCGGGTTGTACGACTGAAATTCTTTCCCTTGTATTATCCTACGGTTCAACCCAACAGACACTTGTGGTCACCGGAACCAGCCTGGCTTCCTTTGGTTTTGGTTTGGGGTTTTGGCCGAATGTCCTTCCTGACACCACGTAATCGTTCACAGCTGTGCCACTGCGCAGTCATGCCTCCTCTCTTTTAATCCCTTCGTATGTAGCCTACTACAGGGTGAGTTTTGGCAGTTGCGACGGCTCCTATGCAGCCAGCTGGGCTGTCTGGTCAAGCTACTTCTGGCTGTTAGCGGCAGAGAAAGCGTATTACCGTTCTAAATGTACGGTACTGTACTTACAATTCACATAAGACGGAGCAATACGCCTATTAATTTCCGAAGTCTGCCTCGTGCGTAGTGGCTAGCGTTCGTGGCTGTCACCGCGCAGGCCCAGATTTGATTACCGGCTCATCCCTCAAAAATAAGTCTGGTCTGAGGGCCGGAACTGGATGCACTCAGCCTTGTGAGGCAAAACTGAGAAGAGACGGATTGGGTTCCTACCTCAGCCATCCTGGAAGTGGTTTTCCGTGGTTTTCCACTTCTACTGAAGGCAAATGCCGGGATGGTAACTTACTTAAATGGCAACGGCCGCTTCTTACCCAAATCCTACCTCAATTACAAATACACAACTGGCCACGGTAGCCGAGAGCGCTGACGCGCTACCTCGTGCCTCGCTGGCATCGGGAGAGCGAGGGTTCAAATCCCCCCTCGGCCGTCCTGAAAATGGTTTTCGTGGTTTCCCATTTTCACCACCAGGCAAATGCCGGGACGGTTTCTTTCAATAGGTCCACGGCCGATTTCCTTCCAATATCCCTTCCCTGACCTGTCCTGAAAAGAAAAGTACATGGCCATTAGCTGCATTAATGGCATTATTTTTAGGCTACAAATACACACACGCCGACATAGACATCGCAGTGACACAGATTATCAGACCAATTTTACACACACTCAAGTACACGGGGTTTCGTGAACACGATATCGTGAAGACACTAAAAGTATCCACAAATATGATTTCCGAAGAGAAGCTAGTTCGGATTCCGTCATCTTCTCCTACGTAAGAAGTCTTTTTTTGAACTGCTGTTTCGGTTTTCTAAAATTTCTTTACTAAGCTGTGAGTCCGTGAGCAACTCGAGCACATTTAGTATTTTGAAGTATTGACCTGAGGGCCTTCGAACGGCATAAGAAAGAATTAAGTCAGCCTTGTGTTGAAGCCAGAAACCACTGCTACATGCAGTGCGATCGGAGGAGAAAAGCATTAAATCAATGACTTGCTGCCTTTCAGCACCGTATTCCGTATTTAATGTTGGTCGCACTGCAAGATTCCCGCGTGTTACAGTGCTATTGTAAATTACATTTGTACAGGGCTTAGGTGGTTTTTATGTTACAAATCCATTTTTAAATGGAGCATCATGTGAAACATTCATTCTGGATGGCTTCATGCCGCACTAAACTGACCACGGAGCTGAAAGGCATTAAGTCACGTTTCCAAAATGTATTTGAAAAATATGTTTATTAAATTACAATTGATATTCCGCTAAAACAAATTTAACCTGAATAGTTGTTTCACAACATAGATGACTAATATAGTGTGTTTGTTAAGTTCTGTTCTGTCAATGACGTTTTATCTGTCTCCTGAAAAGTAGTGAACTGGCTTAATGCTTTTCAGCTCCGGAAGATTCAATTGTACTCGTAACTTAGGCTGTTTGATAGTGAATTGCTCAAAGTCCATTATAACACACACAAACATGCCAAAGACGCTGTTAGTACAGCGACACAAACAAATTCGTCCTTCGGACTGAATTACCCTGGAAGTCTTTTGCCTGGCGCCTTTAAGATGGCTGACACCTGCGACACGTGGTTCGGTTGGTGACCACTTACAGGTGTATTTTCCAGAGTTGGAATCTGACAGTTCGGCGGAGAACCGTTGAACTAAAGGCAGCGTTGCCACGTATGCTACTAACCAGCACGTGCGTACTTCCAGCCTCCCGTACATTTCATCATGCTCATAATATCATTAGCACCGCTATTACATTTATTACATTTTTACTCAGATGGTTTTCAAAAATCCTAAACAAAGCAATGCTGAAAACTGTTCGGTGCACACTGTAAAATAAAATAATAGCCCGTCAAATTGAGGAGAGGCCTAAAATATTGTAATGAATAGCAAAATTACGATAAGCCTACTATCATAAAGCAAAAATGTTCAAAGCGAAACGACAACACGTGATTGTTTCCATGTTATTTAGCAATTTATATCTCCTGTAGAATAAGTTTCAAGGCACGAAAAACACATAAATGTATTACAAAATATACGTTCATTGTAGAGGCAATTAACTCACCCTTTAGAATACAGAAGCTTATCACTGGGAAGAGGCTCTATCCCATCCATATCATCATCATCATCCCGGTCCTCTCCGTCACTGGATCCTGCACTGGTGGATGAGGAATCGCCGAGGGAAATTATGAGGACGTCCACAACTGTGTCAATAACACCTTCACGTTCCCGCGCTTCGCTTACTACTCTTTCCACATGCGACACCACCTTCGCCCTGATTTCAGCTGTCAACACCCTCATCCTAATCGCAACCTATGCTGCCGAGACCTGTACAAGGGAAAAAGTTGTCCAACCCCTCGCGTCACCACTCGCAAACAAAAAGAAAGCTACCGGTAACCTTAATCTAATTCACACGAACCTAAGCTTAAACTTACACTAACACTATATAAATAAATAACGGACACTTATGAATTATAAATATAAGTATAAATCCTACACGAGAAAGTAATAAACTAATTAACTCGAAACCATTATAACGCAGCAAGGTCAGTGTGCACTCTGGAGGCAACCAAACAAGTGACTGGTCAAGCGTCAAGCACGTGGCCAAATAGCGTCATTCAAATTGGCAGCGCTGTATGGTTTCCATGGCAACAAGCCTTGCGTGCGATCTAGTCGTCAACTGTTTTTGCCCAGTGGCGCCGAAATGTCAGATTCCAACTCTGGATAATACAACTGTAGCTTTGCGAGCCTACCAAATGCCACCCTGAGATTCCTCCTTCCCCTTTCCACGCGGTTATGAGTGACCCAGAACAAGAACCAAGTTCATTTTGTATACTGACTTGCAATCGTGGCATTGCGCAAAACCAACACACCGCTTTCTTATGGAATCACAAACACTATGAAAAACGTCTCAAATATTGTCATTTTTAAAGGAAACTGTCCTTTCTATAACTATTTACTCCCGACATTACATGTTTGAGACAATATTGCTTTTGTCCTAATTCCAATTCCTCAATTCTTCGTTGCCACTATAGTCCACCGGTCCTTACTTCCAACTTGACGTTTTGGCGCCGTCAAGTCACGAGGAGAATAATTACTTTAAATCAGCCAATCATAGGCAGCAGCGTACAACGATAAGGCGATCTGGCGAGGCGTTGTTGCCGCCTGTCTTTGTTTATATTTCCCACGTGGTGAAGCTAACCCGCTCAGCGCGCAGTGTTCGGTTCTGTTGTGCTATTTTGTCAGTCGTTTGTTTCGTTCTTTCGAATATGTCGTTAGTTGCATACTTCTCTTAAGTAGTATAGAATACCATTACCGGTACGTAAAATAATATAGGCTCAATAGTTTAATGTAGTCGTAGGTCAATTTTAAGTCCGTGCGAGTATTCGTGAACTTACTGTGTGTGTATGTTTGAGTGAATTTCACAATGTCAGAGGGCAGTTCTACCCGATGGCAGGCAAATGCCAAGGAAAAGAAAGGAATTAAATAATGCACTCCACTGAGGAATCAGGCTCGTGAAATGTTGTGTAATGTGCGCGAGTATTTCGAACGAGAAAAAGACAACGGTAGCACGCTATCATAGAGCCCTGCGCGGATAAACAAAACGTTATCCGCATCCGCCCTGCATCCGCACGACTGTTATCCGCATCCGCCCAGCATCCGCATGACTTTTTATATGTCATAAATATCCGGGTCCTAGTAATAATATTCAACAATTTCGGATGCTAGAACTACTTTTTATTTACACATAATATAAAAAATTACGAGCCTTACAGTAGTCGCGTATGATGTGTAACATCTGACATAGAAGAAACCTCGCGTGAAATTGTTGATACACCGGTATTTTATAGTATTATAGGCACAAATGAAGCCTCCGTAGCTTAGGCGGCAGCACGCCGGCCTCTCACCGCTGGGTCCGTGGTTCAAATCCCGGTCACTCCATGTGAGATCTGTGCTGGACAAAACGGAGACAGACAGGTTTTTCTCCGGGTACTCCGGTTTTCCCTGTCAACATTTCATTCCAGCAACACTCTCCACTATCATTTCATTTCATCTGTCATTCATTTAATCATTGCCCCAGAGGAGTGCGTCAGGCCTCGGCAGCCGGCACAGTTCATATCCTCGCCGCTAGATGGGGGCTTCATTCATTCCATTCCTGACCCGGTCGGAGACTGGAAGCAGGTTGTGGATTTTCATTTTTCATTGGCACAAATATTAATCTATTGTAAAAGGGAGTGTTTTACAGATATTGTAGTTTATAATACGGAACTCATTTTATTAGATGATTTGTAGCTTCCACCAGCACTAGCCTAAATAAAGAATACGATATGGATCAACTAGGTTAATAGACGCGACACCGCTCATGACCTTAAATTCCTTATAAACAGGTCCTCTACATTCACAGACCAACACGTAATTTCATATGGATTCTGATAAAATGAGTCATATTGATATGATAAATATCGTTTAAAATGATAATCTGGTAGCAAAAATATCTACCCCACCCAGTATTCGAACCCAAGATCTCAAGATTGACAGTCATACGCACCAACCCCACGGCTATTTCGACTACGCAATTATTGTGCACAAGTGGTGACTTATTTCCGCATTCCAATAATACTACATTACGGAATTAGGTTTCATTTATATTTTGCTTGTTTCGATAATGTTCCTGCGTGAAATCGAGTTTAAAATGCCTTATTAATAGGCCCTCTTGTGAGTAAAGAGAATGTATTTAGTAATAGTTCATGAAGGCTTGCTCAATTCTCGTATAACCACAACGATTATATTATATTGATGACTGCATTACCGTTATGTGGGTTAATATTTGAATAGCCATTGTGCAGAAACATAATACCGGCAATGCCGACTACTTACAATGTTTGATATTAAGGCATTTTACCATTTAAATACTGATACGAAGACTTCGAACATGTACCATGTCATTTGTTTCAATCATTTGACACCAGAGTTCGCATGAGCGTTTTCCGTTCAGTATGTCATGTACATTCCACATGGCCGAGAGTGCGTCATGGTATCAATTTCCGACACCGCGTGCTGATTGTTTCTCTTACCAGTGCCAGCTGGATCGATCGATCAAGTTGGCAGTGCGTCTTATACTTCCGTTCGATCCACCACTGCCAGCTAGGGCACACTTCCGTTCGATCGATCTAGCGGGCAGTGCATACTTCCGTTTTCCACCACTGCCAGATAGTACATTTCCGTTCGATCGATCGAGCGGGCAGTGCATACTTCCGTTTTCCACCACTGCCAGCTAGTGCACTTCCGTTCTATCGATCGAGCGGGCAGTGCATACTTCCGTTCGATCCACCACTGCCAGCTCGATCGTTCCGATCCAGTTCCGTCCCCAATTTTCAAAATCACTCCCACAAAACTATCCAGCAACCGAGCGGAAAGATGTTACACATCAAAAATATACATATCGCACTAAAACATTTTGTTTTGTAGCCTATATACGATTTGGTGCAGTATCTTCTAGTTAATTATTTTCCAGAAATGCACGGGTGCCGCAGTAAGTTTGATGTGCCTGATTTGTGTCCTGAGAATGAATACACGTTTTTACAGGTAAAACATCCTACTATATCGTTCACCTTTTCGTTTCCATTGAAAATGTAACCAAATATCTGCCATATCGTTGACTTGAGCTTTGATTCACGCACTAAAGAATATTCACCTTAATTCATTTTAGTAGATATTTTATCCATGTTGGTGAAATGATGTTCAAACTCCCGGTCGCGGTAACATTCACTAAGTGACTTCTCTTTACGCTTGGAGAAAGGGATTGACATTTGGCCGGAAATTCAAAGTCAGCCATCATCCTCCTTCTGCCTCTTGATCCATCCATGTTCGCATAGTTGATGTCATAATTCTCTCCGTTGCAATATCACAACCCACGTGTTTCAGTGCCAAGTTGGAAATAAATCTACAGATCTTCCAGGATAGCTTAGACTGCGAAGTATAGCTGACTTGAGAAATGTTGATGATGTCACCACGATGAACTAAGAAGCTCATTGACAGCATGATATCTCGTACGTGTAATAATATAATGGCAGTGAGAATTGATGAGATATCAAGACCATCTACTACAAACATACGGTACTTAAAAAAATGAAAGCATGTGGGTAAAATAATCTTCTTGTGTATAAGTGCAAAACGTGCTTGAATATTTCGTACGCATTATAGGAAGGGGCGTATATGAAAAAAAACGGGGGGGGGGGGGGGGGGGGTGACTATCCTGGAGAATTGTGAGTATTCTCAGGGGGGATTGTCACCGCAAAATACCCAGAAATATCAACCAATACCTTAGAGCATATAACTTTGTGTAATTATTTTAGATAAGATTCAAAGTTTATATAACCTACAATTATTACTGGCAATACAAAAAAAAAGTTGTAAAATACAACACAACACACAAATAAAACGTTATACTTAATGAACTTTCTTTCATGGCCTATGGTGTATGAATGCAAATATCTAAATATTTGTCAATTTACTAAGCAGAAAGGTAAACAGTTTTTTTACATGTATTTCTCAAAAAAACATACCGTGGAATTGACAGCTTTACCTCGCAAGGCTGAGTGCACCTGGTTCCAGTCCTCAGACTAGAATTAAAATTTATTGGCAGAGCCAGGAATCGAATTCGGATCTCCCGGGTGGCAGCGAAGAATGCTACCCACTACACCACGAGTTAGTATAATTTCAATTTTAATATTGTTTATAACTTAGCCGGTAAGTTAAGATTAGGGTACAACCAAATTTACAATTATTTAATGCTCTTACCAAAGCAGCACTTTCTTAATTTTTATTGGCTTTTTTCGGGGGGGGGGGGGGGGCTGGAGCCCCCTCAGCACCCCCCTTATATTCACCCCTGATTATAGGAGTATTCCTCTTTTAAGCATGAAGCTGTAGATTGGCATATCAAATATGTGATATTATCGTAAGTTCCACATTGTATTCTAAAAACTGTCCGCAAATTTACTCCAAACATTATCCGCAGCGTATCCGCTAGCCGCACAGCCATGCAAATTACATCCGCGGGTTTATCCGCGGATATCCGCGCAGGGCTTTAACTATCACCTGTGGCGCAAGCAGTGCAGAGAATGGCTGATGCTACAAAAACCAGTCTTTCCTCAGTTATTGCAATCGGGAAGTGCCATGCCGAGGAGCAAGGAGCTGGGAAGATTGTAACGACTGGGTAGGAACAGGATTCTATCCAAACGAGTTACAAATATAGACAGTTTTCAGCAGGGTGCTATACGTCGGCAAATCTATGCGTATTATTGCATAAAGGAACATCCAACTCTTGCGAAGCTGCTCGTTTCATTGCGTAAGTGTGATCTTTTCTATGGTAGTAAGTCTTCGGTAACCGTAGCTGTGAAATATCTGGGGTTTGGGTATGAGAAAGTGAACGGCGTTCGAATCAGCTGACCGCGCTCTGCTAGTGCGCTGGCAACACTGCTGAACTGATCGGAGAACTGTCAAGTTGGAAGGTATAACCGGCAGAGTACACGTAGGATAAGCCCGACTGACCAATATAAACAAATGAGCGGTCCACGTTTGGACAATAATTGAATTAACAAAATATCATAATAGGTAACATTTTAAGGATTAAGGTACCAAATCAATAATTATAACAAACCTATAAATCTAGAAATATTTTATTTTGATCATTATATGTCATTGACCTCAGAAACATTGATTAATGTAGATGTTTTAATTTAGGGGTTTGGACATCGTTATCATTTAATCCCTGTGTACTTGGGTGTTTGTTTGTAAATAGATAGGTTGTCTGATAACTTGTGTTATTGTTATGTCTGTATTAGTGTGTGTATTTGTAACTAACGAGGGGATTGGGAAGGGGGCGCCCATGGCCTTACGTTAGACCGCATATACGGTCCTATAATGTCACAAATTTTTGTTACAGTAGCTCTTATGTCTTATGAGCTATGGCGGCTGCGCGTAACATAGCCTACAGTTTTATGTTGTTAACACTTTGACAACAGGGGATCCTTGTATAATACTATCTGAATGCCAAATTCTGTGAACAGTGATTCACTGGAACAAAAGTTATGGATTATAAAGCTTTCATGATTCACACGGCCACCATTTTGAAATTATTTGGCTGATGACCTTGTAGTTTGGGTTTCAAATTCATCCTTAATGACGGTATAGTTTTCAAAATTTGGTAGTGATGCGATAATTCGTTTAGTCGTAATTTGATTTAAGCTTTGAACATTAGGGTGGCCGCCATTTTATTTTGATTAAAACGGTGGCGATATACTGTAAAACATGACACCGAGGTGTCCTTTGCTGTACTAAATTTAGCTCAAATTGGTTTCATCGTGTTTGCATTGATACGGGGAACAGACACTCACATGCATACATACAGACATGGACATCTGGCGTGTGTAGATCTCATAGGCTAACTCTACTCTCATTTTTTGAAAAATTCTAAACTAGGCTAATGGCATATCAACGACATTCTTGGTCCAGTTATCACATACCCAGCCTCAGAGTGCTGAAGACCACGATGCCATTTAGAAATGTATATTTCATGCACAGAATTGGAACTTCAACCATTTTCCTTTTTAACGATAATAATGTGTCGGTTAGATAGTCAGCCCGAAGGCTGGTTGGATCCTCAAAAAGCACCGCCGTTAGGTTATGTGGGTAGATACCCACAAAAACTCAAGGCAGCGCTATATTGAGGCGTACTAGGCAAGAAGAGGAGTGAGGTAGTTTGCCATTGCTTTCCTCACTGAGTCAGAACAGCAGTACTAACCCTATGAGTAGAACCTTTCACAGCATCCACAGGCACTGTTTATGCCCTGAATGTCATTATTCAGCACCACCCATACCACAGTAGCTTCCATATAATCACAGCCATGAGTGAGACTGAGACATTGGTGAAAAGCCACATTTTACTCTAGCCTGTGCCAACAGACAAATGCAAATGTACTGCATTCATCAAGAGATGGCAAACAGGCCACGATAATAATCTATCTTTGTGAAAAAGAAACATGAAAACAAGTTGTAAGGGAAGTGTACGCTACACAGCTCTTTCCCACAGCGGTAGTGAAGGTAGGTGCTACAATTCTCTCCACAATTCACCGTCAGTGCTTGAGAAGCCCAATGTTTCGGAATGATATGTGTTTCTTCTACACCAATACTACATTAATGAGAAATGTCTTGAAAATGATGCCCCAAGGTATATGTGCTCTTTTCGTCAATAATAATGTATGGTCCACCGCTGTAGGTACCCTCCTGGTAGCTGGTGTTCTGTGATCCAAGTTTCGAGTCTCATTCTCCCCCAGGGATTTCCACAATTACTCGAGGAAAATGGCGGGATGGTACCTTGGTGACCCTACTCCAATCCTAGACCCATGGTTGTCTCACATTGTGGCCCTTCCCTTGGTTGGAAGGTGCAGAAACAAGAGGAAAGCATTGTAGGCGTCCTCTGCGCAAGTACAAGCATACAAAAAGATGGTATATTGGCTTTCACGGCCAGCGAATTAAAACTCAGCAATGCTTCTAGGTTTGTGCCGTGTCTTGTGTGGGGTTTCGCCTAGGACACCAAGCTGGCTCATCGGCGGGCTCTTGGTGTCCCCGCCCGGACCCTGTTAGCCAAGGCCATGAAACAAGCCAATGCCACATTCTTTTATTGACCTTGCTGACGCGATCACAGCGCACTCTTTACCAGTGATATTATTTAAAAGTCGGTGAGCAATATGAACGCTAGCCAGCGCCGCATAAAACCTGTTTTACGCCACATGAAGACACGGGAGTGTTACTTTATTCTTTTTGACGTTCAGACGACCATGATACAAGCTGTAATCTATATTTTATAAGATGAGCCAAGCAGGCTATCTTGGGTTCGTAGTGAGGAGTCATTTTAGGACTGTAAATGAAAGACCCTGGTTTATTAATACAAGTTTTCCAGACCGTAGAAGTCTGACATAAGAGCACCTGTTGCACACTTTCATTTGTTTAGAACAATGTTCAGAATCCACAGCTGTTAGCACAGCAGATTAGAAATACTGTCCACAAGCTGGAACTGTATAAAGTTAGTGAAACCATTGTTATGTTTTGATTGTACTATAGAGGTGGGATATGATTACCCTTAGCAGCCCAGTACAAGTTTTGGTACTAATTGAGCTGATAACGTGTACGACTTTTGTCTCGTTAATCTAGCTGATGACCGACGGGTCAGTGTTATTGTTAAGTACATGGAGGTGCAAAATGAAGTTTGGAATGGACTTTTCTTCCAATGAGGCAGGGGCCGATAACCTAGATGTTAGGCCCCTTAAAACAACAATTATCATCATCATCACATCTTCCAATGAGGAGTATGATATTGGATTTTCTCTACACCAATTTTTTACACTTCTCGAGGTTAACATGGTCACTAAATAAATACAACGAAACTGATAGGACTAAAACAATCTGCTAAATAAGAAAAGTAACAATCAAATATCAGGATTTTCTGTCTAAACATGAACGTAAATAAAGTGTTAGGAAACCTTCTAAAAACGTAAATAAACCAATAAACTTAAAGAAACTTTGATCACCAGTGCTTCGATTTGATTCTTCGACACATCTAAATACAAATATAGCTGTTCCCTATTGTGAGACGACAATCAGTTAGTCACGTGTTTAAACACGGTGCAACATGATAATGCGACGTTAGACATGTTTTACTCATGCAGTTGCCGACCTAACTTTTCTCTCCCATACATTCATGACCCAATTTCAAAAACAGTGAAGTGCGTGTAAGCAAGAACAGTGGCGCCCATTGCGCAATATTAAAAGGGTTACATGTTATTCATTTGTGTTGTAAATTAGGGTAACTTTTTCATATTTTTCTGTTAGGTTCAGAATGTGCTTAGATTTTGCTTTGGAATAAATTTTAGATGAAACGCTTCTCGATTACATTATTGCTACTGTTAACGTACGATAGGTATTAGCTTAACTTACTGTAAAGTTCAATGTTAGAGGTGACACCATCATAGCATGCTTTAAAACTTATTATGCCGTAAATGTAATGAATTCCTTGCATTGTAAACAAGTACATATGTTTCTTTGCTGTAGATTCATGCTTGTATTATTATTATTATTATTGCATCTCCGAAGTAATTGTATAGGGAAGGATTACGTGTCATCCTCTTAGCTTGCTTATTGACTTCTTCATTTTTAGTAGGACTTCGAGAGGCTTAAGTCTTAGGATTTTTCGTACGGAGACGAGTTCGGTTATTATCACCACTGTTTAACACGGATTAGCCGTTTTTACCTCTCTGAAGTAGTTAGGGGTCTGCCACTTTTTTGAATAAACTGAGTGCGATTTAAATGCAAGCCTGGCCTCTTTATTGTATTTTGAGTTTGTATTCCTCTGTACTGGTAGTTTCCTCTCATTATACCCGACACCCCCGAGTTAAGTTTCCCGATGCACCCCAGTCCAAGAATGCATTCCTCCACGTCCCATATGTCTTCCTGCGAGAGGGGGGTTTCGGAAGGGTCATTTAAGGTCCATGGCTCCCCGAAATCCTCGTCAAACGGGCACAATATCGACAGCTGGGTATTGCACCAGATTCACGCAGTGTATTGTAAACACTCTTGAATCTGGTCGTCTGCGGCTAGGAAATCGTATTCCGTATTCTCTACAAGCAGCAGCAGCGTTTCCATTACAAAACCCACACAGAAATACCATATCGGCTTACTCAGCATGTGTAAAAACGTGCGGCATGTTTAAACGATACAGCACAGACGACTTGGTCAACAAAGCACACTGACAGGTGAACACATTCAATGGAAACTAAAGCACAACTTCACAACGTAAACAACACATGACTGTTAACAATCGTTAAATACGCCCATAGTAACCGGTGTACCAAAACACGAAACGACAACTGCCCTGGTTACATACCAACATCTGTATCTCGGTGCGCAATACAAATAGGGCACATGTTATATGGTTTTTTAAATTGCAATTCATCTATTCTACCACCTCCTAAAATATTTATTATTCCTTCTGAAACACCCTGTAATTGTAATTACCTGTATGTATTGTTTTGGGCTAAACAAATAGGGGCAAAGATATTTTGCCTCCCCCTCGTATTAATGAGTTGAATCCAATATCTATACAACTAGGGTTCTGTCCGCTGCCCGTTTTCTTGGCGTTCGATCGCGTGCGGGTGCATATGGATTTTGAATTGTGTTGAATTATGTTGAGCTGGATTTTTCTTATATTTTAGTTTTGCTAACATCTGCGTCTTTCGCGTTTCTTGTTATTTCCCTATTTGGTTTCGCTTGGATTGGACGAGAATAACAGAGAGGTGAGAGAAGCCAGCCTAAATTAGTGTTGACTTTCGCAAAAAGAAAAAATCAAAAGAAAAAAGTCGTTTATACCTGCGCTTGCCTGCGTGAGTGTATCCGACGACTATGTGCTCTAATTAGCCACTCGCTGTCTCAATGCAGTTACTCAGAGGGACAAAACTCAGTCCACGTTGTCTTGCAATTCACACATAGCCTAGGGGAACGAATTTCTCCTCAAATGTCTGAATGTGTTGCTTTAATAATTTGTGATTTATCTAATACATTAGTTGTATTATTGTAACATCAGCGAATTCATATAACAAACGTGCGGATGCGGGCCGGATGCAGATAGCAGTCGTACGGATGCGGGCCGGATGCAGATAGCAGTCGTACAGATTCGGGCCGGATGCAGATAGCAGTCGTACGGATGCGGGCCGGATGCGGATAGCAGTCGTACGGATGCGGGCCGGATGCAGGTAGCAGTCGTCGGATACGGGCCGGATGCAGATAGGAGTCGTACGGATACGGGCCGGATGCAGATAGGAGACGTACAGATGCGGGCCGGATGCAGATAGCAGTCGTACGGATGCGGGCCGGATGCAGATAGCAGTCGAGTAGTGGAGTGAGGCCGATTCCAACTCACTCTAGAACCCTCCTCGACCCACTACTAAGCCTCAGCCATGTTAAATATCTCTTGAACGCATGGTCCGATTTTGACAAATGAGGTGTCGTTGGACTCGAGCTGACGTCCTCTTTGCTATGGACCACTCGTTATATTTTTTTTTTTTTTTTGAAAATTTTTGTTTTCGAAAGTTGGTGATAGCTTTAAAACCAAACATGATAGAACGTTGTGCCATGGCTCAAACGAATGGCCTTTATGACCTTTATTTTTTGTAATAAAACTTTTTTATTTTTTATGTTTTTTTGAAAACACTCGAATTTTGAAAATACTATATTTTGGAAACTAGGAATTATACTAAAAAGTTTGTTTGACATAAATGAAAGGTCCCTATGCCCCCTACCGCCAAAATAAATTTCAAGTCTCTAGGATGAAAACCTGTAGTAGTGGGGTTACAGGGGAGCTGTCTCACTTAGCAAGTGGTGAGCCCCTGCGACCTTGGAATGGAAGGAGCCATGATAGGAGGGCGTGCTTGGATTCGTTTTTTTCGTCTCGTCGTGCTCTTTACGGGAATGTAGGTGTCGAAAAGGTGAAAATCTGGAAACACGTTTTTGGGGGGGGGGGGGAAACGTGATTTTAAACTTTTTGCTATTGATACGTGCAAGGGCACGTCTCTACCATTTCAAACATGTATTTAATCAGGGACGCTGTTCTTGAAGTTTGAATCGTCCGCTTGGTCGCACAGTACCGCCTGTCACCACTAGATGGTAGCTGCAGTCGGACTTTGGAAAGATACAAATAGTTTCTGTTTCTCCCCAATAGGTGGTGTGGGCTTCGCCTTATAAAAATCTATATACGCATGACTTAATTGAAAGACAATCATATTCTTCGTCGTAAAACAAAAGCCGGTGTGGTCATGATACCGCCAAATTATGGACTTATTTATGACATTGTTGTTTGATGTGTCTTTCTCTGATTGGACAATATTATTTACATGAAGACAGTTCGTTCTCCGCCATTTTTGTGGAATCCATTGGCTGTCGAGTGAAAAACAACAAGCCGACGACTGGTCCAAGAGTGTCTATCCGTTGCGCTGGGGGCATTGCCCCTAGCTTTTTCAAAATGTGAATACTCATTCAAGAAAAAGGAATTGCCTGTTTTCTTCAGTCTGTAAATTTTCATCGTTCCGCCGTGAAGAGGAAATGTGCAAGGATAATCGCAACTGGATGCGATCAAGTGCTTGTATCTACACGAGGCATCGGCGTGTTAGCCATTTTTTTGTGAAGTACATGTAATAACGTAAAATTATGTGTTAATTATTTTATTGTTATTGTGTCTCCACTGAGAAGGATGTAAGGTACGTTTTTTTAAATTTATCTAATTATTTTATTTTGGGAGCTCCTATTTTGGCCGTATATGAACGTTGATCTTCTGTTATGTTTTAGCTTGTAGGCCTAAAATTTCTTTTCTGTTTTAATTATGTTTTCTGATTCTTTTGAACCTTGTTATCTTTCGTCGTACCGCATGGAGACACATTTCTAGTTTATTTCACGTTTAAATTATTATTTATTTTCCTTTGGCAAGCTTGGGTTTGTCTTTTATTTAAATCCATGTAAGATCCGTCCAGTTTTAAAACGACTTGCATTAATAGTTTTTAGATGTAATTGTTTTTTTTTCCACCGTTCATTTCCTTCTACTAATGTTTAAATTTAATCTTATTAATTGTTTGCCGTAATTTCGATCTGGCATGTTTTTGGTGTGGCCATATCTTTTGTTTACCATGATGCATTGTGGTCTCGTTGTCAGTCCATTTGGCGCGGGTCTCAATACCAGACGTGTTGTGTAATTTGTTGTCAATCCTTTCTTTTTTGGCGTGGCCTGAACTCCTGCATGTCGGATCGTGATTACATTTCCTTGCAAATCATCAAGCCCGTTCTCAATATGTTATGCATGTAATATTTATTTTAACCTTTGGGCTGTTTAATTTTTTTATTTTTTTAAATTAAGTCTTTTCTCTTCTTGGCTTTGCAAGCAAGCATGTTAGGCGCTATCTGGCCTTCTTCTAAATTTGTGTTGGTTGAAGCATGTTCAGCTTAGGTGGAGGTGTTATTTAAATTTTCAATATTAAACCTATTATTATTTTTTAAATCTTTGGTTGTGGCATTATTTCACCGACGGCAGTTCCGTTGGTTTTTGGGGGATGTTTGTACGATAGCCTGTGTGTGTTGTCCCCTTCTCCATCTTCCTTCCACTCCTTTGGAGCTCTTCTGTTGGGACATGTCATCTGGAGGTGATGTTGCTGCGGAGGTGACCCGGACCCCTGAATACAGGTAAGTTGGCCCATCCACGTTTCCGTACTCGTCCCATTCTGGTAAGCAAAGCGTTGGTTATCGAGAAGCCGACGTGCTGCTGGCCAGTGCCGTCCAATGCTAAGGGGGTAGCATTTTGGTAGCAGATCCCGCTCATGTTCACTTCCGTAACTATCCCCTCCCCAGTACCCGCAGGCTGTTTTATGGACCCCTCTAATACTGATGGGTCAGTTGTTGGTGGGATTTTGTCAGGAAAGTGCACTTAATGTTATGTTTTGCTAATCCTTATCGTTTATTGTGTTTCATGTTGCCTCTGGATATCCATGTGGTATGCTGGATGTAAGGTGTCCTGTTTTTAAACGAGGCGTTTACCCCTGTAATTTACCCTGTTGGTGTGCAACATCCCCAATGAAGATGCAGCTCGGTGAGTGACTGACATGTGTTCTTGGCATGGGAAATGGGATTTCTTGATGTTCTAATAGCCTATATGCTGCGTGTGAAGGCATCCTGGAGCCCCGTCGGAAGCTGGTAGCCTGATGTTTTGTGCCTATTTTTGTGATTTAGCTCCATGTTCTCGAGCCAAGCAGGTGGTGACGTGTGCAGTTCTGGACAGCATGGTGCATGATTTGGTGTAGTAGGGTGGCTGTGTTTGAGTGTCAGCCTAATCTTTGGTGATGGTAATTGCTGGTTGTGGTACTGTTGTGAAAGTGTAAACTGTCCTTGTAATTCCTGAAATTTTGTTTCCTTCTATATTGGTTGTCTGCATTCTGTGTTTTCCAAAATGGCCGACAACAATAGTGTTTTCAATTTAATTGACTTAAGCGATAACCTTGTGAATTTGGAGAGTTCTTCTGCGGTTGAACGTGAATCACCTCTCTTTACTAGGTCTGAGGTTTTGGGATCGATTTCCAGTAGTAGTTTGCCTGCCCCTCTCTTGCCTGGCGCTGGCTCGTCCATTCCACTTAATCCTGCATACGGTCATTCTTCTCATGTTAGGTCACCTAGTGATTTCCTGGGTCCTGCCGACCCTTTGCATCACAGTTCTTTCTCTAGTAAAATAAATGTTTTGTCGCCTGTAGAGGGTGTGCGAGCGGGCTACCCTGGTAACAATGTCTCTATTCCTAATGCTACGTTCTCACCTACCGTTAATTATGGGTCGATTCCTCATCCTATTTCTGGTTTCTTAACTAAATTAAAGCATTTCAACCTTGATGACGTTACCCAAGTGGTACAATTTTTAAAACAAGTGGTCGAGTTGGGCAACCATGCCTCGATTTTTGGGATGTCGGAAGTTCAGATTTTCCAACTTTTGTATCCAGTT
The DNA here is from genome assembly GCA_946902985.2 of Meconema thalassinum. Taxonomy (NCBI): domain Eukaryota; kingdom Metazoa; phylum Arthropoda; class Insecta; order Orthoptera; family Tettigoniidae; genus Meconema; species Meconema thalassinum. The sequence continues at coordinate 1,468,176,613 of OX336389.2, read as the reverse complement.
GCATCCGGTATGCTGCGCGATAAGCTTGTTGAAGCTATCCGCCTCCGCATGTCCTTAGCCATGTTTATTAGGGAAGTGTTGTGGTTTTTTGTCCCTGCGAGCGCCCTAAGTGCTCTCGAGCATAAGTTCCTTTATCGTGTCCAAAGGCTGGACGAGTCCCTTAGCGACTATGTCAGTGACATTAAGGTGTATGCCCAGGTTTTTGCATCCCCTTTAACTGAGCGACAGTTGGTGTCATCAATTGTGAATGGGTTTTCGCCTCAATATAGGTCATACATGACTATGTGTACCAGGCCTTCATCATTCGTCGAGCTGAAACAGGTCGTTATAGAGGCTATGGCTGTGAAGCATGCAGATTCCCTTCGTGTAGCTAATGTTCCTCCTCCTTCCTTGATGTCTTGTCCCCCTCCTTCCTTGATGTCTCGTCCCCCACCTAAGGTTATGTTTCATCCTCGACCTAATATTAAGTGCCACTCGTGCGGTGGAGTGGGACATGTCAAGAAGGTGTGTCCGAGTAAACAGGCTGTGTATCGCCAATGACGGAACGTTGAGGAGACCAATTCGGGTGTTATTTCCAAGGATATTTCTGTGTGTAAGAATTTGGGAAAACCCTGTGAAGTTTCTGGTCGCCCTACCAATGATAGTCTTGATAACTCTATGAAAGCTAATTCATCATGTGCTAATTCTGCTTATGTCGCTGGCCTACCTAACCTGTCGGTGAGCAATGTCGTGGCAAGTCAGCCTAATTCTAAATGTTGTGTGAAACCTGTGGTGCGGGTGTCCTCGTCACCTGCTTGTAATCGTGTTAGAGCGAGTAATGATTTTGGAATTTCTCCTGTGGCTAAAGGAATATCCCCGTATATTGAAATTTGTGTTAATGACGAGCCCGTTTCTGCATTGCTTGATTCTGGTAGTGTCGCATCCTTTATAAGCGAGGACTGGTTTTTATCTATGAAGAGTGTTTGCAAATTTCCTGAGTTAGAGCCTAACAATGAATCTTTTATTTCGGCAAATGGTTCAAACTTAAATATTTTGGGTAGTATGACAGTCAAAATTCATGTTCTAAAATTTTCTTGGAAATTTAAATTTTTGGTTGCCAGAAATCTTTCTTGTGCTGTGGTCATTGGAGCTAATTTCATGTCACACGTTGGTATGCTTCTTGATTTTGGTGCTCGCAACTTATGGTTTAAGTTTAATCCACAAAGTAAATTATCATTTAACCCGCTCTTATCTTCTCCTGCTGTCAATTCTGTTACTGAACCTATGACTATTGAGGATCTCGATCTGGAAAATTTAACGAGTCTTCAAAAGGATGCCATTAAGAGGTTATGTCAGGAGTATGGCGATGTATTTACTGACAAGCTGGGTGTAACCCATTTGATGGAGTACAAGATTGAGCTAACCGATTCTGTGCCGGTGCGTTCCAGCCCGTATCGCCTTGCCCCGCCCAAGATGGCTGAACTTCGTAAGATTATCGATAAGATGTTAGAAGAAGGTGTAATCCAACCCCCTACCTCTGCCTACTCATCCCCTGTATTTCTTGTGCCAAAACCTAACGGTGGTTTTCGGCCGGTGGTCGACTATAGGGCTCTTAATCAAAAAGTTGTTTTGCAGTCCATTCCTTTGCCGGACCTTCACACATGTTTTAGTTGGTTTCGCAACGCGAAGGTGTTCACGATCCTCGATTTAAATTCTTCCTACTTCCAAATTCCCCTCTCTCCCGAATCCAGGCATGTTACTGCTTTTTCCACTGACTGGAACCTGTTTGAATATGCCCGTGTCCCGTTTGGCCTATCCACCGGAGCCGCTGTGTTGAGCAGACTTCTGGACAAGGTATTTTCAGAAATTAAATTCAAGTTTGTGTACCACTACCTTGATGATGTGGTGATCTATTCCGAGTCGTTCGAGGAACACGTTGATCATCTGAAAATTGTACTTGATCGGTTGCGTGACGCTGGACTTACCGTCAAATTGTCCAAGGTTTCCTTTGCCAAGCCCAAAATTTCCTTCTTGGGTCATATTGTTTCTGAATCTGGTATCTCAGTGGACCAGTCTCGCACGCAGGCCATCAGAGATTTTAAACCACCCAAGAACGCCAAGGGTGTTGCTCGTTACATTGGAATGGTCAACTTCTTCCGTAAGTTTATCAGTAACTTTGCCGACCGTGCTGCTCCTCTAAATCAATTACGCAAAAAGGCTGTGAAGTTCGAGTGGGGTCCCTATCAGCAAGCAGCCTTCGAAGATCTTAGGCTTGCGCTCTCTAACGCCCCTGTGTTAGCCATTCCGGATTTTGGGAAGCAGTTCACTGTGCAGACTGATGCGTCTGGACGTGGTGTTGGTTGTGTCCTTCTGCAGGAATCTGATCTGGGTAGGCAACCCATTGCATACGCTTCTCGTACCTTAACGGACGCAGAGAGGAAGTATTCCATTTACGAACTTGAGGGTTTAGCTGTGTTGTTCGCTCTAGAAAAATTCCGTATGTATCTTGAGCACACTAAGTTTCTCCTTGAGACCGATAACCAAGCCTTGAGCTGGGTCTTAGGGAAACCCCGCAAAACTGGTAGAATTGCTAGGTGGGCAACTAGGATTCTGTCGTTCCAGTTCACTGTCCAACATATTCGTGGGTCCGAGAATGCGGTAGCTGATTCTTTAAGCCGCATGTACGAGGAAACAGCTGAAGAGGATGTTCAGGAATGTGAACCTGTAAACCTTGTAGCTGCTGTAAATTGTGTCAATGCCGTTCTTAGCAATTCCCCTGTGCTGTTTGAGGATGTGAGACGATTCCAGAAGGAAGACCCCTCCTTGTCTAGCCTCATTGACCGAATCAATTCTGGTGAAGTGATCAAGCCCTACTCTCTGAAGGACGGTGTGTTGTGTTGTTCGTCTCGTCATGACCGCCTACCTAAAATTGTGCTCCCGTCGATCCTCATTCCGGAAATCTTTCGTTACTATCATGAATCTCCTATTGGTGGCCACCTAGGAGTGTTCAAGACCCGAGCTAAAATCAGACAGTTTTTCATTTGGCAAGGTATGGATGGCGACATCAGGAGGCTCATTAGGAATTGTGCTGCATGCAGTATTAGCAAACCTCCGGTTTCTACTAAGGTTGGCCTATTGTCATCTGAACCAGCACCTAGACCCATGGAGAGGCTTTTTATCGACCATGTTGGACCGTTCCCTCGCTCTGGTCGGGGAAACCAATTTGCGCTTGTTTGCACTGACGGTTTCTCCCGGTTTAGTTGGATTTTCCCCACCAGACAGGCTACGACCAGTTCCGTCATAAAGTGTCTTAATTCCATCTTCTCGTCTTTTGGGCCGTGTCAGTATCTGGTGTCAGATAATGCCAAGTGATTTGTATCTCATCAGTTCCGTCAATTCTTGTTTGATTATGCTATTTCGCACGTAACCACCACTCCCTATTTTCCTAACCCGTCTCTCGCTGAGCGAGTCAATCGTAATCTCCGTTCTGCTCTGATTGCTTTCCACCACGACGACCATTCCAAGTGGGATTCTAATTTGCATTGGCTCAATTTTGCTTTCAACACCGCCGTGCATGAGAGCACGAAAGCCACCCCTTTTTCGTTAATGTTTTCCTTTATGGCCAATTCTCCGTTGTCTAATCTGTGGAACCTGCACGATCTCCTTCCTGACAGTTTCACGCCCGAGGATATGAGGGCGAAATTCGACAAGGCTAGAGAGAATATTAAGGTATCCCATGACCAACTTGCCAGGCGACACAATGCCTGTCGCAAGCCAGCTGATTTGGAAATTGGTGATGTTGTGTACGTCCAAAATTTCGAGCCCAAGGGCGTCAGTAATCTTGTCTCAAGCAAGTTAACCCCTCGTTTTAAAGGCCCATGTTATGTAGAGGCATTCTTGACTCCTGTTACTCTTCTTGTTCGAAACCCTAAGGCCAACAAAATTTCTAGAGTGCATCTATCACACATTAAGCGAGGTGGAGACGTTTCTAATGAGGAAATGCTACCATAAATTTTGTAAAACAATTTTGTATAATGTAGAGTATCCCTAACCTTCATGGAAGCCTTCAAGCCTCTGTTCCTTGTGTAATTGTGAATTTAATTGGATTTGAACACTCTGGTGGGATACAAAATGTAAATGTTGGGAAGTTCCCATTGTAATGGTAGATTGTAAAAGTGTACCTAATTTTGATGTTTCATAGGAGATGCTAACATGTAAGTTGGGCTCGGTGGGAGACCTAACTCATGGTAACCTTGTATTCCTGTTCCCTTTGGGAATTGTAGTGGTCATTCCTCTACCGTAGTTCCTTCGAAATGTATAGTCGTCTAACTCATGTAATCTTGTAATGTACTTCGAATCTGTAAAGAGGTAAACTTGTTAATGAAATTTTGTAAGCACGGATCTAGGGCTTGGTAAAAAAAATGTCTTCATTTAAATTCAACCTTGTTTATCTTTGTAAAATGTAGTAAGAAATTGTAAATTCTGTAAATTTTTTTTGAAATTAGATTAACTTTTATTTTTGTAAATGGCTGCCCACGCGTCGAATCATATCTTGCACATTGCTTCCTCCTACTTCGTCTAAAACGACCTACATTGGACTTGTTGAAAATGTATCTAACGTGTCTCGGACTCTGAAAGCACTGCTGGTGCTGGTGTTCTGCGTTTCTGAAGGTTTTTGGACACAGTGAAGCTGTTAACTAAGTGGTTTGCGAGGTGATCAATTATCCCTTCTCTGATAATCTGACCCTGCATTCTTCCTAACCAAAACGATGCGGTTTCATCCATCAATTGGAGTTAACTGGTGAACATTATCTTCGGGAAGCATCTCTGGTGAATCGACAAGTTAAGGAGTATTGTCTATGCCTTGGCATATTCGTGAACTGTGTTCACGCTTAAGGGAGGGAGACTGATACGTGCAAGGGCACGTCTCTACCATTTCAAACATGTATTTAATCAGGGACGCTGTTCTTGAAGTTTGAATCGTCCGCTTGGTCGCACAGTACCGCCTGTCACCACTAGATGGTAGCTGCAGTCGGACTTTGGAAAGATACAAATAGTTCCTGTTTCTCCCCAATAGGTTGTGTGGGCTTCGCCTTATAAAAATCTATATACGCATGACTTAATTGAAAGACAATCATATTCTTCGTCGTAAAACAAAAGCCGGTGTGGTCATGATACCGCCAAATTATGGACTTATTTATGACATTGTTGTTTGATGTGTCTTTCTCTGATTGGACAATATTATTTACATGAAGACAGTTCGATAAATGACGAGCGATTCTCCGCCATTTTTGTGGAATCCATTGGCTGTCGAGTGAAAAACAACAAGCCGACGACTGGTCCAAGAGTGTCTATCCGTTGCGCTGGGGGCATTGCCCCTAGCTTTTTCAAAATGTGAATACTCATTCAAGAAAAAGGAATTGCCTGTTTTCTTCAGGCTGTAAATTTTCATCGTTCCGCCGTGAAGAGGAAATGTGCAAGGATAATCGCAACTGGATGCGATCAAGTGCTTGTATCTACACGAGGCATCGGCGTGTTAGCCATTTTTTTGTGAAGTACATGTAATAACGTAAAATTATGTGTTAATTATTTTATTGTTATTGTGTCTCCACTGAGAAGGATGTAAGGTACGTTTTTTTAAATTTATCTAATTATTTTATTTTGGGAGCTCCTATTTTGGCCGTATATGAACGTTGATCTTCTGTTATGTTTTAGCTTGTAGGCCTAAAATTTCTTTTCTGTTTTAATTATGTTTTCTGATTCTTTTGAACCTTGTTATCTTTCGTCGTACCGCATGGAGACACATTTCTAGTTTATTTCACGTTTAAATTATTATTTATTTTCCTTTGGCAAGCTTGGGTTTGTCTTTTTTTTAAATCCATGTAAGATCCGTCCAGTTTTAAAACGACTTGCATTAATAGTTTTTAGATGTAATTGTTTTTTTTTCACCGTTCATTTCCTTCTACTAATGTTTAAATTTAATCTTATTAATTGTTTGCCGTAATTTCGATCTGGCATGTTTTTGGTGTGGCCATATCTTTTGTTTACCATGATGCATTGTGGTCTCGTTGTCAGTCCATTTGGCGCGGGTCTCAATACCAGACGTGTTGTGTAATTTGTTGTCAATCCTTTCTTTTTTGGCGTGGCCTGAACTCCTGCATGTCGGATCGTGATTACATTTCCTTGCAAATCATCAAGCCCGTTCTCAATATGTTATGCATGTAATATTTATTTTAACCTTTGGGCTGTTTATTTTTTTTTATTTTTTTAAATTAAGTCTTTTCTCTTCTTGGCTTTGCAAGCAAGCATGTTAGGCGCTATCTGGCCTTCTTCTAAATTTGTGTTGGTTGAAGCATGTTCAGCTTAGGTGGAGGTGTTATTTAAATTTTCAATATTAAACCTATTATTATTTTTTTAATCTTTGGTTGTGGCATTATTTCACCGACGGCAGTTCCGTTGGTTTTTGGGGGATGTTTGTACGATAGCCTGTGTGTGTTGTCCCCTTCTCCATCTTCCATCCACTCCTTTGGAGCTCTTCTGTTGGGACATGTCATCTGGAGGTGATGTTGCTGCGGAAGTGACCCGGACCCCTGAATACAGGTAAGTTGGCCCATCCACGTTTCCGTACTCGTCCCATTCTGGTAAGCAAAGCGTTGGTTATCGAGAAGCCGACGTGCGGCTGGCCAGTGCCGTCCAATGCTAAGGGGGTAGCAGCTATATCTCGCGAACCAATCATGCTAGAGGTGTGTACGACGGGTCCAAGGACTCGGGGTAACGTCCTCTTTGCTATGGACCACTCGTTGTAATTTTTAAAAATTTTGGAAACTCGATTTTGGGGTAAACACGTGTTTTTAGTGATTTTTGCCGATACTTCACCAACCAATAACGCTAGAGACGTGTACGAGGTGTCCTAGCATTCGGGCTAACGCCCCCTTTCAAATGAGGTAGATATTTTTTCCAAAAAATAATTCACAAAGGGCCTAACGCCATACATGTTGAAAAAACGTTTTCTTTTTCTTTACTTGTTTATAATGTTTTTGAAGCGTGGTGGTTGAGAGAGACGATACGGCTGGGTGTGTGTGTCAACGAACCTGTCGCTAACCACAAGGACCATGCTCAATAGAATAATCGCTATTTCGGCGGGTCGATGTATGACAGAGCGAGGGTGCGTTTTTTCACACATTTTACCTTTAACGTGTAAACGGTGATGAGAACTTGGTTCTATGTTGGTCGAAGCGAGTAGAGAAAACAAACTTGCCGAGAAGCAGGAGGTGAATGTCATTTGAGCTTATTGGAAGGCGTTGATCTGACTTGACAACAGGTGCAATGGAAAAAATGACCATGACGCTTGAAGGTGAAATAATCTGACCATCGTGGTGGCAGGGAAGAGCGAAAGGCATGTGAACATGTGTGAAACCACATGTACGCTAAACAAGTTACATCCTGTTTTTGCTTCGTACGTGACAAAATGCAAGTTCATGTGAAATTTGATCTTCCACAGGTGTTCGCCTGGGACGTTAGCTGTCCATGTGCGCGATAACTGTTAACAAGTTACATCCTGTTTTGCTTCGTACGTGACAAAATGCAAGTTGACGTGAAATATGATCTGCCACAGGTGTTCGTTCACCTTGGACGTTAGCTGTCCACGTGCCTGATAACAGAATGTTCTAAGCGTGGGAAAAAATGATTATACATGCAACGTAGCATATATAAAGACATGTCGTTATCATTTCCACTCTCACTTAGGTGACTACCTTTGAACACATTGCGTTGCGTGAAACCCCTGTTCTTGTTTAACAGTTTTGGTGTTGGTGGAAAATACTTAACCTTGTTGTGGGGTAGGTATATATTTATTCATTTATATATTTATTGATTTTATATAAATACATGCAATTACCGACAGTAGTGGCTACGCGGGCTAAAGCGCTGCGTTAGGTCAAGGGGACAAGCTCTCTGCTGACTCGGTAGACGCGTGGGTTCGAGCCCCACCGTCGGCTGTCCTTGAAATGGTTTTCCGTGGCTTCCCATTTTCAACACCAGGCAAATGCTGGGACGGTACCTTCTGACAGGCCACGGCCGCTTCCTTCCACATCCTTGCCTAGTTTCATTCACCATCATTCATTTCATTTCTCATTAACTCCTCTCATGAGGTTGGCGTCAGGAAGGGCATCCGGTCGTAAAAACCATCGCCACTAAGACTTACATCGAATCTCATCCCCGACCCCGTTGGAAAAACGGGAATAATAAGGGGTAGACATACATACATACATGCAATTATTTATTGATTAGGTAATTAATGATTTTATTTATTTATTTGTTTGTAGATAACGTGTATAGCCTACCTGTCGTGTGTCTGTGGGAAATATATTAAAGAAAGAGAAAGACAGACAGCTAGAAAAGGAAACCATTTCCACACTAGCCCACGAGACGGGAATATAGCAAAGCATTACACGTCAAGGTGAGATTTGTTTTTTTAATATATAACCTGTTGATTTTGTTTTGTTTATGAAATGCATAAACTATATGGAATGGATATACTTATGGTGGTTTATTTTATTTCTTTTTAGATATTTGAAAAAAAAGGGTTCACTGCTATAGCAAATACAGTTGAAAACCAAGTGGCTTTAGAGTGGAACCATTGTCAAGCAGTGTACAGCTGAAAACTCAGGTGAGAGTGTTCTTTCAAAATAATGTCTTTTACTGCTGCGGATACGTTAACTTGGGAGCCCCTTGAGTCTTGTTTCAAATCACGTGTGTGCTCTGGCCGCGTAGTCAATGTTAGAAAAAGTTTGATTCCCAAAGAATTTTTAGAATCTTGTTTTGAATTTTTTAAAATTGAAATTTGTACAGCGCAAAGGTTGCATACGGCTTTAAAAGTGAATACAGAACTGGTGTGCGATTTCATATATAAAAAGAAGGACGTAGAGCATAAAGAGACATTTTATATTTGCAGTAAAATGCAAGAGCTATTCATAGCCCATAATTTGGAACAGTGGTATGAAACCCACGTGGTGAATGCCTTGCTATCAACATTTGATAAACTGCAACAAGGACCGAGTGGTCTAGCCTTAGACAAAATTCATCATTTACAAATCAACATTTGTCAATTCAACCCGTTGAATGCTGGGTCTAGCTATATTCAAACACCACCAACAATAGCTTCGAAAAATGCTGTGGTCAATATAAAGAATCGTGACAATGATTGCTTTCTGTGGTCTGTGGCTGCGTATTTGCAGCCAGCACAACATAATGGTTGTCGACCAGGAATGTACAAGGCCAAGTTTGTCGAATTGAAACAAACGTTAAATTTAACTAGAGTATTGTTCCCTATGGACTTAACCGAGATCCATAGGTTTGAACAAGACAACCAGGACTTTTCGTTCATGGTCTATGTACATGGTGATGAGATTGTGGGTCCTCTTTATGCCACAAAAGAACCGAAACGACACCACATTCATCTTTTATATCTGTCTTACGGAGAAGTGAATCACTATTGCCTCATTAAAAGCCTGAGTAGATTGCTAAGCAGTCAAATGTCCAAAGATCAACATAAGAAACATATTTGTGATCGATACTTGCAATATTTTAAAACCCCTACGCTTTTGGAACGTCATAGGGTAGATTGCGTTTCTCAGGAAGCGGTGAGATTGATATTGCCACAAGGGGACAAGGCTGTGTTAAAGTTTAAGGACATTCATAAGCGTGACACTGTCCCCTATGTGGTATATGCAGATTTCGAAGCACTCACCACACCCATGGCGGGATGTGAACCAGATCCCACCATCAGCTCAACCACACCCATTCAAAAACATGAACCCTTTGCCATTGGATTTAATGTGGTGTGTGCCCATGACCCCACACAATCCGTTTACAAATACCGTGAGGGGCCAGATTGTGCCAAATGGTTCTTGGATGAACTTGTGAAGTTGGCTCATGATGTACAGGAATTACTGGACCACCCAGTACCCATGAGTCTATCTCCAGAACAGCAGCAGCGGTATGAGCATGCCACGACATGCCATATCTGCGAAAAGCCACTGATCAGTGCTGAAGACACCGTTCGTGATCACTCGCAATTTACGGGGGAGTTTCGTGGAGCTGCGCATAGTAAATGCAATTTGAACTTTCCAGCTCCTCGCTTCATCAGTGTCTTTTTCCACAATCTGGCAAATTATGACATTCAGTTTTTGATTCGTGAATTGGGTCATGTCAACAAGGGCTCGTTTACCATTATTCCTCAAAACCATGAGCGTTTTACAGCCCTGACATGGTGGTTGGGCGACTTTAGCATTCGATTTTTGGATTCCTTTAAGTTTATGACATTCTCGCTAGACAGCCTTGTGAATGGCTTCAATGAGGAGGAATTAAAAAATACTAGAATGCATTTTAATGATCCTGAGCAATTTCAATTGTGCATTCGGAAAGGTATATTCCCGTATGATTTCTGCAATAGCTGGGACGTGTTAAAGCAATGAAAACTCCCACCACAAGAGAAATTTTACTCAAAACTAACACGCAGTACCGTTTCCGATGAAGACTATGCACATGCATGTCAAGTTTGGCGAGTGTTTGGCATGATGACGCTAAGTGAATATGCTTTGCATTACCTAAAACTGGATGTATTGCTGCTCACTGATGTGTTTGAAAAATTCCGTAACTTGTGTCAACACATTTACGGTCTTGACCCGGCTCACTATTATACGAGTCCTGGACTCTCGTTTGATGCCGCTTTAAAATACACTCAAGTGGAATTGGATTTACTCACTGACGTAGACATGGTTCTATTTTTTGAAAAGGGCATTCGTGGCGGTTTTGTGTCCCTTAACCAGCGCCATGCCGAAGCGAACAATGTCTACATGCCTGATTATTCACCAGACAAACCAGAATCGTACTTAATGTACTATGACGTGAATAATTTGTACGGTTACGCCATGAGTCAGCCTTTGCCCTATGGGAAGTTTGCTTGGCTGACAGAGAAACAAGTGTTAGAATTTGATGTGATCAAGGCTAGCCAAGAAACAGGCCGTGGATATGAGCTAGAAGTGGATATTGAATATCCCTCATCCTTGTATGATGAAAATGCCGATTTCCCATTCTGCCTTGAGCAAATGGTTCCCCTGACAGTAAAGTGAAAATTGAAAAACTCATGGGCACACTTTACAACAAAAATCGGTATGTGCTACATATCCAAATGTTGGTGCAATGCCTCGCCCAAAGCTTGGTGTTGAAGAAAATCCACAGGGGTATTTCTTTTGCTCAAAAAGCATGGCTTGAGCCATACATGCGACTCAACACAGAGCACCGACAAATGGCAACACAGCAGTTTGAATTTTTTTTTTTTAAATTAATGAACAACTGCATCTATGGCAAGTCTATGGAGAATGTCCGCAAATACCGTGACATTAAATTGGTGAATGTCTGGGACGGGCAGTGAGGTGCCCGGCGGTACATTGCCAAGCCAAATTTCAAATCGATCAAAATTATCGATGAGGATTTGGCTACTATTGAAATGAGTAAAACCAGCTTGACCATGGATAAACCCATTTACTTGGGTCAAGTCATTTTAGACTTTTCTAAATCGGTTATGTATCGATTCCACTATGAGTTTGCGAAACGCCATTTTGAGGACGTCTCTCTTTTGTATATGGACACGGACTCATTCATTTACCACATTTGCCACTGCAACTCCTATGACATCCTGAGGCAACATAGTGACTGGTTCGACACCTCTTGCTATAGCGCTGACAACGTGTTTCAGCTACCCATAAAAAACAAGAAGAAAATGGGCGTTTTAAAAGATGAATGCGGTGATTCCATTATGATGGAATTCGTAGGTTTGGCTTCGAAAATGTATGCTTACCGCACACCCGACTGTAAGGAAGCCAAAAGAGCAAAAAGTGTAGGTAGGGCAGTGGTAAAATCGCTACGTGTTGATGACTATCTAGCGGTTTTACGCACTGGCAAAGCTATGTCTCATACACAGTGCAGGATACAATCCAGCAACCATCATATGTATCTTGTGGAACAGAGAAAACGCACCCTCGCCTCCATGGATAACAAACGTGTGTGGGCTGATTATCTGCTCACCAGCCTGCCCTGGGGTTATGATCGCAAGGAGGAGGAGGTGTGATTTCATTGTTTAATCGTTCATGGGACATAGCTTTATGTAACTTGTAGATTTAGTATTTTGTAAATATTGGTTTCTGTCATTGTAAATAGTAGATTTTGTAAATAGTTGCAACCCACTTGGACCTTTTGCTCTTTAAAACAAGTTCTATGCAACCTTATTTTTTTTTTAATTTTTTGATTGGTAAATAGTGTGATTTTTTAACGCTGTACAAAGTTGTGTTTTTTTGTAAATATGAAATAAGTAAGATTTTTAGTAACTTTAATAACTAGTATTTAATTATTTTTCGTAATGTAAATGATAAACTAAAAAAATTCTTTTGGAATGAGAGTGCATGTCGAGAATGTGCTTTTGGGAATAAATAAAGTGGTTGTGTTTGTTCCCAAAGACAGGTGTGAATGTATGAGTGGAGAGAGAAAGCTGATGTGCATGGTTGACCAGAGCAAACACGGTGAGGTAGGGTGGGTGGGGAGGGGGTAAATGGTCACTTATATACTCATTTTGTTTTCAATAGTTTCGTTTTTTTTTCATTGAAATGTGGCAGTCAAAATACATTATTTTTGTAAAAACAGTCTTACCTGCAGTAGTTGTAGACCTCGACGTTTCTCCAAACACCCATAAACACATTGCAGCATTGCCATGGTCAAGCACTTGCATCAACATCATTGTCAAATCTCAACTTTCGACATACATCAAATGGAAAAATGTGAAAACAGCAAAATGGAAATCTATGTTTTCATATCACCAAAAACGCAAAACTTAAAACGGACATTTTTAAAAACTGGAAATGGCCATGTGTGAAATATGAAAATTCAAAAACTTCAAACGGACATTGTTTAAAAAGTGTCATCAGCAAATTGGAAAAATCCATATTGAACCCTTATTGATCTACGATAAATAAGTATTCATATTTATTATTATTATTATTATTACTACGGCCCAGGCAGTACTTGAGGAAGTCGACATGGATGTAAGGGTGGCCAGCATTTCGTAATGATTGCAACAGGAGCTGAGCTGGTAGCTATTCTTGGGGGACGCCTAGAATTAGTCGGGTTCAAGGCCAAATTGAGCAACTACTGAACCAAAATTGGAAGCATAAAGGAAGGATCACGAGTCACTTGCAACGAACATACGATTGAATCAGCCAATCACAAGAGACCAAGCCATGACCACGCGGTGGACAGCGTCAGTAGTAAAAAGCCCGCGGAATTGAGTATCTAAAGAACCGCCGAACGGATTAATCTCCGCACGAGTGAATTGAGACGTTTGATTTATTTGAAGAAGAATGACACTAGTCCCATCTTTGTGAGACAAAAACTCTGGAAGTTTTTATCCGATTCCACCCCACTCCTCCGCCCCCTGTCAGTTTCTAATAAATAGTTTGGCATGACGCTACTCTAAGTCAATCGTTTTGGAGCCTTGAGAGGCTTACTTCACGCCAGTTTGTATCGTGATTTTTACGCTATGAATTTGGTTAAGTTATTTTATTTGTGAGCTCTGAGGAGCTTAAGTCACATCAATTGCATTATCAAATTTTAAAGCTCTAGTACATTGTATTCTGGAATCAACTTTATTTTGTGAGCTAAATATTTCACGCCAGTGCGTGGTAACTTGTAACATTTACTTAAAGACGACCATTTCAGCTCTGTGGGGCAAGTCTTGTAACACCCTAATTAGCGCTCACCGGAGCGAAGGTCAACAGTACAGTACGGAAATACCGAGCAAGATAGCGACTGCCAGTGCAGCCAAGATCTTAAACTTGTTATCGAGCCAGTGACGTGGTCTCGAGGTGTATATTTTATGTACAAATTGCAGTGTATTTTATATGTGTTTTATTGCTCGTGTGTGCGAGATATTTAGGGCCAGTCTTCGCAATTAATCGCATTAGGACAATTGTGGGCGAACTGAGTAACCTGCAAGCGATTATAGATAGGTAAAATAATTAACATTGAACTTTTCTGCCAAGGAGTCGATACCAAGATGATCAGCACGTGGTTTGGAGTTGGGATGAGCTTCAACAAATCAACGCAGACGACAACGATGGAGTGCTAATTTGTCCATAGGGCAATGGGTTGAGGAGGATGTCCTTAGTTCTACAAGCAGAGCGGTGATGTACAAAAATTGGATTATTTCAATTATGTAGTTAGATTTGGCCGGGGAAACTTTGTAAATAGTCATGTTTCTTTTCTTGTTGTTTAGAGTTTTTCTCGCACCGACACTAAATGTTTTAAATGTCCGTTGGCGCGTGGCCAAAGTGTTTTGTTAGATATTTGTTTTTCGTTGAGTCATATGTAATGTGCGCGGCGTGCGTGCGTGATTTTTGTCCATGCAAATGCGGAACCCGTTACATTCGATAAATGGTGCTTTATTAACGTTAATATTTGAAATAGGAATGGGAGGTAATTACTGTAAGATATTTGCTGACAGGTTATTATTCATATTAGGGTTGCCGAGCGCACCAATTTAAAAGTAATTTGCAGAACACCTTCGTTCTAATTTTGATAGATTTTTTTAGTCCTTTTCAGGTTGACTAGTCACGGCATAGAACGGTGGCGCCAGCATGGTTAAATTATTTGTGTTTTTTATTTCAGGGTCTGTCAAAACCCATACGTGTGATTCTGTGTGTGTTACTGTGTCAAGTGTGTGTTGATTCTACGCGAGGAGGGGGTAGAGGTCATACCGCTCTCATATTTTTGCTGCTGTTGTATTTTTTTGATGGAAAGACAGGGTGCTCTAAGGAGACTGCTGTTTCTTGTCCATATTTTTTCTGACACACACACACGTATTATTGTGCTTTGGGGCACACTTCTTCGAGATTCGACCCCATGTCCTGGGAGGTCGAGGTTTTTGACACGTGGGTTGACAGACATGCAGAGTTCCACAAACCGCCCGTTTTGCCTGGTGACTTATTTTTTTTGATAGGCAGCTCTATTTGTCCGACTGACCCCTGTAAGCTTTCATGTAGCAAACCTGTTCATTGTGATGGTTATTTTTAAGCCATAATTAATTGGGGAGTTCGCCATGTGTGTAACGGCTTTTTGTACGTTGTATGGGTAAAATATTGTATTATTAACGTAAATGTTGGCTGTGTGCCTATTGCTTTGTTTATGACTCGATTCATGTAATTTTTGTGTGTCACACGGTGTAGTGGTAGAGTATTTGTAAATTTTGACAGCGGTCATTTGTGTATTTTTATTGGTCACGTGTTAATGTACTTGTGTTGATTTGTGTGAGAAGTCATAAGTTTTTAGGCAGTAAATGTTGCTACGGCAATTTGATTCCAATTTCACACGGAAATTTTGTGTTTGTTTATATTAGATTTAGGAAGTGTCGGTTTAATTTTATGTATTGCAGTTGTGTTCCCCCGTGTCGGTCTAGCTCTAAGAAATGTGGATTCGTTGTCTGAAGGATTATTCTGGATGATGACAAATCACGCATTCATTGTACACATCGTGATGCATGTAGAACGGCATACGCACATATATGGTCACTTCTGTATTTTTATCTTAGGGACACTTGGTCCAGGTAATTAATCTCTCCAGAGATTTTCGCCTAGTTTTTGGTATTTTTATTAAGTGGGAGTCAGATGGGAGTTTTTGTTGTTTATTTGTTAAGTGTAAATATGGTGATTTGTTATTAAATTCATTTGTTTTAACCCTGGCTTCACTCTTTCCTGCATGTTATTTTGTTCTATGTTACCCTGCAAGTTAATGAAGTGCCTTGACAACAACTTACGATATGAACCGTTACACCCCTCGAAACTGAGTCTCATATGCTTCTTTGCAAGGGTTCAATATCATCAAAAACGTTAAACTTGAAACGAACGTTTTCAAAAACTGTAAATTGCAAATTGGCAAATGACAGTGTGTGAATTCATCATGTGTGAAATGTGTAAAATGAAAAATCAGCCATCAACATCACGATTTCTTAAAATTAAAAATAACACAACATCGTGCTCTGGTAAACCTTTGTTTTTATTTCATAGTCATAGTGAATTGATAAAAGAAATATAGAATACAAACAAATCCCAATTCCTCACTCCTCAATGTTTATGTCCATGCATCATCAACTTTCCTTTCATAGCACTCATGACAATCAGGGCTGCCATTCTTTCACCCACTGAGGCATCACTGGATGTGAAACGTTGTTTAGCTTTCTTCAACAACAATTTATCTGCCACATGTCTTAAACCAGGATGACTATGGCGATAAGAAAGGTCATGTTCCTTGCCTGCTTGATCCAAAAGATTAATGGGTACATCACCACGTTGTAAACGTTTTTCGAGACGAGTTCCAGGGCCGAAAAAACGATAACTTGGAAGATGGATTTCGAAAGGTAGGTATTGAATCACTTTGTCAATGACGCCATTGCCAGTACAGGTCTGGCATATCCTTTTCCATCGATGGTTAAAAGGTTTGGTCTTCCTCCTCCTCTGTGGACGATGTTTGTGTTTGTTGTTTTTGTTGTTGTTGTTGTTGTTGTTGTTGTTGTTGTTGTTGTTGCTTTTTCTCGCCATGACACCAGTGGAATGATTCAACAAAATCTTTACATGGACTTTTATGACCGTGATACAGTTTCACTAGCTGGCAAGTCGCACACTGACGCATAGACGGTATTTTTGCCATGGCCACTTGCTTATGGTGATCGTAATCCGTACAGGGTTGCAATTCACTCAACACAGGGTGTTGAGTCCATGATTTTGGTACATGTTGCCAGATTTCTTTGACCGCATTGGCAGCCACATAATAAATGAACGACTTGGGCAGCGCCAAGAGTTCCTCTTTGGTAAAAATGTCTAGTTTCTTTTTGCCGATGGCTTTGTCCGTAGCATTGCCTTTCTCCATGGTATCACGTGCTGTAGATGTTTACACGTCGCTTGTAGAAATCTCACTGGCGTCATTCACAGGTAAATCTTGAGTTATAATTTTGTTCAACAACTCCCAGGAGGCATGGGTGGTTAACCAATGAAAGAGATGCCACGCATGCGATAGGGCTGTATGGGTAATGTTGCCACAGGAACAAGTATCCATGAGCGTTTGCAGGGAGGGGCAGCCCAACTCCATGAGATCGATACATTGGCAGTAAGACGCCAAAAATGGTTGCAACCATTGACGATTTTCATTACCTTTCACAAATACCACATTGGCCGAGGACAAGTGTTCTTTCATGACCACGTCCAAATATTTATAGGAAATGGTTCCCTGATTCCAGTCTAGTTGCCTATGATTTTCAATCCCCTGGGTTTGTTTACGGTCTTTTTCACACAACAAATCAAAAGCATGGGGTGGTTTAAATAGCAAATGCGTAGCTTGCGATATCCAAAACGTGGTACAATCGATCATGGCCACTTGTTTAAATATAAATTTGTTGTCACCAATTTTAAACCCTTGGCAATCCACAATGAGTGTGCGCAACATGTTGACGCTTGCCTGGACCAAGTTCAACTGACGACTGACTGACGATCAGGTGTGATCATGTCATGGACTTACCTGCCATGCTAGTTTTAAATTGAGGTTAGGGTAGGACAGGGGGGACATGAAAAAAATAAAAATTTAAGAATTACATCATTTTATTATCGTAACACGTCTTACAGGCTTTTCTCATTTTGGGATAAGGACGATAGCAACTGATACAACAATATAGTCTCTTGTGTTTGTAACGTCCATAACACCGATGATGTCCCAATGTCTCTAAACTAGGCGTTTTTGATGGTGAGCTGCTCACCGAAGCACCATGGACACCATACGGTCCACACGTATCGTAACTTGTTTTCTTTTCATCACCCAGAGACACAAGTGAGGGATAGCTTGAATGACAGGATATATTTCCCACTTCCATTCTACACAGGTAGGGGCAGGTGGGTGACCAGCGCTGATGTTCCTGCATGGGTTCATCGCCCTCCTGCCATTGGTCTATGATGATGGGACAAAAGGCACATTTCACTTCATCTCTTGTTTTTAAATAGTAGAATCCAGTGGCCGCCAAGGCTTGAGGGTTTATGAAAGGCACCGGCCAAGTGGCAAAAGTCTTGAAACTTTGTTCCTCAGAGTTTAAATTCATGGATGTAACGTCTCTTGAGGCTTTAAAGCAAGACATGACTGAGCGGCTTGACGTGGGTTGAGCTGTTATTTATACACTCGTCACTTGGTTGGACAGTGGATAATAGTTGACTTGTTTGTGATGAATAATCAAACAGTAGGCCGTCGTATTGGCTGGTACATTGTCATGCGTTTCAAAATCTAGTCGAATGTCGATATTGGATGGCTTGACAGACTCTTCCAGGTATGAACAGTCAAAGACAATCAGTGGCGCTCTTGCCTTAAACGCTTGGGGTAGTAGCATGGGGGCGTTCTCTTTTTGATAATACGACCATCGAAATTTAGAAAACAAGTCGTACAGAGGGCCAAACTTATTTTTTGAAAAATCCAAATCCAGTCCTTCATAGGGAAACACAGCTCCGTTGAGGAAAAACGTGCATTTCTCAATTGCAGGTGATCAAATTGCGTGGCATCTTTGGTTTGTTGATACTTGCGATTCGTTTGAAAACCCACTATCAGGTAGAGAGGTCTCTCTGTATAGCGAGCTGTTTTTACAGACCAACTGTGTGTGTTGGTGGTGGGCAATAGCGGATACTCATGGAGTGCCCAGCTTCTAAATTCCATGGGTAGCGGCATATCTCTCTTTACCATTTTGAGTATGTCCAGTTTTTTGCTATCTTCAAGGGTCAGATGAGGCACTTTCCATAGCAAGCGTTGTAGATGAATTATTGAATCGATGGGGGCATTGTCGGCTCCCTTGAGTGTATTATTATCACTCCTGTCTCTCACTAGGTAAAGCACTTGCCTTGCGTTGACCACAATGCGTTGGTGATCTTCGGCAAAGCCTAAAATCAGTTTAAGAGGTAAATATCCAGTAAAGGTCCCATCGGTGTGTACCATCCAGTCATTGGTCGAGTCAGGACACCAACCTGCCATGCAAAGTGTTTTACCTTCTTCCTCACTATAAGAGGGGTATAGTTTCATGACACTGGAAATGCCCACATTTAGAGTGCTATCCACCACGATATCGTTAATGACATACCGCACTTCAGAAAACAGAAAGGCTAAACCATGGTTGGCCAACTTGGATGTGGTGGGTGTAGAGCCATCGGCTTTGGTGAGCCGACCTTCAATCTGAATGACACTTTCATGCGGTAGGGTGTAAATATCTTGGTTGTTGATAACAAATTGAATTTCATCATTGTTATTGAGTCCAGGTGTTTGAGCTTGATATGAATGGAGATCAATTCTTACCACTCCTGGTTGCTCCTCGATGTGGTTCGCTATCTCTAGGATAGAATTCATTTTGAGGGTTGACGTGGTAACCCAAATGCTGTAAAATCTGCTTGCCTTGAGATGTTAACGTGTATTCACGTGGCAAACAACTAACACCATTCCTAGACGGTGTTGTTGCTTTATACACAAACTTCATAGTGGCTTTAGCACCAACTTGTAAGTCACCGGTGTGGCAGAATCTAGATCAATGAGTTGTTGATCTCTATTGATCAGTCTTAATGTTATATTACTAATACTATCGACAGCCACAGAAAGAAAAAGCACCACTGGAGGGTTTTCACGAATAATATAGCCATTGGGCGATGTCACAATAAAGTCATAAAGCGAATGCGATGGTTCCTGATTGGTGTACACTTGGCTAATAATATTACACGTCACCGACACATGATGTTCCTTAATGAATTTCACTTCATGGTCTGATTCATGTTTTTTGTTGGGCTCCAACACACGTGGTTTAAATCCTAGTAATGGGCCAATGGAATCGGGGTGTGTTTTAAAGTCAATGTTGAAGGTAGAGAAAATACTGCAGCGATGAGTGTTGGTATTGCCTACAAGTTCAAACTTGCGCGTTCCGTCGAGAAATGACTTTGAACCATATTGATTGATCAACACCACATAAATGTGTTCATAAATATCATCGATCGTGTATCCACCAGAGTTCAGGGTGAGCACAGAATCATCATAGTAAAACTTGTTGTTCACATTTTCACGTATGTTGTATATTCAATTGTACGTTTCAAGAGAAACAAGTCCTAAACCATAGGGTTTTTCACTCAATTCGATAGGCGGGTAAAAGTCTAGGCTGACTTCAGGTCCACGTCCATGCAGTGTAAACATTTTACTTTCTGCCGACATACTGGTGGCGTTTTTGCTTATGCTGCGTCTTATATAAAAAAATTAAACACAAACGTCCACACTGTTGGCTGTTAAACGTTTGCTCACGTTTCACATTATAATATATCTTGATCCTGTTTCAAAAATAGGTCACTAGTTCCATGGGCGGAGGCAAATTCCCAAAACTGTCAAAGTACCATACCATGGATCCCTCTTTGACATAAGCTACATAATGCGTTCCTGGTCCTCGGTGATCATCCAAATTTACAACAGCACATTCCTGTTTCCAGGGTCGTGGGGGGTAATTGATTTCGCATAAACACACCTCGAAAATGAGAAAGCTTTAGTTGTTTAGCATAGCTTTCCACTTGTTGATGCGTCAGGGCATGTCTTGCTATGGCTGAGGTCATTTTTTTGTAATATTTCGAAATGGTGAAATCCCAAATCCTTGTTGATAAAAGGCTGGCTTTAAATTGGCATTTCTAGTCCCCATGGCAATCGCTTCCATTGTTTCATTGTGTCGCTGACTTTCTTTGAGTTGTTGCTTGCCCTGCTGCGTGGCTTTAATGGTTTTCGCCACTGCACTGGCACCGCCCAAAAAGTGAACCTAGAGCAGCCAGACCGGCAAATAATGCAGGTAAAAATCCGGCTCGTTTGGGGACGGGAATCACTCGCCCTTGGTTTGAAACCTGTCGCCGACGTTTTGGAATAACATGTCTCTGTGCTGCTCGAAGGGCTTTCCTTATGGTCAATACATTATTTTTTCTTTTTTTCTTTCGCAAGGGCTTGTCCACGAATGTTGTAAGCCCAGGCTTTGCCAAGGACAAAGTCCTTTTTTTAGTCTTTCTCACTGCATACCTTTGTTTCACCATGATGATAATGACCAACAACCTTTCACAAGAAAGTTTAAATCACAACTAACGTCAGATGGTTATTTCATGGCTGTATATTCCAATTCCACATAAAGTGGGAAATCGTTTATGGTTTTTCCCGCTTGCTTTTCATCCCATGTCAACATGAGATGAAGGGATAATTAGTCACCTGCATTGACCATTTCATGGTTATGGATCAACATCCTATGACCATTTATCTTTATTTGTAAATGGTTCTCATCAGGTATGTTATATTTGATGTGAATGGTTCCATCATAGTGTAATCGATAGTGGCTTAAACCCGAAGCAAGCACATAGGTCAAGTGCTGATCATGGACTAGCGGTAAATGGTTTCTGTCATTCACAGGTTTTTCATTTGTCAGATACACTAAAAATACAGATGGGATAAATTTATAAAGCCTTTTCATTTCATAGGTCATGTAACGCTTGGTACAAACATCGTCTTCGTCTTGTGGGTCTTCCACGTGAATAATCCGATGGTGATTAGCGCTATAGCCATTCACCGTAAGCTGGGGCACTTTGTCATAAAACTCATACACTTTGTTATCCACATACTTTTTCGTAGTAACGTCTGTAGACACTTGAGGATGTTTTACATGGGTTAACCGCTTTCCCTTAAAGTCATAATCTCCCTGTTTTGTGCGTGGCACTACTGACCTACCCACATAGTGTTTATTAGCAGGATCTGTTTCCTGTTTAGGATCATGTATGGGGACAGGCCTAGCTTTGGCCATCAACGCACGTCCAAAGACATCCATCGTCAACCTGTAGTACCAGTCTACTGTTTCTATGACAAGGTTCGGTGTCCTGTATATAGACAGCCTGCTAGCCTGTCTAAGCCTTAGTTGAAATGAAGATTATTAAGCAGCAAGAGTCATTCCCCGTGGGGGACATGGTTTCCCATCTCTGTCCCACATCACGTGAACAACGCCATGGTTCACTCTTTCCATCTTCCATCCGCTGCATCATAGTGGGGCCTTCCGGCTGTGGAAAGACTAATCTTTTGCTAACGCTCATCACAGCGCCCAATGGTCTGCGTTTTCAAAATATTTATATTTTTGCAAAATCTCTCTACCAACCTCTCTACGTGTTTCTGGATCAAGTCATGTCTGGATTACAAAAAGAGAATATGGGTTGTTTTACATTTTCCATGCAAGAAAATGTGATTTCACCGGATGAAGTAAAGCCTGATTCACTCATGATTTTCGATGATGTATCCACTGAACGTCAAGGCATCATTCAAAGCTATTTCAGCATGGGTCGACACAAACATATCGATTGCTTCTATCTTGGGCAAACGTATTCTAAAATGTCCAAACAGTTGATTCGTGACAATGCCAATGTCATTGTTTTATTTCTTCAGGACGAGAGGAACAGTCGTCACATTTTTAATGAACATGTGAATCCGGATATGACCTTTCAAATGTTTACAGAATTGTGTGCCAAGTGCTGGAACACTCAACGTCATGCCTGTTTAGTGATTGACAAACAAAGTGAACTCAACCAATGACGGTATCGCTTAGGGTTTGATCATTTTATTGCTATTTAA
Source organism: Meconema thalassinum (assembly GCA_946902985.2). NCBI lineage: Eukaryota > Metazoa > Arthropoda > Insecta > Orthoptera > Tettigoniidae > Meconema > Meconema thalassinum. The sequence goes on along the minus strand of OX336389.2, from coordinate 1,468,153,897 downwards.
GGCCCTGTCTCATTCCCCGGCAAGTCATTTGTCAAGACACCATGGCGTTAGCAGAGAGTCAATTGAAAAAGCATATTATTAGAGCAAAAATACTATTCGCCAAAAGTTTCGTCAATTGAAACAATCACGTGCCAATCATGCTTTGTTTATTCAGCAACATTTAGCACCTCCACTAAAAGCCATGTTGAAACCCTCTTTCAAGCCATCTGAAACGCTACCCACCGTTTCACAAGCCACGCAGACGCTGCACGAGGACCCTGAGGAAGAGGAAGAGGAACAGGAAGATTTGACTAGTGTTAGTGAAGTTGAGGATGAGGAGGAACAAGTGTTTTCGCCTCAAAAAAAAGGCCGCACCCCTTGCAGAGTTTTTGAGAAAAAAGAAATCCTTGGCCATGGTCGAAACACCTTGCCCTTCCAAAGCGTCTCCGTTTTCACAACTCTTGGCCACCCCTCAACATAAAGCTCAACTGAAAACCATTTTAATAAAATATTATGGATCAACATTGGAACCCTATTTCACCGATCTATTTATTGGAAACACAGATACCACGTATGGTGTTCGCTATGAGAATGATAGTTTTAAAATTGGCGATTCATCCATTAAATTTGCTCGTACTAAAGCTGTCATTAAAAACATCAACTATAAATTAACGCCAGGACTGTTAAACCTGCTCTTTTCTCGGACCCCCTCTCCCCATGATTATACGTCAGAGGATCTTGACAAATATAAATCCATTTTATAGGATACCCATGCCCACAAAAGACAGTATGATCCCACGCAACAAGTGAATGCCAATATATCTCAAAAATATAAAACCATCATTGCAAAAATGTTTCCCACTAGTCAAAGTACTCGTCGTAAAGCATCCGCTTCGGGAGTGACATTTAAACCATTAAAACCCCTTGTTGATGTTACCTACTGGCACAATCCCAATAAGCTCGTCCAGCGGCTACAGTTGTTGCATGCCTCACGTCAAGCTGGCCATACCGGTCACGATTGGGAAATTCAAGAAATTGAACAAGAACTTCGAAATGCCAAAATTATTGTTTAAGCCCTCACCCATTAAAATGGGTATTGCTCACGAGTTGCATCGCCCAGCTAGGCGTCACTATCCGCGACTCAAGGTGATTTCACGGGGTGTGGATGAACTTTGGCAGGCTGACTTGGTTGAAATGATACCCTATGCTAGCGTTAACGACGGTGTACGCTATATGTTGACCGTCATTGATATCTATTCCAAAATGGCCTTTGTTGAACCTGTGCGTCGCAAGTCTGGCCCACTAGTTACCAAGGCCTTTCAACACATTATTCAACACTCCAAACGTCAAACTCAGCTGCTACAAACTGACCAGGGGAAAGAATTTTTCAACAAGGATTTCTCCAGTTTTCTCAAATCTAAGGATATTCACCATTACACTACGTACAGCAACCTCAAAGCCAGTGTGGTCGAGCGGTTCAACCGAACATTGAAAACCCATATGTGGAAAGCGTTTACCGCTCAGGGCACGTATCGCTGGTTGGACATGTTACCAGAGCTAGTATCACGTTACAATGACACCAAACATAGAACGATTGGGACCAAGCCACGCCTCGTGACTAAAAATATTCAGCGATTGGATAAACTGTTTAACCCCATAAAAACAGCCGATCCTAAACGTCACCGAGTGAAAAATGGGGATTTTGTTCGTGTGAGCAAATTTAAGTCTGCCTTTAATAAGGGCTAAACGCCACAGTGGGGGACTGAACTATTTCGAATTCGTCGAGTCAACTTGGACACTCCAGTCACCTATTTACTCGAGGACCTCAACCATCAACCCATAAAAGGTAGATTTTACCTCCATGAACTTCAGAAAACAGCATTTCCTCAGCATTATCTTGTGGAAAAAGTGTTGAAACAAAAAGGAAATAAACTCTATGTCAAATGGTTAGGGTTTAACTCTACGTTTAATTCTTGGATCAATAAATTACATGTTGTTTGAACCTGTGTACTTCTTATTCACACGTGTTGTACACTACCTATAGCTCTGTGTGCACAGTCCTCAGCTCCACATATTTCTTTCTCTTTCCACCTGTGTTCTCTCTTACATTACCCCTCCCCCTCTCCCACCCTTCACCACCCACCACTGCTGTTCGCAGCTCTTGCCTATCTATTGGTTGTGACATCATTCCCACAAGTTGCATCATACTTTTTAGTGATTCAGCGATTCCCACGCTTTGAACATTCTGTTATCAGGCACGTGGACAGCTAACGTCCCAGGTGAACACCTGTGGCAGATCAAATTTCACGTCAACTTGCATTTTGTCACGTACGAAGCAAAACAGGATGTAAATTGTTAACAGTTATCGCGCACGTGGACAGCTAACGTCCCAGGCGAACACCTGTGTTAGATCAAATTTCACATGAACTTGCATTTTGTCACGTACGAAGCAAAAACAGGATGTAACTTGTTTAGCGTACATGTGGTTTCACACATGTACACATGCCTTTCGCTCTTCCCTGCCACCACGATGGTCAGATTATTTCACCTTCAAGCATCATGGTCATTTTTTCCATTGCACCTGTTGTCAAGTTAGATCAACGCCTTCCAATAAGCTCAAATGACATTCACTTCCTGCTCCTCGGCAAGTTTGTTTTCTCTACTCGCTTCGACCAACATAGAACCAAGTTCTCATCATCGTTTACACGTTAAAGGTAAAATGTGTGAAAAAAATGCACCCTCGCTCTGTCATACATCGACCCGCCGAAATAGCGATTATTCTATTAAGCATGGTCCTTGTGGTTAGCGACAGGTTCGTTGACACACACACCCAGCCGTATCGTCTCTCTCAACCACCACGCTTCATAAACATTATAAACAAGTAAAGAGAAAGAAAACGTTTTTTCAACATGTATGGCGTTAGGCCCTTTGTGAATTATTTTTTGGAAGAAATATCTACCACATTTGAAAGGGGGCGTTAGCCCGAGTGCTAGGACACCTCGTACACGTCTCTAGCGTTATTGGTTCGTGAAATATCGGCAAAAATCACTAAAAACACGTGTTTACCCCAAAATCGAGTTTCCAAAATTTTTTAAAATTACAACGAGTGGTCCATAGCAAAGAGGACGTCACCCCGAGTCCTTGGACCCGTCGTACACACCTCTAGCATGATTGGTTCGCGAGATGTAGCAAAAAGTTTAAAATCACGTTTTCCCCCCCAAAAAACCGCGTTTCCAGATTTTCACCTTTTCGACACCTACATTCCCGTAAAGAGCACGACGAGACGAAAACTACGAATCCAAGCACGCCCTCCTAGCATGGCTCCTTCCATTCCAAGGTCGCAGGGGCTCACCACTTGCTAAGTGAGACAGCTCCCTGTAACCCCACTACTACAGGTATTCATCCTAGAGACTTGAAGTTTATTTTGGGGGTAGGGGGCATAGGGACCTTTCATTTATGTCAAACAAACTTTTTAGTTTAATTCCTAGTTTCCAAAATATAGTATTTTCAAAATTCGAGTGTTTTCAAAAAAAAACATAAAAAATAAAAAAGTTTTATTACAAAACATAAAGGTCATAAAGGCCATTCGTGTGAGCCATGGCACAACGTTCTATCATGTTTGGTTTTAAACCTATCACAATCTTTCGATAACAAAAATTTTCAAAAAAAATTAAAAATATAACAAGTAGTCCATAGCAAAGAGGACGTCAGCTCGAGTCCAACGACACCTCATTTGTCAAAATCGGACCATGCGTTCAAGAGATATTTAACATGGCTGAGGCTTAGTAGTGGGTCGAGGAGGGTTCTAGAGTGAGTTGGAATCGGCTTCACTCCACTACTCAGTTGTATGGATGCGGGCCGAATTCAGATAGCAGTCGTATGGATGCGGGCCGGATGCAGATAGCAGTCGTACGGATGCGGGCCGGATGCAGATAGCAGTCGTACGGATGCGGGCCGAATGCAGATAGCAGACGTACGGATGCGGGCCGGATGCAGATAGCAGTCGTACGGATGCGGGCCGGATGTGGATAGCAGTCGTACGGATGCGGGCCGGATGCAGATTACAGTCGTACGGATGCGGGCCGGATGCAGATAGCAGTCGTACGGAGGCGGGCCGGATGCAGATAGCAGTCGTAAGGATGCGGGCCGGATGTGGATAGCAGTCGTACGGATGCGGGCCGGATGCAGGTAGCAGTCGTTTGGATGCGGTCCGAATGCAGATAGCAGTCGTACAGATGCGGGCCGGATGCAGATAGCAGTCGTACGGATGCGGGCCGGATGTGGATAGCAGTCGAACGGATGCAGGCCGGATGCAGATAGCAGTCGTACGGATGCGGGCCGGATGCAGATAGCAGTCGTATGGATGCGGGCCGGATGCAGATAACAGTCGTACGGTTGCGGGCCAGATGCGGATAGTAGTCGTATGGATGCGGGCCGGATGCAGATAGCAGTCGTACGGATGCGGTCTGGATGCAGATAGCAGTCGTACGGATGTGGGCTGGATGCAGATAGCAGTCGTACGGATGCGGGCCAGATACGGATAGCAGTCGTATGGATGCGGGCCGGATGCAGATAGCAGTCGAACGGATGGGGGCCGGATGCGGATAGCAGTCGTATGGATGTGGACCGGATGCAGATAGCAGTCGTACGGATGCGGGCCGGATGCAGATAGCAGTCGTACGGATGCGGGCCGGATGCAGATAGCAGTCGTATGGATGCGGGCCGGATGTGGATAGCAGTCGTACGGATGCGGGCTGGATGCGGATAGCAGTCGTACGGATGCGGGCCGGATGTCGATAGCAGTCGTACGGATGCAGGCTGGATGCGGATAGCAGTCGGGCGGATGCGGGCCGGATGCAGATAGCAGTCGTACGGATGCGGGCCGGATGCAGATAGCAGTCGTACGGATGCGGGCCGGATGCAGATAGCAGTCGTACGGATGCGGGCCGGATGCAGATAGCAGTCGTACGGATGCGGGAAGGATGTGGATAGCAGTCTTACGGATGCGGGCCGGATGCAGATAGCAGTCGTACGGATGCGGGCCGGATGCAGATAGCAGTCGTACGGATGCGGGCCGGATGCAGATAGCAGTCGTACGGATGCGGGCCGGATGCAGATAGTAGTCGTATGGATGCGGGCCGGATACAGATAGCAGTCGTACGGATGCGGGCCGGATACGGATAGCAGTCGTATGGATGTGGGCCGGATACAGATAGCAGTCGTACGGATGCGGGACGGAGATAGCAGTCGTACGGATGCGGGCCGGATGCAGATAGCAGTCGTATGGATGCGGGCCGGATGTGGATAGCAGTCGTACGGATGCGGGCTGGATGCGGATAGCAGTCGTACGGATGCGGGCTGGATGCGGATAGCAGTCGTACGGTTGCGGGCCGGATGTGGATAGCAGTCGTACGGATGCGGGCTGGATGCGGATAGCAGTCGTACGGATGCGGGCCGGATGCAGGTAGCAATCGTACGGATGCGGGCCGGATGCGGATAGCAGTCGTACGGAAGCGGGCCGGATGCAGATAGCAGTCGTACTGATGCGGGCCGGATGCAGATAGCAGTCGTATAGATGCGGGCCGGATGCAGATTGCAGTCGTATGGATGCGGGCCGAATGCAGATAGCAGTCGTATGGATGCGGGTCGGATGCAGATGGCAGTCGTATGGATGCGGGCCGGATGCAGATAGCAGTCGTACGGATGCGGGCCGGATGCAGATAGCAGTCGTACGGATGCGGGCCGGATGCAGATAGCAGTCGTACGGATGCGGTCTGGATGCAGATAGCAGTCGTACGGATGCGGGCCGGATGCAGATAGCAGTCGTACGGATGCGGGCCAGATGCGGATAGCAGTCGTATGGATGCGGGCCGGATGCAGATAGCAGTCGTACGGATGCGGGTCGAATGCAGATAGCAGTCGTATGGATTCGGGCCGTATGCAGATAGCAGTCGTACGGTTGCGGGCCGGATGCAGATAAAAGTCGTACGGATGCGGGCCGGATGCAGATAGCAGTCGTACGGATGCGGGCCGGATGCAGATAGCAGTCGTACGGATGCGGGCCGGATGTGGATAGCAGTCGTACGGATGCGGGCCGGATGCAGATAGCAGTCCTACGGATGCGGGCCGGATGCAGATAGCAGTCGTACGGATGCGGGCCGGATGCAGATAGCAGTCGTGCGGATGCGGGCCGGATGCAGATAGTAGTCGTATGGATGCGGGCCGGATACAGATAGCAGTCGTACGGATGCGGGCCGGATACGGATAGCAGTCGTATGGATGTGGGCCGGATACAGATAGCGGTCGTACGGATGCGGGACGGATTCAGATAGCAGTCGTACGGATGCGGGCCGGATGCAGATAGCAGTCGTATGGATGTGGGCCGGATGTGGATAGCAGTCATACGGATGCGGGCTGGATGCGGATAGCAGTCGTACGGATGCGGGCCGGATGTGGCTAGCAGTCGTACGGATGCGGGCTGGTTGCGGATAGCAGTCGTGCAGACGCGGGCCGGATGCAGATAGCAGTCGTACGGATGCGGGCCGGTTGCAGATATCAGTCGTACGGATGCGGGCCGGATGCAGATAGCAGTTGTACGGATGCGGGCCGGATGCAGATAGCAGTCGTACGGATGCGGGCCGGATGCAGGTAGCAGTCGTACGGATACGGGCCGGATGCGGATAGCAGTCGTACGGATGCGGGCCGGATGCAGATAGCAGTCGTACGGATGCGGGCCGGATGCAGATAGCAGTCGTATAGATGCGGGCCGGATGCAGATTGCAGTCGTATGGATGCGGGCCGAATGCAGATAGCAGTCGTATGGATGTGGGCCGGATGCAGATGGCAGTCGTATGGATGCAGGCCGGATGCAGATAGCAGTCGTACGGATGCGGGCCGGATGCAGATAGCAGTCGTACGGATGCGGGCCGGATGCAGATAGCAGTCGTGCGGATGCGGGCCGGATACGGATAGTAGTCGTATGGATGTGGGCCGGATACAGATAGCAGTCGTACGGATGCGGGACGGATTCAGATAGCAGTCGTACGGATGCGGGCCGGATGCAGATAGCAGTCGTATGGATGCGGGCCGGATGTGGATAGCAGTCATACGGATGCGGGCTGGATGCGGATAGCAGTCATACGGATGCGGGCCGGATGTGGCTAGCAGTCGTACGGATGCGGGCTGGATGCGGATAGCAGTCGTGCAGACGCGGGCCGGATGCAGATAGCAGTCGTACGGATGCGGGCCGGTTGCAGATATCAGTCGTACGGATGCGGGCCGGATGCAGATAGCAGTTGTACGGATGCGGGCCGGATGCAGATAGCAGTCGTACGGATGCGGGCCGGATGCAGGTAGCAGTCGTACGGATACGGGCCGGATGCGGATAGCAGTCGTACGGATGCGGGCCGGATGCAGATAGCAGTCGTACGGATGCAGGCCGGATGCAGATAGCAGTCGTATAGATGCGGGCCGGATGCAGATTGCAGTCGTATGGATGCGGGCCGAATGCAGATAGCAGTCGTATGGATGCGGGCCGGATGCAGATGGCAGTCGTATGGATGCAGGCCGGATGCAGATAGCAGTCGTACGGATGCGGGCCGGATGCAGATAGCAGTCGTACGGATGCGGGCCGGATGCAGATAGCAGTCGTACGGATGCGGGCCGGATGCAGATAGCAGTCGTATGGCTGCGGGTCGGATGCAGATAGCAGTCGTACGGATGCGGGCCGGATGCATATAGCAGTCGTACGGATGCGGGCCGGATGCAGATAGCAGTCGTACGGATGCGGGCCAGATGCGGATAGCAGTCGTATTGATACGGGCCGGATGCAGATAGCTGTCGTACAGATGCGGGACGGATGCGGATAGCAGTCGTATGGATGTGGGCCGGATGCATATAGCAGTCGTACGGATGCGGGCTGGATGCGGATAGCTGTCGTGCGGATGCGGGCCGGATGCGGATAGCAGTCGTACGGATGCGGGCCGGATGCAGATAGCAGTTTTGCGGATGCGGGCCGGATGCCGATAGCAGTCGTACGGATGCGGGCCGGATGCAATTAGCAGTCGTACGGATGCGCGCCAGATGCGGATAGCAGTCGTATGGATGCGGGCCAGATACAGATAGCAGTCGTACGGATGCGGGCCAGATGCGGATAGCAGTCGTACGGATGCGGGCCGGAAGCAGATAGCAGTCGTACGGATGCGGGCCGGATGCAATTAGCAGTCGTACGGATGCGCGCCAGATGCGGATAGCAGTCGTATGGATGCGGGCCAGATGCAGATAGCAGTCGTACGGATGCGGGCCAGATGCGGATAGCAGTCGTACGGATGCGGGCCGGAAGCAGATAGCAGTCGTACGGATGCGGGCCGGATGCAGATAACAGTCGTACGGATGCGGGCCGGATGCGGATAGCAGTCGTACGGATGCGGGCCGGATGCAGATAGCAGTCGTACGGATGCGGGCCAGATGCGGATAGCAGTCGTACGGATGCGGGCCGGATGCAGATAGCAGTCGTACGGATGCGGGCCGGATGCAGATTGCAGTCGTACGGATGCGGGCCGGATGCGGGTAGCAGTCGTACTGATGCGGGCCGGATGCAGATAGCAGTCGTACGGATGCGGGCCGGATGCAGATAGCAGTCTTACGGATGCGGGCCAGATGCGGATAGCAGTCGTACGGATGCGGGCCGGATGCAGATAGCAGTCGTGCGGATGTGGGCCGGATGCGGATAGCAGTCGTACGGATGCGGGCCGGATGCAGATAGCAGTCGTACGGATGCGGGCCGGATGCAGATAGCAGTCGTAGGGATGCGGGCCGGTTGCAGATAGCAGTCGTACGGATGCGGGCCGGATGCAGATAGCAGTCGTACGGATGCGGGCCTGATGCGGATAGCAGTCGTACGGATGCGGGCCGGATGCGGATAACGTATTGTTTGTCCGCGCAGGGCTCTAGAGAATGCCATTTTTAGCGTGAATTGTAATTATTTCGTTATTATAGCTCTAAGATACTCTTGAGTTATTAAATTATTTTGAAATTTCAACATGGTGACTGTGGCTGACAATGAGATGGGAATGTCAGTTTTACCTCCTGAGGTTGGGTGTACCGCATTCCAAGTTCAGACCCGAATTGAAGGGTCCACAGCAAGAAGGGAGAATGTGACTCAAAATGTAGAATCGAGATATGAGCGCGATCTGGTAGCCTCTATGCGACGTATTGAAGGCACAATTGACTGGCTAACAAGTAAAACAATGAGGGCCGTGGGAAAATGACGTTTCAAGTTGACGCGTACATATAAGTAATGAAACTTTAAAACTCGTTTCCTGAACATCTTACATTATTTGAGATTCCCCCTTCTTCCCCTGGACCCTTCAATTATATTCCTTGTTAGAGCCGGGATTTAACCCTGAACTTCCACGGTGACAACCAGGCGCGGATCTAGAGTTTGGCTTTGGAGGGGGGGGGGGGGGCAGAGAATCGAAATTGTTAAGAAAAATGGTATCACTAAAACGCGATCACAAAATAACCAAACGTACAAAACCAGACCAATTTTTTTTCAAGCTACATGGATAGAAATTTGATGCGTTTAGCGCACCAAAAATATTCGTACAAATTGCAACGGCGTGTTATGCGACTTTTACATCGAGCTTCAAGAAAAATGAACCAAGGTACGTTACAGTTTCGGCAAGTCGAGTTGGTACCGACAAAGGGAGAAAGTTACAGCTTAAATTTGCGTGGCTCAGGGGTAACGTTCTCGCTTACTGAGCCCAAGGTTGCAGGTTCGAAACCTGGCGCAGTCAGCTGGCATTTGAGGGTGCGCAAATGCGAGGGAGCCGTGTCAGTACATTTACTGGCACGTTAAAGATCCCCTTCGGGGCAAAATTCCGGCACCCCGGCGTCTCTAAAAGCCAGTGTAGTTAAAAGGGACGTACAACCAATAACATTATTAACAGCTTAAATTGCCAACCAAGCTTGCAGTTTGGATGTCGGCAAAATTTTTTGGTGCGAAAAAAGCTCCAAATTCCTATCCGTGCATTGCTGCACATTCATCGTGACATCTCTATATACATCGTTCGGTAATCACAAGGTTTGCTAAACAAAATAGATGAGTTGATTTTGTTACATAAATAATTGTTTTTATATAAAAGTGTATGAAGTTGTAAATATGTACAGTTGAAACAGAACATAATAATTGCAATAAAGATATTTTCAGTATTGAAAAAAAAAAGAAAAAAAAAACAACCTGTTTTTCAGTTAAAATTCGTTAAATGTTATTTGTCTGATTATTGTGTTTTGAGTTTGCAAAACATTTGGTCTCAATTTGGGGGGGGGGGGGGGTCATGATCCCCGTGACCCTCCCCCCCCCCCCCCCCCTTGAATCCGCGCCTGGTGACAACCGAGAATGCCAGCAAAACGTCACGAGATGGACTTGATTCTGTTGTAAGTAGAGTACAAGTCGTGGCCGATGAAGACATGCGCCATCTAGCGGAGAGACCGTCTACTATCTCATACCCAGGTTGAAGCGAACATTACCAGGAAGTGTCTTGTAACGAATGCCGAGAAGATATCAAGATAACTGCCAATATCCTATCAGCAAGATGATGATGATAATAATTGTTTTAAGGGGAAGGTTATCGGACCCTACGGACAGTAAGATCTGACGAATGGAGGGAGAAACATTTGCTCATGTTTTGAGTTTTTGCTATAGTGGAAAATTGTTGAGAAGTTTGTGACATCACAACAACCCGTTCGATTATCGCTAAGGCACTGAAAGAACGGACTTCCAAGTATTTCATAACGTTGCTTTTGTTGTGGTTGTTGTTGTTAACAATTTATTAAGGTGTTTGAAGCCATTTTCAGTGTTGCCTTAGTAAACGAAAGTTTGATGCTTTTCAGTCGGTCGACACGATTGTACCCAAATGAGATGGATTATTCCCTAATCCTGAAAAAAATTACATGATATTAATAAATATTTATTTATCTGATGTCAATCTTTAGGATTAGGGAGTAACCCATCTCATTTGGGTACAATCGTGTTGACCGACTGAAAAGCATCAAACTTTCGTCATGTAAGGGGTTTGGGATATCATGATCATCGGCCCCGCGTACTTGGTTGTGTATTGAATTCGGATGATAACCTCTGTTTCTTTGTTGAATGTAGAAGCGTCAGTAAATGTAATTATTAGCGTCTATGATTGTGTTAAGTGCCTCGGGTCTTGAAATAGGGTACTATCCCAGCATTCTCCTGGAGGGAGTATAGAGAATCACACTCAAAATGGCCGCTATGACCGCCGGGAGTCGAACCTGCAGGCTGCACCTCCCCACTCAAGTCATAGTGTTTCATTTGAGGCACTGTCCGACTCCGTGGCTAAATGGTTAGGGCGCTAGACTTTGGCCCAAAGTGCCCCGGGTTCAATTCCCGGCCGAGCCATCAGGGATTTTAATCTCCTGTGGTTAATTCCCCTGGCTCAGTGACTGGGTGTATATGACGTCTTCATCACACTTCATCCTCATTACGACGCGCATGTCGCCGACGGGCGTCAACTAGAAAGACATGCACTCGGCTTCTCCGGAGGCCACACGATCATCATTTAAGGCATACGGCTACGCTCCGAGGTATATATTACAGGTGTGTTTAACCTCGGAGGTAAAATAATACTGTACAGTTGATAGAAGTCGCCTCCGTAGCGTAGCGGTCAGCATGGTTAGCTGCCGCCCCGGAGGTCCTGGGTTCGATTCCCGGCTCTGCCACGAAATTTGAAAAGTGGTTTGAGGACTGGAACGGGGTGTACTCAGCCTCGGGTGGTCCAAATGAGTAGAGGGGGTTCGATTCCCACCTCAGCCATCCTCGAAGTGGTTTTCCGTGGTTTCCCACTTCGTCTTCGGGCAAATGCCGGGATGGTACTGTCCCCGATAATCCGGATAGTAGGCTGTCAGAAATCCTCCCCCTCAATCGGATTGCCAATAATCAATCGCACCGGCACAGTTACATCAATGAAAATGGCGCTGACAAATACTACCGAGATTAGAGCACAAGAAATTATTGTGGAACACACCAAAATATACGGGGGTTCATACTTACCTTTTACTTACCTTTTCAATTTAATCTCGGGTCTGGGTTTTCAACTGGATCACTTAATAGTATGCCCTCACAATAACCTCCACCACGATATTTAAAATGAACCAAAACGGAAACAAGAAAATTTAAACTGCACAATAATTTATTTCACATAAAGAAAATAATTTAACAAAATATTAACAACAAAATATACGTGGCAATCAGAAGCCATTGTCCACGTAAACATGTCCTCCTATAGGACTTGTAGACTTCACATACAAAATTTCAGCTTTCTCTAGCTCAAAAGAACGTAATAATAATATCAATGCACTTTGGAATGGATAAGGGAGCTGGGACGAGACATATAGCAATTGTTTCCGTGTTTATGAACTTCACATTTTATTTATAGCCGCAAGGCTGCTATGTAGACGACCTTGGCCTCTATCATACAGTTATCTGGCCAGCTGCGATATACCCTGCACCATGTCGCATGCTTGCATCGTCAAATGGACCCACCTGTCCAGCCAATGTTAGCATGTGCTAGTTACCTCAGAGCCTAGCTCCTTTTCAAAACACTTTAAATGTTCACATCTCAACTCACATATTATCACGCAAATCTTTTAAATGCTCCGTTCAAATATCAATGGATTACTCTAATAATCCCAAATCTTGTTTAATTGTTTAATCCAATTGTTGAACTAACGTTGTTTAGAGTATAATAACGAAAACGCTTAATGTTTATAACAAAAAGTTCATTAATTATTTATAACATTTTTTTTTTTTTTTTTTTTTTTTTTTTTTTAGCGTATGGCTTTTAGTGCCGGGAGTGTCCGAGGACATGTTCGGCTCGCCAGTTTTTTTTTGTAGCTGCTTCGAGACGGACACCCAATGGGTGAGCTACAAGTACCGTTGGGGAGGGAAGGATGGAAGTTGGAATGTAAGGACTCAGGAGTTGGAAGGTAGCGGCTGTGGCCTATAGTTAGGGACCAACCCCGGCATTTGCCTGGAAGGAAGATGGGAAACCACAGAAGACCATCTTCAAGGTTGCCGGCGGGGGGATTCGAACCTCCTCGCCTCCCGGATGTGAGCGACTGCCATCAGTCATGCCGTAACCACCACGGCTAACTCACCCGGTATTTATAACATTGTAAATTGTTTATAACATTGTCAAACGACAATTGAAAAATTTATACACGCCTCTATTAATCCCGTTCGTTTCAAATTATTATTAAAGATATTTACATCGTTATTTACATTATTTATATTATTTATATTATTTATATTAGAAATACATTAAACCACACGTTTATCCGGTTGATAATTACTTAAATCGTGGTGATATAATCGACCAATGAAGGTTAGTTATATTTAAATTTTAGATTCAGGTTTAATAAGATTTAATAATTATTATTATTATTTGTGACGGTAACCTCCATTCAAAATCGTTATCTCAAATTATTTAAACACTCTTGTTAATTTTAACAGTAACTTCACATGATTAATTTTCAAAGGACCTGAACAATACACTCAGCGGAAAAATACCTCGCTCAAAACGCACAAAATTGCACAAAATTGTCCCATAATTCATCATATATCTCATTATATATGGCATCAAAATCTTCCACAATACATACAAAAAACCTCCACTTACAAATTCATCAACTTCATCAATATTACTGTGGGAACCTCCTTCACTTATTACAGGGCATTATTCATCAGCGACTTTTACACGTCCACTGAACTAACGATTATACATCCATGGTTCCTCTTTAAAAATTCTTATATTCATCAATAGTATCGAAAACTGTTATTATATTTAACCTTCGTGGGTTTCATTCATGAATCGATAGGAAGTAAAAATTTGCCAATCACAAATAAATTTAATAGCTAATACGATTAGACACGCCTCCCTGGTCTATCAAAATTGAGATTAATATCATCAAAGTATCGCAGTATAAAAATACTATCTTCAATCAAAGTTCATCTAAACTGCATAAATAACCGAATTGAATAGAATTAGACTGTGGAATGCAAACATTATTGTTCCAAACTAGAATTGAGAAAAACTCCTATCAAATGTTCATTACTATAGTGTACTCAATAAATCGTACTCAAAGTTCATATTTCATAAAACTGTCTATAATGCAATGGTATTTCAGAACTGACGATAAATGTCTATGTTGCAATCATGTTCATAAAACGACTAGTATTTCCAAGATCGTCGATAACGTAGAAGATTTTAACGCTCTAAAATCTTTTAATCATTCTTCTTTCTTGAGGATGACAGAAAATTGGTCAAAGTAATTTACTGAATAGAATTACTTTAATATAATGACACGCTGTCTGAATTCAAATTTGCCATAGAAAATCGTTAACTTTACAGTCAAATCGTGACTACAAAAATATGCAAATTACTGGAAGAATATATTTTATCAGTCTCAACTGATCCAAAATTATTTAAATATGCCAATGACATAACAATGTCTCAATAAATCGTAGAAAAAGGCATAAATCAGCAAAGTGTACTGAGTACAAAAATATCAAGCAAGAATATGGGGAAAAATATATGGGACAGAAAATATGGGAAAAATGGTTGCTCAGATATCGCTAAATGGCTCAAATAAAACAAGAAACGTTCACGACTACCTTATCTGTTGATCGAAGTTCTAGAGGAAAATTTCCAAAGAAGACTGCTGTTTGTTCCATTTCACCAGCGTAAAGATGTGCTCCGACCTCGAACCTGGAACCTGCGCCCTCGGAGAATAGAACTGCTTCCTCCTCCGGAAATTGCACTGCTCCGTGTAGACGATAGACATCCTCCTGGCAAAACTCTTCTTTGTGAGCCGGGTCCACCCTGGCCTCTCTTGAAAGTTCTCTGAAGTTCTGGTAGAAATTCGCCATGAAGTTTATTGCAATTATTTCCGCAGAAATGTTCATAATTGTGGAGTATGAAGATATTTCTACTGCCATTTGATATAATTCAGCGATGGATCACGATGCATGAGTGTAGTTGGATGTTCACTACATGCTCGCTTTTGTAGAATGACGATTAACGAAGTTCCATGCTGCTATTTCACTCCATTGATATATGTCCCAATTGCATTAAAGTTTTAGTCTTCCATCTCCACTTCCGTTATAATAATAGTCGAAAGTACTGCCAGATTATATTGTTCCATTGTAGAATGTAGCGTTATATCACCAAACGTAATCTTCAGTATCACGGTTGCAATACAAGTGTCAGCCGTAGCGTAGAATGTGGTATTATAAAAGTGCTTCTCAGGGGTCGAGAAAATCACTTTTGTCTGCAGTCTTAAAATGCGAATATCTTCCAAAGTATAATAGTGAAAATGTTCAACTTTCTTACACGCCTCAATATCGTAATGCACAATTGAATTAGCATAAATGCAGTAGCTAACTCTTGATAGATAATCTTGTAGACTCGTTTATGTGTGCGCTCCAACTTCGCCTAGTTTCAGTAACCGTAAAATTGTACTGCTGCACGCTCAATGCTTGTTCGATGCTGTGGGCTCTACCACACGTGCTAATGACGACTTGCTTCACTGAATAACTCGAAGTCTTGACAATGTGAGAATCAGAAGAATGAGCCATGAGACATGAGACATGAGAACCTCCTCTCTGCTGTGCAAGGCCTTTTATCAACTACTTAAGGGGCGTATCCATCCCTACCATAACTTGTTCCTCCGTCATTGCTAGAAGTTCTAACTTTGGCTATACTTGACTGATTTTCAAATTTCAAAAACTCATAATTAATTTCTTCAAAATTCCAAATCAATGCCAAAACTGAAAATAGATTTCCACAATTCTGCATTCCAAAAGTAATTAAATATGGTAGTTTCAGTAATCTCCGTCTCCCTCCAAACTATCATTCATTGGTTCGAGCCTCTCCTCCAATAGCGTAACTTCTCCCTTAGCACAATTCCTTGTTTCCCTGCGACTGCGTCGTAAATCTCAGATCCTTCTCGAACAAACTCATGACGTCACCAAGAATCTCAGCTCAACCAGCCTACTTGCATAAAGTCTGCGTCATCCGTGCCTACGTCATGAATATACACGTCACAACTATGACAGCCATAACTTTATTCATATTTGCCAATACAGCCACCGTGGTCTCAATATAATTCAATTTACGGGGGCAGTACCTTCTTCAAATCCACGGCCGCCTCCTTCCCTCTTCCTTGCCTATCCATCCTGACCATCCATTACCTTCCCTCATGAGGCCCCTGTTTGCTTTGCAGGTGAGGCCGCCTGGGCGAGGTGCCAATCACACCTCACCAGTTGTATCCACTCCGATTAGATGCTCCCAGCTCTAGGACACTGCCCATAGAGGCGGTAGTGGTGAGTTCCCTCGCTGAGTCCGTGGGTTCCACCAACCTGGAGGGTAAACGACTAAGAAGAAGAAGAGTTGATAGAAGACCTTAAACCAAGATACGGAACCAAAGGTTGGAAATGCATATTTTACTTTTTATTTCCATATACATCCTGCATCTCCCGAAACATCTTACACCACCTCGTGGTGTAGGGGCTAGCATTCTTGCCAGTCGGCCCGGAGGTCCGGGTTCAATTCCCGGTTCTACCAGGAATTTTAATTCTGGTCTGAGGGCTGGAATGGGGTACACTCGCCACGTGAGGCAAACCTGAGAAAGGGTGGATTCGATTCACACCTTGGGTATCCTAGAGGTGGTTTTCCGTGATTGACCATTTCTACTCCAGGCTATGGGGTGAAGGATGTCGCTACGAGGCTATGAGTGTATGATGTATCTATGTTGCTTTAAGGTGTAATACGCTTGTTATTGTTGTTGGTTCACTTAGGAACTTGGATATCGTGGTCATTTGAGGCCCCCCCCCTCCCCTCCAGGGGCTCACATCTAGTGGGACGTGGGTTGGCGACCACGGGACCCCAGCTGAGTCCGGCATTTTTCCCACTTACTTGTGCCAGACTCCTCTCCGTCTTCTTTCCTGTCGACCTCTCTTGGTCAACCCTTGTTCTCTTCCGACCCCCCACGGTATTTGGGTATCCGAGGCCTAGGGAGTCTCTTCATTTCTTCCTTTCCCGCCTTAATTGGCCCTTCTCTCATATTTTCTGATCCCTCATTTTTCGAGGAATTAGCCTTCTTTTTCTTTTCATTATATTATATTATATCTCCTGCCTTCTGCACAAGGCCCTCAAGGAGGCAGGGTGTGTGTAGCAGCCCACTACTTATGGTTCACCCTGGATAGTGCTACACCCTCAAGGGCTAACACATGGTGAGTTCGGGAGTTGGCGCCCTCGAGGGATTCCTGAGCTGGGTCCGGTTTTTCCCCCTTTTTCCATTGACTTTGGGGCGGTTCCTCTCCTCTTTCTAATTCTTATCTTCCTTTCATGGCTCTCCTTCTTTCTAAGTCCCTCAATACTCCTTTTCGAGGGTTGAGGGCATTAATTTCCCCTTTCTATTATTTCCCTTACTCTTCTTTGCTTTTCGTCTTCTAGTTTGTAAGCTGTAGTTAGTTAGTTTTAATTTATTATAGGTCCATTTTCATTTTTCATGATCACCCAAACCATTAGGGGCCGATAACCTAGATGTTGGGCCCCTTAAAACAACATTTATCATCGTCATATCATTTGAGCTCCGTATAGTTGGGTGTGTGTTCTGTATTAGTGTGTAGGCTATAGTCCTATATGTAATTGAGTCGAGGAATGGGATAGAGACGACCGTAGCTCTAACAAGGGGAGGATACGATGCATGGGACACCGATTCAAGCCATCTTTAGTACACGTGTAGGGCATGACTAGGCGTATGCCAGGTGCAAGTAGTAAGGTGCGCTTCTCAGCCGTTTCCGAGAAATTAATTAATTGCAATTACATTGCGGCGTCCCTGTGCGTTGTACGCTAGCAAGAAACCAACGAGTGCGTGGCTCAGCGATAAGAGCCCTGCTTCATATGCGGGGGATCGCTGGATCGAATCCTACCGGTGAGCCGTTGCAGTTTATTGTGGTTATTTTTCTTTCATTTTTTTTGTAATCACTGGCAATTTCCTACCAACGCATAGCAAGAGTCACTGCTTGCGGGGTACGGGGTGTTCTGATGGTTCACAGACGTGCAATGAACGGAACAGAATGGGTCTTCAATGCATAAATGTATACCAGTACATATAATAGAATACACCAGACCGTGTATAATACCAATGTATTTGCAATACCGATACTGTACATTATGTAATGTCACAAACGTTGACCCCCATACGATGATTTCAGAATCCCTTTTCCCGCTCACATAACACGTCATTACTATTGACTGCAAAATGAACATTGTTCACGACACCTCCATTTGTACGAATTACCAATGTTTACAAGAAAGGAAAACACAACACACTGCAAAAGCTCACCGGTGGGATCCGACCCAGCGATCCCGCGCTTACGAAGCTGGGCTGCACCACGCGCTCGTTGGCTTCTTGCTAGCGTACAACGCACATAGACGCCGCACTGCAATTGCAATTAATTTGTTTCTCGGAAACGGCTGGGAAGCACACCTTACTATTTGCACCTGGTATACGCCTGGTCAAAAGATGGTTCGAATAGGTGACCCATGCATCGTATCCTGCCCTTGTAAGTAAGGAACCATCCCGACATATGCCTTGAGTAGCAGCGGGAAACTACGGAAAACCACTTGCAGGGTTGCAGAGGTGAGAATCGAACCCGCCTCTTCTGAGTTTTGCCTCACGAGTGCCCCGTTCCAGCCCTTAGACATAATTAAATTTCTTGCCAGAACCGGTAATCGAACCCAACCTCCGGTGTGACAGTCAAGAACGCTAGCCACTACACCACGAGGTGGTCACAGAGAAGTTAGATGTGTATATCAAACTGGTTTCTGCAAATTTGACGAGAAATCGCATCGTGAACTTTCCACAAAAGCAACTGTTCTAAATAAGTGGCTTCCATTCCAAATGTTTTGTTGTTGATAAAACATAATATCTGAAATATTAAATGATGTGGCGTTCATTCTACTGCTTACATTGCATTAGCCTATATTATCAGATTTCAGGACTTTTGATCAGGGGCTCGTGGGGGATCCTTAAGAAGTGAGCTACGCTACTGAAGGATTGCTAAACAAAATGAGTGTGCCATGTGTGATTATGTAGGTTAATATATGACGTAAATATTCTAGAATGAAATCTAGATAGGTGCTGATTCAGCTGACATGCCAGGAAGGAGCAAGGCTTGTGGGTTGCCAATCTTCAGGGGACGATGCTTGTGGGGTCATTTTACACGAGACTGACACACATCAGCACTCTCAAACGTTATCACTAGGGCTCTGTAATACAGCACAATATCAACATGCAAAATATGTACATATTTATGTAATATTTGGTGAAATATGTAGAGGAAAGGAGGTGGTTATGGAATACCATTTTGTTTTACGGAAGCAAGTCCAAGGATTTCTTTCAAAAAATATTTTTATTATACTAGGTTATTGGCTTGCTATTTATCTCTATTACGCACACATTACAAGGTTTTTGGATAAACGGTATGATTACAGTTTTTTAAATGTCAAACTAAGATAAATGGCAGGGGTTATGGAATAGTGCTGGGGATATGGAATAGTATATCCCGAATATAAACACGATATCCTTACTTACAAAAATCACAGATATAATGATCGCTATTGCATCCAGAACAATCCTCATAGGCCCACATCTCACACTGCATGCACTAAACCCATGTTTCGCCGCTGAAGTCCTCCGAAAATCTGGCATTACAGAATATTCACTTTAAATTGTCATATTTTGGTTGGGGTCGGATGCTGACAGTTTCACGGCCACTAATCCTGTAGTTCTATAGAGTCAGAATCACCAATTTATCCTCTACATTTCCTGGTAGGACAGTTGCCCCCTAATTTCTAGTCAGCTGAATTTTTTTCGTCCTTTCTGAGTTGATCCAAGTAGGAATAGCGTAGTTCTAGGGACACCAAACTCCTTCGCAGCTTCAGATTTCCCATTTTATTCTCACGCACTGACTTGATAGCTTTTGCCATTGCCCATGGATCCCATTTCTTCCACTGCTGGTGATCTACAGGCACGGGTCGACTACAACCTGCCATTTCTTTGGCTGTGGATAAATATACAAACTACGAATTAAAATGTGTAGTGATATATGTCCTTAGTCATGGAGTATTTATTTATTTTGCGTTTCATATTTAAAGCAAAACATGATATGGTATAGATGTGAGTTAGAAGGTAAACATTGTTGTTACGCGCAATCGTAAGTGGCACTGTAGTTACCTTTTAACATGGGAGGGGTTATGGAATACTTGTGTTACGTGCCACCCCCCTAGTGGCACTTTTGTTAACTGGATTACGGTGGGTAGGAAGCACAACACCAATTACTGCTTAAAGAAGTAATTAACTTTATTGCGGCCAGAAAATTACACTACTCATCAGCAATTACAGACAATGGGAACTTTACTCTAGTTTCCTCAAGTCTCCTGCTTGTGGAGAGCTCTTGCCCCTTTCACTTGTCAACAAACCACAGAAGTTAATCCTGCCGCTAATGAGCCTAGTGGCCTTGACAGAACTACATGCAACTTCTTCCTAATGTGCGCCTACTACAGTACTTACGAGCACTTGCTGCGCGCTGTTCACCAGCTGGGAGAAACAATGTCACTGGATTTCGACACCACAATATCTGACACTCAGTGAAAGCACACTCACTCAGAACACGGCAGTCCCCTGTATGTTCCTCACTTCGCCGCTACACTAGGGGTTTCGCAAGTCACCACACTTCTGTCGCTCAGAATAAACGCTCACACTAGCTCGTAAAACACAACAACAACCCCTGCTTGTCAGGTCGCACTTATATAGCAGGCCGGTGACTCAATACATGCTTCCAGATCCATCCAGGGTTCACGGCTTCTCGAGGTTTCCATCGCTGGTCCAGTCACGAATATTCTGGACTATCCCTTTGTCTTAGTAGCCCTGTTGCATAAGGCACACGCAATACAGGAGGCAGGCCACAGCCCAGCCCCTGGGGCAGTTGTGACTCAAGCGGCGAGCGATGACACAAACTCACAGCCGTAACACTTGAAACTCAAGTGGTCCATAACCCCCTCCCATTTAAAGTTACATTTACATGTTCTTATACGTCACATCATATCTTCCATATTAAATTCAGTTATATCATTTGAGAGCCATATTAAGGCATTTAAAGCGAGACCGGAGTTAAAGGTTGAAAACACAACACATACCTCAAAAATTGCGCAATGAGTACGCACTTGTGGAAGTTTTCGCAACGTCTGATGGAGAACATTGATGCGTACCGCTGCTGAAGGAACACGAGGGGCAATCTGCCGTCTTGTGGCGTCTAATAGTACCATAGAGGATTAGTTCAAACGTTGACGTTTAGGGAGTAGCACTTGTCAGAGTAGATATCATGGTATTCCATAACCCCATACCTATTCCATAACCACAACCTTTCCTCTACATATTTATGTAATAATATTTGGTGAAATATGTACACGTCTATGTAATAACATTAGGTGAAATATGTACATATTTATGTCATAATATTAGGTGAAATATGTACATATTTATTTATTAATATCAGGTGAAATATGTACATATTTATGTCATAATATTAGGTGAAATTTGTACACGTCTATGTAATAACATTAGGTGAAATATGTACATATTTATGTAATAATATTAGGAGAAATATGTACATATTTATTTATTAATATCAGATGAAATATGTACATATTTATTTATTAATATCAGGTGAAATATGTACATATTTATATAATAATATTAGGTGAAATCTGTAATATTACATAAAAAATAAAAAATGTAGTATTAATTTATTTTTTATATAAATTATATAATACACATGATATTACTTGAAGATTCCTCATGTTATTCATTATATTTTTGCAAAATAAAGTGCGGAACAGTAATTAATTAATTAATGTCCATATTATAGTAAATTAAAATAAAATCCATTATTATGTATGTGGAGCCTCCGTGGCTCAGGCGGCAGCACGTCGGCCTCTCACCGCTGAGTCCGTGGTTCAAATCCCGGTCACTCCATGTGAGATCTGTGCTGGACAGAACGGAGGCAGACAGGTTTTTCTCCGGGTACTCCGGTTTTCCCTGTCAACATTTCATTCCAGCAACACTCTCCACTATCATTTCATTTCATCTGTCATTCATTTAATCATTGCCCCAGAGGAGTGCGTCAGGCCTCGGCAGCCGGCACAGTTCATATCCTCGCCGCTAGATAGGGGCTTCATTCATTCCATTCCTGACCCGGTCGGAGACTGGAAGCAGGCTGTGGATTTTCATTTTCATTATGTATGTGATAATGCGTACGAACCCAAGAATAAGTATTATGAGGGCAATTTTTGTTTGCGGGGTTGGAAGAAATATAGCAGCCTCTCTGAACAACAGGTTGAAAAGTGGAGTTTCAGGCACTCCTGGACTACTGAATAAACTGAAGTCCATTCGCTGAGTCTCCGGCAGGGTGTGACGTGAATTCCCATCCTCTTATCTCCACTAATATTTTTCTTGGAATTCTTCGCAAACACACACACACACACACGGACAAAAAGGTGATCTTTCAAAGCTGTTCTTTTCATAAATAACAAGTAGTTCCGTGAATAACTAAAGCCTATTTTCATATGGGTGATACCGAGCTCGACTAGTGAGTTCGTTCCACGGGGGTCAATTAGGAAAATCCTAACAGGGGAAATTGCCTGAGGCGTGTTTCACTGCCCCCCACTCAAAAGTGGACATAGTAGTAAATATTGTCGGAATGTGACAACCTGCGCTGATCTTCACTATCTACTCTTGTCATCTCAAACACGCACTTCATACCACTCATTAGACATTTTCGGCGTTATTCCAGATTTGCCTTTAAAGCCCAAGTGCAATAATTTTCTTTGTGTCTCAGAGTTACTAAACAGATCAATATACACATTTTAATTTGTATGTTGTAGCTTCGTAAAAATGTTATCATATGAAAGTTATAACCTGCAGATGAGCTTCACAACGTTATCGTGGGAACCAAATGCTTATACTGTATATAGGCATAATCTGCTACAAATAAAGGTGCTAAACTGCAGACGAAAGCTTTACTTCCACTGACAGTTCGTGGAGTTAACGCTAAAACTACCACGGTATGAAAATAATTCATCTTCTTAGTATTTTCATTCAATCAAGACGACGTACTGGTATAAGAACAAAATTGAAGGTAGACATTTTATGTCACATCGTTTAAGTCTTAAAAGAATTTAAAAAAAATAACATTCATACTTTTACCACAAGGTGATTTCTTAATGTCTGCAAGTATGTAAATTGGGGAATGCAAGTGAAACGATCATGGTGGGAGGGGGAATTGTGTTTAAATATACCCCTTGTATTAGTCCAATAACTAACCAAAACACTCATTCTACTAATATTTCATATAACAACCCCATTTGGGGGAGGGGGTGAAATTTTTCACCGCGCTGGCAGCTCCACTAAACTACATTTTGTGGCAATATAATAATTATAAAATTATAATGATAATAATGTTATTGGTTTTACGTCCCTTTTAACTACCCTGGCTTTTAGAGACGCCGGGGTGCCGGAATTTTGCCCCGAAGGGGATCTTTAACGTGCCAGTAAATGTACTGACAGGGCTCCCTCGCATTTGCGCACCCTCAAATGCCAGCTGACTGCGCCGGGTTTCGAAAAATTATAATGAAATTATAATGAAACATTGTTATTGTCACATTGCATTACATTAAATTTGCATATTCCTTGTTGGTGAAAACTGTAAGATATTTAGTTGAGTTTATTCTCGACTTATTCATATATTTTGGCCCATCAATGTCCAAGTATTTCATACAACCTATAAATATTGTTACGTGCCACCCCCCTAGTGGCACTTTTGTTAACTGGATTACGGTGGGTAGAAAGCACAACACCAATTACTGCTTAAATAAATAATTAACTTTATTGTGGCCAGAAAAATACACTACTCAACAGCAAATACAAGCAATTATTACCTTACTCCAGTTTCCTCACGTCGAGAATACTTCCCCTTTCACTTGTCAACAGACCACAGTTAATCCTCTCGCTAATGAGTCCGCTCCCGTACGTTGGCTGGAAATAGCTGCACTAGGTCTGTCACTCACTGTTTTGCAACTCACCACAATGACCTCTCTCGCACTAGGTAAGCACACTCGCTCAAAACACAGGCAGTCTCCTGTAAGCTCCTCACTCCCTTCGCTGTCAAGAGAATCGGCTTCACTAGGGGTTTCGCAAGTCTCCACACTTCTGTCGCTCAGGATAAGCGCTCGCACTCGCTCGTAAAATACAACAACAACCACTGCTTGACAGGTCGCACTTATATAGCAGGCCGGTGACTCAATAAATGCTTCTAGATCCATCCAGGGTTCACGGCTTCTCGAGGTTTCCATCGCTGGCTCAGTCACGAATATTCTGGACCATCCCTTTGTCCTAGTAGCCCTGTTGCATAAGGCGCACGCAATACACGAGGCAGGGCACAGCCCAGCCCTGGGGCAGTTGTGACTCATGCGGCGAGCGATGACACAAACTCACAGCCGTAACAATATACTTGACAAATTTAATTACGATATGAAATAAATTACTCGTTTGGACAGCTAGTTCTACAGAGCTAACCTAGAAGTAGGATCCTCTGGTTTTATTCGAGGTTAGTTGGCTACTTGGAAACTCCAGGGGGTCCAGGTGTATATAGCTATCAGTCAACCCATGGCTCAACCAACATTTCAGGGGAGGTTGCATACCCCCACTCTCTTCCCAAACTCATTAACGTGAGCTGACAGGTCTGTTTGGGTTTAACCTAATTAGCGGAGTTCGACCATCCCGTTTCATATATCCTACGTGTGTTACTTGCCTCTATCAACATACAAAATTTCAGTTTGATTGCTGTAATAGATTCGTAGATATTGAGAACCGTCTAATATTACGGATGGTCGCCATGTTGGATTTTTATATATGTAGGTCTTAGAGTTATGTGTTATTACATGAAGATTATTGTGTACGTGTAGTATTGAACATCAATCACATGATTAGGATACAAGATGTAAAAACGAGATTTTAGAATTTCGCACAACTGCCATCTTGTCGTTATCAAAACAATTGAAATAAATTAGATGCCAGTGCATTTACATTTTTATAAGCATTTACCGTACCAAGTTTCACTGTACTCAGATGGTTAAATCGCGAGAAACGTCCATTTAAATATGTATATAGTACTTCGCGTCACCGCCATGTTGGATTTGTGCCTACCAGGTTATTGAAAGTCCTATAGGTGAACGAATGTTCATAGCCTCTATGAACATAAAAATAATCAGTTTGATTGCTGTAAAATATTTGTAGATATTGACAACCACCTAAATATTTCGGATGGTCGCCATTTTGGATTGTTATATGTATATCCCATTGAATTATGTACCATAAAAGGAAAATTATTGCGTAGCTTCATTATGCAATTTTTCACTTCGATCGCATGATTACGACACAAGAAATAAAAACTTAATTTTAAACTCTCGCACAGCCGCCATCTTGAGTTTATGTAAACAAAATTAAACTAAATTAGATGCCAGTGCATTACAATTTGTATAATCATATACTGTACCATATTTCACTGCGCTCGGATGGTTAAATTGCGAGAAAAATCTATTAAAACGTTTCAACTTCGCTTGGTCGCCATGTTCGTTTTGTACTTTACAGGTTTTTGAAACTTACACATATAATTTTGTAGTAGTACTCTTTATCACGGTACAGAATTTCAGGGTGATATCAGTAATAGTTTCGGAGATATTGAATGCTGGTGAAATATTTCGCACAGCTGCCATGTTGGATTGGTGAGACATTATAAAATTTGAAGGGCACGGTCGGGGTTGGCCAAAATGGTGCTATGACCTTACCGAGTTTTATTGAAATCGCTCCTACCGTTTTGATGTTATTAGAGGGACACACACACACACACACACACACACGGACAAAAGGTGATCTCATAAGCCTATTTTTTCATAAAGTGAAAATAGGCTAAAACCAAGGGGAAATGGAAAACAATCTAGGTCTCGGATACCCTCATATTTTGGGGTTGAAAGAGAACAAGAGTAGAACAAGGGAAGTCGACAGGAAAGGTAAAGGAAAGGAACCCGTTACAAGTGGAAGCAGATGGGGTCCCGGTATCGCCAACCCACGTCTAACTAATTGTGAGCCCCTGGCGGTGGGAGTATAAGCATGGGGACGATGGGGAGGGGGTTGTCCGCATTTGCAATAAGGGACACTCACATTATGCGAAGCGGAACAGAAGGGTCACAGTAGCAGATTCATGACATAGGCCTTCTGTACTTAGACTTTGATGAGCAATTTGAAAGCCAAAAGTAGACGGTGTCATAGTCATTGAGCTCGAGGGTGCTGATCAATACCATCCAGAGGGAAGCCGGCTAGATGGTTCCACAAACTAACGCTAGATGGCAGAAGATGTTTTCTGTGGTGACGATACGCTGAGGAACTGACAGCGAATGAGAGATTGGGGCATCTTTACTGAAGCACAAATAATTATAATGAGTTAGGTTGCTGTAAGAACATGAATCCCGCCCTCCATACACAAGTATGTTGATAAATCATTTTAGGGACTTCTTGGTTATCAGCCCCGTGTATTTGGACATGTGTAAAACTTGTCTAATAATCTTTTTTTCTTCTGATGTCTGTAGCAGTGTATGTAGGTGCCCCGGGACTTGAACAAGGTACTATCCCGGCATTTGCCTGGAACAAGTGGAGAGCCGTTATCAGCACCGGGATTCGAACCTCCGAACTCTGGACTTACTGCAGCTGCCTATTTCGGTTACTGTCGCGATTTCACGAGTACGGCTAATGTTCTTAGAAAGAAACCGAAATCCGAAGATGAGTGATTTGTGTCTTCTGCTCTTAGATTCATTTCATGAGAATGTATAGTAAATGTCCCGAATTAAAGTTGCCAGTAATAATAATAATAATAATCTTAGAAGTTAAATTCATTAGGAGACACAAGCTGGAGTTCAATACCAGGCGAGGTATGTAATTAATGTACTGACTAGTGTCTCCCATTTAAGCACTCTCAAATGCCAACTGGTTTTTCTCCGGGTACTCCGGTTTTCCCTGTCAACATTTCATTCCAGCAACACTCTCCACTATCATTTCATTTCATCTGTCATTCATTAAATCATTGCCCCAGAGGAGTGCGTCAGTCCTCGGCAGCCGGCACAATTCATATCCTCGCCGCTAGATGGGGGCTTCATTCATTCCATTCCTGACCCGGTCGGAGACTGGAAGCAGGCTGTGGATTATCATTATCAAATGCCAACTGACTGGTCGACCCCACAACCTTGTGCGCAGCAAGCGACAAGCTTACCTCTGCTCCATGCAGCCAATGTTGCCCTCCAAGGTAACCCAAGCTTCTGAAATGAAGGGGACAGTGGAATTTCGATTATATTTTATCATTTGCGTGATTTTCCCATCTGTACGACATATTTTCCACGCACCAAGGGTTTTCATTGAAACTCAGTTACAGGTGTTGAATCTATAGGTCACGTAGCCTGCTTTATAGCCTATGCTACATTTCTTTCCCATTGGAAACGTTTCCATTTCTATGTTAGCGTAAAATACCAACCTAAAATGAGCGTGTATATGAAATGGGACCAGTTCTCGACCTTTAGTTGAGAAAATATTCCATATTAAACCAAAGACTGTTAAACACCAAGCATATTTACATTCTTCTAACTCTAAACATAAGTGCAGGCATTTGCTATCAAAGTATTTACGATGATTTTTTAAACATATTTTTCAAGTTCTAAGTTATAAACTCGTTTTTCTAGAAGATTAAAAATATCTTCTTTGATGCAGATGTGTACAACGCAGAAATGGCGCAAACTCAATATGTTTTTGTTTATTTAGGGGCTCTGTGACATCGTGATCATGTAGCTCCGTGTATAGTTGTGTGTAGACGTTGTCTGATAACCTGTGTCACTCTCATGTCTGTACTAGTATTCCGGGTAGGATTTGAGTAGGAAGCGGTCGTGGTCTTAAGTGCCTTCCCGACCATTGCCTGGAGTATAAGTTGGAAACCACGGAAAACCACTTCCAGGATGGCTGAGGTAGGAATCGAATCCGCCTCTTCTCAGTTTTGCCTCACGAGGCTGAGTGTACCCGTTCCAGCCCTCAGGCCAGATTTTTTTTGGCAGAGCCGGGAATCGAACCTGGGCCCTCGCGGTGACAGCCAAGAATGCTAGCCACTACGCAAAGAGGTGGACGCAAACTCAATACTGGGCATTGAGCTAAGTTGACTGTTCCACTCTTTCAATTCGGACCAATGACGTGTAAGAATGTGTTAAAACACTGCTAATTTTAGTACACTATTTCTATATCCATGGGTCGTGTTTTCACCTCATAGCGTGGTTGCTGTCACCACAGAGGGGGACAAAGACTGTTCGCATCCTTAGCATTCCTTAAGCTACACGTGTTCCCTGGGTGGTGCTCAAGAAGGGTCACTCCGTGGGAAACATCTACACCAAGGAGTTTAGGCAGCCAGACAATCCCAGTGACCTCCTGGCTCAAAATAGATGTCACAAAACGTGAATACAAATAGCCCTTCTCAGGGTTTTCTAGCTAAGACCCATAGAAGGCATACCTAGCTCGAAATGTCAAGTACTACAAAATCCTATTACAAAATGAAATCGAATATTTGTACATAGATTTATGTAGATAAGTGTACTTTAATAGCAGGAATTCGTTTCCAATTTCATGTATGGGGATAAATTAATGTTTTAATGTGCCATACACTAAATAAATAAGTGAAAATGAAAATCCACAGCCTGCTTCCAGTCTCCGACCGGGTCAGGAATGGAATGAATGAAGCCCCTATCTAGCGGCGAGGATATGAACTGTGCCGGCTGCCGAGGCCTGACGCACTCCTCTGGGGCAATGATTAAATGAATGACAGATGAAATGAAATGATAGTGGAGAGTGTTGCTGGAATGAAATTTTGACAGGGAAAACCGGAGTACCCGGAGAAAAACCTGTCTGCCCCCGTTTTGTCCAGCACAGATCTCACATGGAGTGACCGGGATTTAACCACAGACCCAGCGGTGAGAGGCCGGCGTGCTGCCGCCTGAGCCACGGAGGCTTCACTAAATAAATAAGTAAATAAATAAATGTCACCACAGAGTTCTGACTCAGTGAGGAAAGCAATGGCAAACTACCTCACTCCTCTTCTTGCCTAGAACGCCTCAAAATAGTGCTGCCTTGGGTTTTTGTGGGTATCTACTCACATAACGTAACGGCGGTACTTTTTGAGGATCCAACCAGCCTTCGGGCTGACTACCTAACAGACAGAGACAGACAGAGTTCGGGGTCCAGTTCTCGGCTCTACGGACGATATGTGGTGAGGCTTCGAGGTATAGTATCAATGGTGGGGAGCCGGAGCTCTGGAGGAGACATCCCTCACGTAACTACGCTGAGCTCAAGTCGATTCCAAGCACAGATTTTAAGCATGATCACGCGATGACGGCAGCACGGCGGGTGACGACTGACTGCTGTCGCTAATCCCCCACCACAGAATGTGTCTGGAAATCTGTCAGCTCACTGTCAGAGCAGTCAGCTTGACCTTGAAGCTTCACCATATACCGTCCGTACTTTACCCAAGCCATCCTAGAAGTGGTATTGCATGATTTCCAATTTCTCCTCGAGGCAAATACCGGGATGGTACCGGTACCTAACTTAAGGCCACTGGCACCTCCTACCCAAATCCTAGCGTCAATTACGAATACACACTAGTACAGCCATCACAACAACACAGGTTATCGTGAGGGTTCCACATACACACACACCCAAGTACATGGGGCTACATGTTCACGATGTCGCAAGTGAATCAACAACTGTTATCGCTGAGCTTTTATCATACCTTCTATTTTTAGCCTACTTTTCACATTTTGCAAAAATGAGGAAAAAGTAGACTTATGAGATCGGGCAAATGTGTGTCTGTCTGTCTGACTGTCTGTCCTTCTATCTGTCTGGCTGTGTGTGTGTCCCCGCCTATCAACTCCTAAACGACTGTAGCAATCGAAACAAAATTTGGTAGGAGTAAAGATCTATACCTGAATATCTCACGGCCATATTTGAAAATGATGTCAGTGCTACCAACTGCTGAAAAATCGTAATTGAAATTTGAGCTCCATGTTGGATATCTTGGAAGGTATGAATGGGACCTATTTCAAAATTGTGTCTGGCTGCGTGGCTCAGGGGTAACGTTCTCGCTTACTGAGCCCAAGGTTGCAGGTTCGAAACCTGGCGCAGTCAGCTGGCATTTGAGGGTGCGCAAATGTGAGGGAGCCGTGTCAGTACATTTACTGGCACGTTAAAGATCCCCTTCGGGGCAAAATTCCGGCACCCCGGCGTCTCTAAAAGCCAGTGTAGTTAAAAGGGACGTAAAACCAATAACATTATTATTATTATTATTATTTCAAAATTGGCACACTTATAGATAATAATGTTGCAGTTTAATTTCCAGGAGGCCATACATGGCAGTGTTGCCAAAATGATTTTAAGCCTGCTGATAGGTGCAAATTTTAAATGTATATAACTTCTACACTATCAATTGGATTTCAACCAAATTTCGTATGTGCTATGTGTACATAAACAGATATGACTGGGCGTATTCTTAAGAGCCACCAGGGCTGCCAACTGTTAATAAATGCTGTCTCTATTTTTTTTCCACCCTAATATCAGTATATCGGAAAGTATTCAAGCCAACAGCACTGAACATTGCACACGTATAGTACCTTACATTCTAGATTAATTTCGAGTAATTAATTTACATCAGTGCTTCCAACATGATTCTAAGCCTGTTGATTGGTCCAATTTTAAAATACATGTAACTTCTATACAAATAAATGGATTTCATCCAAAATTGGCACAACAATAGATCATAATAGTTCAGATTATTTCTGACCAATACATGCATAATATTGTTGCCAACATGATTTTACGTGCGCTGTCAGATCCAATGTTTAACTGCATGTAACGTCCATGCTATCCATTGGACTTCAGCCAAATTTTGTATTCTGTACCTTAAGAGATGGAACTAAGAATATATTCAGTCACCAGGGCTGCCAACTGTAATGCTCTATTAGGCTACATTATGCCAGTTATATTTCGAACTGTAGCCTCCGTGGCTTAGGCGGCAGCACGCCGGCCTCTCACCGCTGGGTCCGTGGTTCAAATCCCGGTCGCTCCATGTGAGATCTGTGCTAGACAAAACGGAGGCAGACAGGTTTTTCTCCGGGTACTCCGGTTTTCCCTGTCAAAATTTCATTCCAGCAACACTCTCCACTATCATTTCATTTCATCTGTCATTCATTTAATCATTGCCCCAGAGGAGTGCGACAGGCTTCGGCAGCCGGCACAGTTCATATCCTCGCCGCTAGATGGGGGCTTCATTCATTCCATTCCTGACCCGGTCGGTGACTGGAAGCAGGATGTGGATTTTCATTTCATATTTCGAACTAATAAGAAATTTCGTTATTACCAACTCAATTTCGTCATTATTCTAATTAGGTCCATATAGGCTAGATTAATCATTGGAATGAATCTTATATTTCGAGAAAAGTAGGCTCTTTAGTTCGTCACGGAACTTCTTGTTACTGATCATAACGCTTGCCATTGTTCACATAGCCAACTTTGTTATATGAATTTTCCTGTTCTTATGTAGACAATGAACTGTAGCATAAATGTAATGCGGTGGGATGCAGTCAACCATTTGTGAAAGAGTCCTTAAAATATTACTCGTACTTTGTAATTCTCCAAACACAAAATGATTACATAATCTATGTAAATAAAGTAACTTTTCTGTTTGAGCATTTTGCATTTTCGGCTAAAACTTCGTATTAATTTCAGAAGAGGTGTTTTTGACCAAATATACCAGCAGTTTAATTTTTGTCTGTTTGATTGTTTTCCTGTTTGTTTCTTTGTCCGTTTGTATGTTTGTCTGTTTGCTTGTTTGTCTGGTTGCTTGCTTGTCTGTTTGCTTGTTTGTCTGTTTGCTTGTTTGTCTGGTTGCTTGCTTGTCTGTTTGCTTGTTTGTCTGTTTGCTTGTTTGTCTGGTTGCTTGCTTGTCTGGTTGCTTGCTTGTCTGGATGCTTATTTGCCTGGTTGCTTGCTTGTCTGGTTGCTTGTTTGTCTGTTTGCTTAATTGTCTGTTTGCTTGTTTGTCTGGTTGCTTGCTTGTCTGGTTGATTGCTTGTCTGTTTGCTTGTTTGTCTGTTTGCTTGCTTGTCTGGTTGCTTGCTAGTCTGGTTGCTTGTTTGCCTGGTTGCTTGCATGTCTGGTTGCTTGCTTGTCTGGTTGCTTATTTGCCTGGTCGCTTGCTTGTCTGTTTGCTTGTTTGTCTGTTTGCTTGCTTGCTTGTCTGTTTGCTTGTTTGTCTGGTTGCTTATTTGTCTGGTTGCTTGCTTGTTTGTCTGGTTGCTTATTTGTCTGGTTGCTTGCTTGTCTGGTTGCTTGTTTGTCTGTTTGCTTATCTGCCTGGTTTCTTGCTTGTCTGGTTGCTTGCTTGTCTGTTTGCTTATTTGCCTGGTTGCTTGCTTGTCTGGTTGCTTGCTTGTCTGTTTGCTTATTTGTCTGTTTGCTTGTTTCTCTGGTTGCTTGTTTGCCTGGTTGCTTGCTTGTCTGGTTGCTTATTTGTCTGTTTGCTTATTTGTCTGTTTGCTTGTTTGTCTGGTTGCTTGGTTGCCTGGTTGCTTGCTTGTCTGGTTGCTTGCTTGTCTGGTTGCTTGCTTGTCTGTTTGCTTGTTTGCCTGGTTGCTTGTTTGTCTGGTTGTTTGCTTGTCTGGTTGCTTGCTTGTCTGGTTGATTGCTTGTCTGTTTGCTTGTTTGCCTGGTTGCTTGTTTGTCTGGTTGCTTGTTTGTATGTTTGCTTGCTTGTCTGTTTGCTTGTTTGTCTGTTTGCTTATTTGTCTGGTTGCTTATTTGCCTGTTTGTCTGTTTGTCGGTTTGACTGTTTGCCTGTTTGACTGTTTGCCTGTTTGACTGTTTTTCTGTTTGACTGTTTGCCTGTTTGCCTGTTTGACTGTTTGCCTGTTTAACTGTTTGTCTGTTTGCCTGTTTGACTGTTTGCCTGTTTGACTGTTTGTCTGGTTGCTTGTTTGTCTGTTTGCTTTGTTAGTTTGTCTGTTTGCTTGTTTGTACATTTTCCAGTTTTTCTGTTTTTTGTTATGGGTTGGCTTCAAATGTCCTGGAGTGAATGATATGAAATTTCGTACTTCACTACGTTAGAAGCTACTTACATAGTTCGTCCACCTCGTGGTGTAGCGGCTAGCATTCTTGGCTGTCCATCCGTCACTGCCAAAAATTTAATTTTTGCCCGAGGACTGGAACGAGGTTCACTCAGCTACGTGAAGCATAACTGAGGAGTGGTGGTTTCAATTCCCAGCTCACCCATCTTGAAAGTGGATTTTCGTGATTTTCCCACTTTTACTCCGAGCAAATGTCGTGATGGATCCTAACTGAATTTTCAAATACGCATAAAATACAGCCATCACAATAACACAGGTTATAAAACAAAATTTCACACACACCCAAGTACATGGAACTGAATGGCCACGATGCACATGCCCCGCAGATGAAACAAAAACAACAACTTATATAGTCCCAAAGAATGCGGGGATTAGAAGGAACACCTCATCTTGTCTTCAAAGTGAAAATGAAAATCCACAGCCTGCTTCCAGTCTCCGACCGGGTCAGGAATGGAATGAATGAAGCCCCCATCTAGCGGCGAGGATATGAACTGTGCCGGCTGCCGAGGCCTGACGCACTCCTCTGGGGCAATGATTAAATGAATGACAGATGAAATGAAATGATAGTGGAGAGTGTTGCTGGAATGACATTTTGACAGGGAAAACCGGAGTACCCGGAGAAAAACCTGTCTGCCTCCGTTCTGTCCAGCACAGATCTCACATGGAGTGACCGAGATTTGAACCACGGACCCAGCGGTGAGAGGCCAGCGTGCTGCCGCCTAAGCCACGGAGGCTTCCTTGTCTTCAAAGTAAGTGGTTTAATTTTTTAAATGATTTGTACGAAAGTCGTTGTAAATTAGATTATGAAGATTTTAAGGCAGATGACCTTTTGATCAAAGGGACTCTCTTCGAGATAATACGAAAAACAAGGGCGGGAGAGAATTGCATAGGCTTAGGAAACGCGCTCGGAGACGACTGAACTTCTTCGATAAGCACATCCTTCTGACATGCTTTGTGTCTCAATCAAGAGTATAAGAATTGGCAATACATCCATCATTCACTTCCTCGGACCGTGGAGCGAGTCCATTCGCGCGCTATCACCGGCCAGGAGAAGGGTAGATCGAATCTCTTCCGCAGCATTTT
This sequence comes from Meconema thalassinum, assembly GCA_946902985.2. Classification (NCBI taxonomy): domain Eukaryota; kingdom Metazoa; phylum Arthropoda; class Insecta; order Orthoptera; family Tettigoniidae; genus Meconema; species Meconema thalassinum. The sequence goes on along the minus strand of OX336389.2, from coordinate 1,468,119,425 downwards.
CTGTTCATAGGTGTTCCACAGTAGCTGCACTGGACGTTCCTCATTAAATGATGACGAACAGCGAGTTAGTGTAATGTAGTCCACTATTAGATATTTAAGGGACGAGGCTGTCCTCCATTCTTCTATCATAGGACTGTTCTCTCTTTCCCCTAGTCCACCACATTGCTCAGTGGCTGTCACCGCGGAGGCCCGGGTTCGTTCCCCGGCCCTGCCAAGAAATGTAATTCTGGTCTGAGGGCTGGAACGGGGTACACTCATCCTCGTGATGCAATATCCCCCAGGGGCTCACATCTAGTGGGGCATTGGTTGGCAACCACGCGACCCCAGCTGAGTAAGGCATTGCTTCCACTTACTTGTGCCGGGCTCCTCTCCGTCTTCTTTCCTGTCGACCTCTCTTGGTCAACTCTTGTTCTCTTCCGAACCCGACGGTATTAGGGTATCCGAGAACTAGGGAGTCTCTTCCTTTCCCGCCTTAATTGGCCCTTCTCTCATCTTTCCTGATCCCTCATTTTTCGAGGGGATAGATCTCTTGTTTCTCTTTCAGGTATCTCCTGCCTTCTGCTCAAGGCCCTCAAGGAGGCAGGGTGTATGTAGCCCCACCACTTATGGTTCACCCTGGATAGTGCTACACGCTCAAGGGTTCACAGTTGGTGAGTTCGGGAGTTTGCGACCCCGAGGGCTTCCTGAGCTGGGTCCGGATTTTCTCCTTCTTCCATTTCCTTTGGGGCGGACCCTCTCCTCTTTCCCTTTCCTCGCTACCTTTTTTGGCTCTCCTTCCTTCCAAGTCCCTCAATTCTCATTCTTCGAGGGTTGAGGGCATTTTCTTTCCTCCTGTCTTCTATTTCCATTCTTCTCATTTTTGTTTCCCATTTCCTCTTCTAGTTTGTAAGTCAGTAGATAGTTTTAGTTGAAGGTTTCATTTATTCATCTTTAATTTTCACTATCACCCAAACCAACAGGGGCTGATAACCTAGATGTTAGGCCCCTTAAAACAGCAATCATCATCATTAGTAAGGAAAGAAGGTTGATGCCGTAAAAATGTTTAAAAAATGCACTTAAAACTTTCAAAAATGACTGTAATAAATGACATAAATTTCGAAAAATGCACTATAAAATGGAGAATATAATCTTTAATGAACTCGCCAATATTTCAAAAATGAAATCCTAAGCTCAAACTGAAAAGTCAATCAAAATAGATTTCTAGCGCTTAAAAAAAGGTTTATGTTCACTTAAGTCTGAGTTGCACTGCACTACGAATGTCATTCTGATGTTGTCAAATGTAAATGATATGAGGTTATCAGCCAACAAGTTTTTATATCTCGAAATGCTGCGTTCAACATCAACTGATGTGATCAGAGCGTACTTGAAGTTAGGAAATCCTCCTCAATCCCATCCATGCAGTAGTTTTCACAAGAAAGAATGTCAGATTTTGCAGAATGTTTTATACCCGGTGTTTTTCCAATTTTGATGCAATACTCGCAGCAATTTCGCCACGATTGTTGCTAAGACTAGACTAGTTTCCACCCGGTTGATTAAGGAAATGGAATCAATATTTCAATATTTTAAATTATCTTGTATCAGCTACTAGCTTCTTCTTAACTCTCAGACATGTAACTCCCTCATATAAAGCTGTGACATGACTAAATTGGAAAAAAATGACCTTAAAAGGCCGATTTCACTAAAATAAGACCAAAAAATCTACCAAACTTAAAAAAATGCTCTTAAAATGGAAAAATAGGAAAAGATGCAAAATAAAAATGACATATTTGAAGACGGAGTGGCCCATCCGGAGTTTCTATGTACTTCAGCATTGTCTTAGACAGCTCAGTAAAAATATGACATGTCATCAACATCCGGGCCCTAATCATCATCATCATCATCATGTGATGCAATACTGAGAAGAGGTTTGTTCACTTCCTCACTCAGCCATCTTGGGAGTGGTTTTCCGTGGTTTCCCACTTCTGCTCTAAACAAATGCTGGGATGGTAGGCCTACCTAACTTAAGGCTGCGGCAGCTTCCTACCCAAATCATACAACAATTACAAATACAAACACTAGTCAAACATCACAGTGACACAGGTTATCAGACAACTTGTACACAGACCCAAGTACACGGGGCTACATAACTGAGATGTCGCAAAGCCTCTAAAGAATTAACAACAACGGGGATATGACCTCCTTCACTGTATGGACCCATCACAGCCAGTCTCTGGTAATAATGCATTTTGTACCAATGTCTGTTCGCCGAGTCGAGATAGTGGAAGTAAACACAGTTGTACACGTGATTGCATGGCTACCCGCAAGGGGTGCATAGAGCTATGCCTATTGAACGCACGCCAACTTCAGTGCTGTGTATAGCCTACATGTGTAGCGGGCTGACTTATCGGTTACACGCTACAGCGCGGTTTATTTATTGTTCGTTTATGTATTTATTTAATTAATTATTTCTTAACTGCTTATCCAGTGCAGCACAGCACTAAGTGCAGCAAGTCTTGTCTTTTCTAGGGCTACGGCTTGACTAATGATCTCGGAACTTCTTGGCTACCCCTGTCCGGCAGAGCTGATGACGTGAAGTGGGCGTGTTTCCCCGTCCGGGCAGCCAAGTGACCACGTGCAGGTATTTACGCGCACTATCTCGACTCGGCGAATAGACTGTAGAGGGTACTCGTGAGATCTTGTTGTTGTTATTGTTGTTGTTGCTACTCCATGTACACAGGGTTATGTTGATAACGTGTGTGTGTGACGACTGTGCTAGTGTGTATAACCAATTTTTAGGGTAGGAGATTGGGGACTATTATGGCATTTGACTGGAGAGAGTTTCAAAAATCCGGGCAAGAAGCACACTCAGGATGCCAATGAATTCCAACCACTGATGTTTGAATTTGTTGCAGTTCCCATCGGGTCTGCCAAGCCACAGGAAGCCCTCAAAGAATGCTTGCTGTCAGTCGCGAATGCGGGGTGATTCAAAGACAGTTCCCAAACTAACAGGACGACATGCAAGCTGATAAATAAATAATAAATAGTTGTTGATTCTTTAGGGTCTTTCTGACATCGTGGCCATGTAGCCCCGTGTATTTGGCTGTGTGTAGATTTTGTATGTTAACCTGTGGCACTGTGATGTCTGTAGGAATGTGTGTATTTGTAATTTAGGTACGATTTGGGCAAGAAGCGGCCCTGGCCGCGGATGCGAGGCAGATGCGGATAACAGTCGTGCGGATGCGGGGTGGTTGCGGATAACGTTTTGTTTATCCGCGTAGGGCTGTACCTATAGGGGCATTGGGATATCGTGTACTTGAGTGTGTGTGTGGAATCTGCCGGATAACCTGTGCCATTGTGATGACTGCATTAATATGTGTATTTGTAATTGTTGCTAGGATGTGGAAGGAAGCGGTCGTGGCCTTAGGCTATGAGCCATCCCAGCATTTGCCTGGAGTAGAAGTGGGAAACCACTGATATGAGAGGCAAACACATCTTTTCTCAGTTGTGTCTCACGAGGCTGAGTGAACCCCGTTCCAACTCAGACCAGAATTAAATTTATTGGCAGAACAAGAGAATCGAATCATTTGATCCAGAGTCTCAACACGTACTCCGAGACAGCAGAGGATGTATTAGTGAGATTAGTTTTGGATTCAATTGTAGTGAGAAATTGCTATTATTCAGTACACACGATAAGCAATTCGCTCTTTCGGAAGTACAAAAGATCCACACACACACACACACACACACACACACACACACACACACACACACACAGGCACGTGATATAACAAATGAAATGCATAACCCCATACACTGTATTTGCAGTATATTTTAATACAATTTTGATTCCCCCATGTGCTATGATGCAATGTTGATTACGGTAAAACATTACTTCAAGTATTTTAGTTTTCTGACTATTTCCACGGCGCACACACTTCTTCATATCTCTAGTTAACAGTGTAAACTACATGTCCTCGAAGCATGTCTAGATACGAACCTAAAGTTAAATATAAATGCCCAATATGGGTTACAACATCGTGACCCGGATTCCTTCCTCGACAGCCAGTGATAAACAGAACAGCCACGGACCCGTGAATAACGCAGACAGGACATGATCAGGTACAATTCCTTGGGGCTCTGAATAATACATAAATCACACGGTCAGTTACAACACTATCAGACACTAAACAATGCAGAATACACACACTCAGTTACAATCCCGTAGATCCCGAATAGCGCAGTACAACTCAGTTACAACCCCACGTTCACCAGATAATACGCAAAGTATACACTCAGTTACAACCCCATGTCCACTAGATAATACACAAAGTATACACTCAGTCACAACCTCATGCCCCTAGATAATACGCAAACTATACACTCAGTTACACCCCCATGTTCCCTAGATAATACACAAACTATACACTCAGTTACACCCCCATGTCCCCTAGATAATACACAAAGTATACACTCAGTTACACCCCCATGGCCCCTAGATAATACACAAAGTATACACTCCGTTACACCCCCATGTCCACTAGATAATACACAAAGTATACACTCAGTGACAACCCCATGGCCCCTAGATAATACACAAAGTATACACTCCGTTACACCCCCATGGCCCCTAGATAATACACAAAGTATACACTCAGTGACAACCCCATGGCCCCTAGATAATACACAAAGTATACACTCAGTGACAACCCCATGGCCCCTAGATAATACACAAAGTATACACTCCGTTACACCCCCATGTCCACTAGATAATACACAAAGTATACACTCAGTGACAACCCCATGGCCCCTAGATAATACACAAAGTATACACTCCGTTACACCCCCATGTCCACTAGATAATACACAAAGTATACACTCAGTGACAACCCCATGTCCACTAGATAATACACAAAGTATACACTCCGTTACACCCCCATGTCCACTAGATAATACACAAAGTATACACTCAGTGACAACCCCATGGCCCCTAGATAATACACAAAGTATACACTCAGTGACAACCCCATGGCCCCTAGATAATACACAAAGTATACACTCCGTTACAACCCCATGTCCACTAGATAATACACAAAGTATACACTCAGTGACAACCCCATGGCCCCTAGATAATACACAAAGTATACACTCCGTTACACCCCCATGTCCACTAGATAATACACAAAGTATACACTCAGTGACAACCCCATGGCCCCTAGATAATACACAAAGTATACACTCAGTGACAACCCCATGGCCCTAGATAATACACAAAGTATACACTCCGTTACACCCCCATGTCCACTAGATAATACACAAATTATACACTCAGTGACAACCCCATGGCCCCTAGATAATACACAAAGTATACACTCAGTGACAACCCCATGGCCCCTAGATAATACACAAAGTATACACTCAGTTACACCCCCATGTCCACTAGATAATACACAAAGTATACACTCAGTGACAACCCCATGGCCCCTAGATAATACACAAAGTATACACTCCGTTACACCCCCATGTCCACTAGATAATACACAAAGTATACACTCAGTGACAACCCCATGGCCCCTAGATAATACACAAAGTATACACTCAGTGACAACCCCATGGCCCCTAGATAATACACAAAGTATACACTCAGTTACACCCCCATGTCCCCTAGATAATACACAAAGTATACACTCAGTTACACCCCCATGGCCCCTAGATAATACACAAAGTATCCACTCAGCTACACCCCCATGGCCCCTAGATAATACACTAAGTATACACTCAGTTACACCCCCACGGCCCCTAGATAATACACAAAGTATCCACTCAGTTACACCCCCATGGCCCCTAGATAATACACAAAGTATACACACAGTTACACCCCAATGTCCCCTAGATAATACACAAAGTATACTCTCAGTTACAACCCCATGGCCCTTAGATAATACGTAAAGTATACACACAGTTACACCTCCATGTTCCCTAGATAATACACAAAGTATACACTCAGTGACAACCCCATGTTCCCTAGATAATACACAAGGTATACACACAGTTACAACCCCATGTCCACTAGATAATACACAAAGTATACTCTCAATTATAACCCCATGTTCCCTAGATAATACACAAAGTATACTCTCAGTTACAACCCCATGTTCCCTAGATAATACACAAAGTATACTCTCAGTTATAACCCCATGTTCCCTAGATAATACACAAAGTATACTCTCAGTTACAACCCCATGTTCCCTAGATAATACACAAAGTATACTCTCAGTTACAACCCCTTGTCCCCTAGATAATACACAAAGTATACTCTCAGTTATAACCCCATGTCCCCTAGATAATACACAAAGTATACACTCAGTTACAACCCCATGTTCACTAGATAATACACAAAGTATACATTCAGTTGCAACCCATGGCCGCTAATAATGCTTAAAACATACTGGAATGACAGGGGCAAGCGGTGTTTCTGGAGAATGCCTTCCTCGCCTCGTTCTCGTTGTGGCACAAACTTCACATTCCCCGTCCGGGTGTAGCGGTGACTAACCGCCTGAGCCAAGGTGGGTCATAGCATTGTCTATATGGTTATTTAAATATTAATTTATCTAGCCAGAGTGGTTCCAGCATTTTTACATAAAAGAATTGTTGTATTGAGGAGAGGTGAGTGAGAGAATGATAACACCTAATGTGTTACTTATCCAACGCCTTAAAACGTACACAGCCAGTAAAAGCTAAGAATATAACATGAATGTGTAATAAAGAACAGAAAATATACTATAAAATACGAATAAAATAAAATAGAATGGCTGACTGATGGTCGAGTAAACGAAACGTTATGCTTTTCAGTCGGAGAACACGATTGGTTGTTATGTCCTCACCCTGAAAATAAATACATGAGATTAATCAATTCATATAGGCTAATTGTTTCCAGGGTAAATACAATTGGGTACAATCGTGTTGACTGACTGAAAATCATATTATTTCTTTTACTTAGGCAACACTGAGAATGACTTCCAACACGATAATGATGATCGAGTTATAGGAGCTTAATACCTACGTTATTAGCCCCTCATTACAGCCTCATTGAGATTGTTTGACGGTCGATGTTTCATTAAAGGAACTGTCGCGACCCGGTTTGTGTGGGTGAGACAAGGTAGTTTCCCGTAGGTCAGCCGAGCGGTACTGTTGGCCTCTGGGAGTATGGATAATGAGTCCCGGGAACTTATAACACCAATGTTGCGTTGCCCGTAGATATGTTTATCGACTTGATGATGATGATAATTGTTGTTTTAAGCGGCCTAACATCTAGGTTATCGGCCCTGGGTGACAGCGAAAATGACAATGAAATGGAAACCAGCACGAAAATTAAGTGAGACGGAAAATACTTACAAAATGCAATTGAAATTCAGAATACTTACAAAATGCAAAATGCAAATGAGATCGAAAATACGTACAAAATGCAATTGAGGTTCAAAATACTTACAAAATGTAATTGCGATTGAAAATACACAATGCAATTCAGATTGAAAGATCCCATTTCCAATCCAAAATATTCACAAAGTGCAATTGAAATTCAAAATACTTACAAAATGCAATTAAAATTGAAAATGCTTACAAAATGTACGGTAGATTCAAACGACTCATGTGGATTGACAATATTTACAAAATGCAATTTATATTGAAAATACTTGACAAAATCTAATTTAGATTCCAAATACCCACGAAATGCAATTGAGAATCAAGATACTTGCAAAATGCCCACCACACAAAATGCAATTTAGATTTAAAAATCTTGCGAAATGCGGGTTTGGTTGAAAATACTTACAATATGCAATTGAAATTCAAGAAACTCACTAAAATGCCCTGCTCCATTATTGAAAGACTTACTAAAAACAATTTAGATTGTCAATCTTTACAAAATGCAATTGAGGTTGAAAACAATCGCGAAATGCAATTTGGATCGATAAAACTTACAAAATGCAACGTAGATTAAAAATACCTACAAAATGTAGTGTAGACGAAAAAAAGAAAGCTAAAGGGAATTTAGATACACGGGGAGCCAAGTAACAAAAACAGTGCGGGAATCTTAAAGAGAAAAGGAAATATAATGAAAAGAAAACAAGAGGTCTGAACCCTCAAAGAAGGAGGGATCAGGAAAGATGAGACAAGGGCCAATTAAGGCGGGAAAGTTAAAGACTCCATAGGCCTCGGATACCCTAATACCGTCGGGGTAGGAAAAGAACAAGAGTTGACCAAGGAAGGTCGACAGGAATGAAGACGGTGAGGAGCCCGGCACAAGGAAGTAGAAGCAATGCCGGACTCAGCTGGGGTCCCGTGGTCGCCAACCCACGTCCCACAAGATGTGAGCCCCTGGGGGGAGTTTATTGACATGTGGCACCCTGTGCCGTACTATATACAATTATACAATTAGAATGTATAAGTATGTTCTCGTTCAGCATGGTCAGTTCGTCCACTGAGTAGGCCTGCATGTTCAACTTAAATTCCTGCAGAATAACTACTTGTAGACTGAGTCCCTAAGGACTGACTTGGCGATATTAAATAAGTAACAGACCATTGTCGGATGTAGTTTGAATCACTTGATTCACAAAGACTCGACTGAGGATTAACCTACTGTCCTGACTGGAGCTTGACGTAGAATCATCTACTAATTTGATTGATCGATCAGGATTGTCCTCCTCTGATTGATGGACTATACAAGGTTGACCTTACATGGTTGACTGACCAAGATTGACCTCGTTCCTAATGAACCCCGGTCTTATATAGGGATATTCCCTACCCTCCAACTTGGACTTTGACTGGTTCTGGGATTTTTCTGCGTGATATAACGTTCCTCCCAGAATTTGAAACATTTCTTTTTATTTTCAATACAGCATTTAAGTTATTATCGATTTTAAATCTTCTGTACCCAGTAGTCGTATGGCTTCTGTTCACAATTTAACCATTTTGTTGTAGAGATTTTCCTCCCATTAAAAATCAGTTCTCTTTCATCTTTCGAAGATTGCTGGTGACATTAGTACGTGTCTATATTTAACAATTTTTCAATACGAAGCGAAGTTGGAACAAAAATGCACAGTGTATCTCTCTGTTACCTGTACATTCTTGACTGCATTTTGACATGTCCCAGCAGTATTTCAACAAGTAATCGGTGGTTTGTCCGCCGTTTCAGGTAAAGTTCTAACTAAAATGGGCTGCAGTGCCACGTTATTTTGATGTGTAACATCTTACCGCTCGGTTGCTGGATAGTTTTGTGGGAGTGATTTTGAAAATTGGGGACGGAAGTGAATCGGGCGGAAGTGGATCGAACGGAAGTGGATCGGATGGAAGTGAAGACGTACTGCCAGAAAAATGGGACGGAAGTGAATGGGGTGGAAGTTGATCGAACGGAAGTGGATCGGACGGAAGTGAAGACGCACTGCCAGCTGGATGTACAATTGAAAATGTGTGTATTGGAAACAAAGCAGTGTGTGCTCTGTAGTGTGAGAATGTTATGGTAGGTAATACAGTAGGCAGTGCATTTAGCAGGCACTGGTTTGACGAGCACAGTGGCAAATGTTTCACCGACTTTCATTTGTCATTGAGCAGTTTATGAAGCTTCTCGTTCAAGCTTGAATATCACATGGGGTAGGACAAAGACGACAAATGACATTTAAGTAAGCGGCATTATTGTCAAGCTGTGGGTGAGTAGTCAAATATTAAATGCATAACAGAATGTTGTTATATGAGTGGAATAAAAGCTGTATTTTCATCATATGTGAGACTAGGTCATTTCATGATTGTAGGAAGCCATGTTTTGATTGTTTACGACGAACTGTAAGAGAGCCTTGAGAATAATGAATGTTATAGTTACTGAGGAATGTGCTCACAGTATTTGAGAGTACTGTCGACGTTGTGTGCCACTTTGTTCTTATGAATTATTAATGTAAAAGGAAGGAAGGAAGGAAGCTTGTAGTTTTGCGTGTCCGTTAATCTCACGATCATGATCCACGGTACCTCCCTTTTACGTGGAATGCGAACCACAGGACATGACATTTCAATTCGAAAATCTCACAAGTATTGACCGGGAATCAAACCCGGTCTACCTTGGTGAGAGACTAACAGCTTGACCGCTGCGCCACAAATGTGACAGTAGCATATCTCTAATTCATTCTATACATTCATCATAGTACCAGTATAAAAATGGAGTGTAAATTAACATTTTAAGAATGTCCAAGCTGTATAGTATACGAGTAGGATAACATGTCAGATGTTACACATCATATGCGACTACTGTAAGGCTCGTATCTTTTTTATTTAAACTAAAATGAAGTGACACAAATCATCAAGATTATTGTCATTCCAAACATAAAATGCAAACATAATGTATTAGTATCCACATTTCTGTTCATTGGAAAACGAATGGTTCAAAGGGTGTATGAGTTAGTATACTGTACTGTAGTATGTAAGAGAACTTCGAGCTAATGCATGAAGTGTTCCACCGCAGTAGCCAGAGTGATGGTAGAGTAATGTACACTTTGTGGCCGGGCAGTCCACTGAACATGCACTGTGTGGCGTCAGGCAATGCGCCCCAGGTTATAAAAGCGTCGGCACAATGCGCTTACATCATAGACGTGCTTTCTACCAGAGTGAGTCAACGGAGAGGATGAGAAAGTCAGAGAGATTATATACGTAGGAGTTATAATTATGTGCTCAGATCCACTGTTAGCAATGTTATTATCAAGTGGAAATGTTAGAGAAACACTGTGGATATGCTGATGACTTAACGATACTGCTCACAAATGCAGGCGAAACGGTAATAGCGCATGAGACTCGAGAGTCATTTTGTCAGGCCAGTGGTGCGCTCATGCTGTGCTCTGTTACTTGTTGTGAATGAAAATTCACAGCCTGCTTTCAGTCGACCGTCCGGGTCAGGGAATGGATTGGATGAAGCCCCCTACTAGCGGCGAGGATATGAACTGTGCCGGCTGTCGAAGCCTGTCGCACTTCCCGGGGGCAATGATTAAATGAATGACAGATGAAATGAAATGATAGTGGAGAGTGTTGCTGGAATGAAATTGTGACAGGGAAAACCGGAGTACCCGGAGAAAAACCTGTCTGCCTCCGTTTTGTCCAGCGCAAATCTCACATGGAGTGACCGGGATTTGAACCAGCGGTGAGGGGCCGGCATGCTGCCGCCTTACCCACGGAGGCTCGACTTGTTCTGAATACTAGTCATTAATGTGCAGATCAATGCCAGCCACGTAACAATCTACATAAAAATTACAAGTAATACTGTATTTTAAGTTACTACAGCAGATAGCACTGATAACACGTGGACTGAATATTATTGACTAGTGTTCAGAACAACTAACAGAGCGTAACATGAGCACACCAATGGCCGTCGAGTGGAGTTGGACGATGAACTGACCAACATCTACGCGCGCCAGGGAGACCAAGATCGTGAACTCTGTAGTTAGGGATGTACAGGTTAGTTATCGTTATTTTAAGGGGAGGAACAGCGAGATCATGTACAGAGTGAGGTGAAAAATGCCAGCTTATGACATCCATTACAACCTTAATGGTTACGAGCCACCCCTTTGTGACCTCTCTGGATCACCTGGAAGTGTCTCCACACTGCTTTTGGGGATTGTTTGTATACATTCTATAAATAAGTAGTCATCATTACGTTTATTATGATTATTGTTTTTATATGTAAGACATCAAAGTGATTTTTATCAAAGACTGCAGTGAACATTCATATGAACTTTGAACATAACATTGGGGAGGATATTGTGTTTAAAATGATAAGTGATAATAAGTGATTGTGTTTGAAAATTAATGTGCTGAAACAAATAATCATCACTGTGGTAGTCCTATTAGGGACCACCAAACACTAACGTGTACTGTACGAACCAACCGTCAGACATCCTGGTCTACTAACACAAATTGTGGAGCGCTAGAACAAAACCCGATAAGTCGAGCAATGCAATTATTGCAGAATCTAAAAAGCACTGACGACTTTGCGGCATTTAGAACGAATTTTTAAGGTAGATTGAGCGTCTACTGATAGATGATGTTTGTACTATCATATTTCTATTTTTTCACCCAATACTCTTTCCAGGACCCCGAAAGCATGGATACAGTAAAAGTTGATTTATCGGATTTTGTTCCAACGCTCTTCAAATGACTTCCGTTGCAGGTCTGGCACAGAGGGCAGTGACCGAACGATTCGTCGAGAGTTGCTAGGGCTTGGCACATGGTCACAAGAAAGAATGTGCGACGCCCCTTTAATTTTGGTTGACACGATGAAAGTGGTCTCGGATCAAGCGTACTCTGAGATGCGTACCCATTCTCTCGAACACCACACGTATCGTGTCAACAACCAATCCAAGTACACTCGAAAGGCGGCATCAGATCAGAGTTGAGTCGGGCAGAGTAGTGGAACAAATAAATTGGCTGATAGTGAAACTCGAGCTAATCGTCCCCGCACCCGGAAGTGAAGCGAGACGCAAACTGTTAAGTTTGTGGAGTTGTGTGAGAGTGAGTGTCGTCTGGAAAACTGCTGCAATCGTTGCACTTTTAACAAACAGACGATTTTGTAATCGAAAAGATGTTACAAGTACACTCGTATCGTGTGCATTTCAATGTCGATTACTTCGTGCAAGCACACTCAGACCCCAGTGTGCTCAGTCGGAGTCCACGCCAATCGTATGCACTTCAATGTCGAGTACTCCGTGCAAGCACACTCGGACCCCAGTGTACTCGGTCAGAGACTACGCTAATCGTCTCAACCCAGTTCAGAGCGGTGCAAACAAGGCCATCATTGGTGAGTGAGTATATGAAGGGCGTGTGTGGACCTGGTGAACTGTATATACTCTACCCGATACCTAGTTGAGGCTATCGGCTACGCCAGCTGACATTGAGCCGTAGTTGAGATTTATGGGAAGAGTTGTAAAGATAGCGCTCAAATCGAGTAGAGAGGAATGCTAGGAATTGACGTAGAGGGCCTAGGATCAAGAAGGCACTGCCAGTCAAACAGATGGAATTATGGGAGGAATATTAAAGTTTTATTAAGATCTTTATGGAACAGTATATTTAATCATCTCAGAAGAGAAGAAATAACAAGCATTATATATGATAATAACTTGAAGAAAGACAGATAATCCCTTAAGTTATTGTATGACTTAATAGCCGAGATGATGGGAGTCGAGATTATATTTGTGACGCATGAACACAGTAGGTGGGGGATGCATCACGTGACTGCGCCAGGTACGAGCTTCTTAACGCAGTCCAGACACATCAGTTGAGTTCAGCCAGCGAGCTGATTGGTAAACATGCGCAGAGCGTACGGCGAAGCTGAACGGTGCTCAGCACTTGTTACGTAAAGCGAAGGCGACAGTATTACTTAACCAAGCAGAGAGCAGGAAGTAGGTCAGTGAGCCAAGGCGAACAACGCAGGGCAGACGGCGAGAAGACCGGTTCTAAGGCAGGCTGTACGGGCCGTGTACGGAGGAGAAAAGCCGCGGTTCAGAACAGCATTGTAATACGAGTTTGAGAACTTTATTTCGAGCTGCCTTTTATAACGCAGAACAGTATAGCAAAGCGGCATGGCGAGGCCGGCTTTAAGCGTAGATCATTCTGGAACAGTGCAGTAGGTCCGAGCGGGCTAGTTCCGACTTTTATACGCAGGCAACATTAAAGAAGCTGAACTTCATTTCAACATTCAGTTACAACATTGAGTTGGGACTTATATTCAGTAATAGAATTGTGCAGGCAGATAATTACAATATACTGCAATTATGAAATTAGATATTCAAATTACATTACGACTATGCGTTTCATAACGGAATATGTAGAGCGACCATGGGGTCCAAACAACATTAACGCTTTTAAGCAAACGAAATGTTACAATTAAATGCACTTATGAACATTGGCAGGTGCATTTATAGAATTCTTTTTCCTGAATTATCATAAAATACCGAGTACGAACACAGCTACAGGGTGTTTCAAAAACGTATACACTCTCATAAATAAAATTTATTTTCTACAAGTGAGACTTAACCGCTGTGGAGATTGAACTTTTAAAAAGCGAACCGAACATTATATGGGACAGTGGCGTAACATAGAAGGAGAATATGGGGTACGCTGCTTTTATGAACTTTTACGTAAGGATTTGGACAGTATCCATTATGGATAACATGCAGTTCATCATGTCGGAGTAAACGAAGACAGAGACGCGATGGCACCACGGAGCGATGGATTCGATTCCTGAAGAAGAAGAAGAGGTCTAACAGCTGATTCACTTGGGATAGGAAGGCGATCGTTTTTGCGTGGGTGAAACGATATTCACGTCGATCTTTCGAGAAATTTATTACACACAAGAATAATCAACGATCTTTGAAATATAATAACAGCTGATATGAGAAGGTACTGTAAGAGTTATGACTTTCTGATATGATTTTTCCATGAACACTGGGCATACATGTATATATTTTTCTAGTAGGAGTTCTACGTTTATTTAGACTTGGCTTAAACATTATTTGCTCCAAGTTTTGCTAGAATATGGCGTTACCATATGATATGGCAGGCACCATTATACGAAATTCTCACCATTGGTTGGCTTTATTAATCAGATGTTTGGTCTTTTAGACATTTTCCAGTAAGGATAGTTTTTCTTGGATAGTTATTTTTTTGTGACGAGTATTTCGAACTCGTGATCTGCAATTGGATTATTTAAATTACTTCGTCAGTTCATTGCATACTAGCGAGTGTGTATTATTCATCAGTAGGGATTTTTCCATTGGATTGTTTGGAGATATTAAGATGTTATTCACTCAAGTGAATGAATATCGCTTTTATGTGACAACTAGAGACTTGTTGATTCCAATCTGGTACATTCACTCATGAGACGACGAGATGGGGCCTTTCGTATTTATACGATTGCGTGGTGGTACACATCTTACTCGCCATTGAGGGACTCATTTTTATCATCCGAGTGTACTTGAGATTGTAAGAGGATCAAACAAGGAACTACTAGTCACATATCAGTCGAATTTTGTTAAATAAATTAAAAATACATGTCAGCAGGGTTACATTTTGTAATTCTTGTTTGCCAATCCAATATTTTGTTGCTATACTCATTTGAGAGTACTTTCAATTTAACAGCTGATACAGTTGATGCTTTTGATAATTTTTATGATTGAATTTGATACCTTTGAGAAGGATTTAAAGTAATTGAATCTTGTAAGATGAATCATTAATGGTCAGTTTTATTTTAAGGCAGATCAGTATTGCATATTTCGATGTGAGAGATTATAGCACATTGGTGTTTTTCTGTGAAGTGAATTATGAGAATTTTGAGAGAATTTATGCTATTTGAAAGCAGATTTTGAATTTGATTTCGATTAAGAAGGTAATATTTTTCCTAATTGTTTAAGAAGTTGTCTAGATGTGATCAGATTAATTACAGTTATTGGAGATTGTGTGCGTTGATAATTTGAAGCCAGTTATGTATTTTTGTAGATCATGCAACGTGATTAAGTGAAGTTTGTGATAGGCATTTTGTGGAAGTTGCCGAGTGGAAGTTGCAATATTGCTGATGTATTTTGAAGCAGGCATGAGGTTGTCGAACCCAGTCTAGCATTATTTTTGAGATTCATGCTGTGCGCTGAATATTTATGAAGTTTGTAGAATAATTGTGGTATTCAAATGTGATATTGGATAAAGTGAAAATATATAATGTAGTTGTGGATAGTGAGATCCAACGTGAATTTGTGAAGGCAATACTATTTTTTGGCATGATAATTGAATACGAGATATAACTTGGAAGTGATAAAACTGTAATACAACGTTCTATAAACCCATATTAAACAATTTGTTAGGAAATTAAACAAATAAATAAAGTTGATAATACAAGATTTTCTGATAATAATAATTAATGAAATAATAATCTGAAATTTAAGCATATTAATGATCTGACCTAATGAAATAAAAATCAGAATGACTAGATGAAATAATAAAAATCTAAATAACCAGATGAATAAAATTTAAATAAGTTGATAAATTAAATTTTGGAATAGATCAATGAATTAAATAAATGGATGAATTAAAGATTGAATAAATAAGCTGATTTAAAGAAATTAATAGATGATTAAATAGATGATGAATAACTGAATTAGAAGGTGATAATTAACTAAAGAAGCTGATGATTAATACATTTAAATGAATTTAAATAAATTTATTTGAGAGATATAATTTGAATGATTTGAAGAATTGCAACTTGAATTGATGAATTAAACGATTTAATTTTGATGATGATTATAACCAATGAATAGTGGATTTTCTGTGATTAAAAAGCCAGCAATGATTAATGACAGTGTAAATAGTGTAAATTACTTATTCGATGTTTAGGAGCATTTTACTAACATATTCAGCATTTGAATAATGCCATGCAAGCCATAAATTATGTGATATTTAAAATATGTGATTATAATATGTGTGTTTAGACAGATTAATAATATTTTTACATCCACATTCATGATGTTAATTTAAAGAGAAATTAGGTCTCAGTTATCACGAATGTCAGTGACGCAAAGACATAGTGCTACGGTGATCCTGAGAACCCAAGAGAACTTTAGAAATTTTTCCCATTTTATGTGGATTAAATACACTTTGAGTAGAATAGAGATGGTTCGATTTTCTGGACAATGACAATTTAACGTTGGCATTCGACCATGCTCTCAGGTAGGATGAGTGTTTAATATGTCTGTCTGACTATCAAAGTTGAATAAATTTGTTTTTATCTTAGTTGTGATCTGATGGTGATGTGATTTTCCTTTTTCTTTCCTTGTCTTAATTAAGGCTTAACCAGGAAGGATGTGGTTTGCTAGGGATTCAGTTGATGGCGCCCATTGATATTTGTATTTTTTTAAATTAAATTTAAACCCGTAACGACCCTGGAGATACTTTATCTCGTGTTACCCTCTGCTTTTGAGATATTTCAACTGAATTTCCGACACATTCCTTATTTGACTAGAGGTTCATTTAACTCCGCTCTGTCCTGGAAATCCAGGAATGCGATGTAATAGCAGATGGGTCATCGCATCCCCAGGACGAACGGGTACAATACCGGAGTGTGTTATGGCGACAATTCAATTCGGTGAAGGGGGTGCGATATTCTGGAGCTGTTGTTCCTGGTTAGTTTTTGTCGATGACGAAATGCATGCATTTGTTTATGAAAAACAAAACACAATGGAATGTGTCTCACACATTGGCAACATGTATGAGAATGATAATGTTCCTGTCCACAAAGCAAGGTCTATCTCTTCGTGGTTCGAAGAACATCGAATCCTGAATCCCCTCGAATGCCATTGAACATACATATTTATGATAAACTAGAGCGTCGGATCAATTCGCCTAATAACTTTAGGAAGTATCAGAACTTAGTGGAAAGATTGAACGCTGTAATATTAGCAAAATGAGGTCCTATAATCTATTTTAGTTATTGGCTGGGGTCTTTGGAACGGACAGCAATGGTTCACTTTCGGCCATACAGTGTAGTTCTAGGGACATACTGGTCATCAGCTCTGAATATCACGTATCATACATCAGTACAATAATGAAAGAGGTACAAAGTGAATATCCCGGTAGATGTTAATTTCTGTTAGGATTCATTGTGGCTCTCATTCTTCATTTAAGTTGCCATTGTGCTCAGTAAATACTATACATGCCATTAAGGCCTATGGAGTTGTGGAAGGTAGACATCGGCATTACATGTGTTGGAGTCGTCGGTTCCACACCCGGCCGCCTTTGCCCCCGCCTGGTACGCATTTGTGTCGCAGGCTGAGTGAATCTCAGGGAGTTTTGCTTTTTTGGTTGACTGGCTGCTTGCTTGCTGTCCCCAAGGTTGCAGGATCGAATCCTGGCGCAGTCAATTGGCATTTGATGGTGCTTAAATGTGAGGGAGCCTTGTCAGTAGATTTACCGGCACGTTGAAGATCCCCTTCGGGACAAATTCCTGCACCGCGGCGACTCTAAAACTAAAATAGTTTGAAGGCACGTAAAGCCAATAACATTGTTATTATGCTTTATAGTTATAGTTTTGTTTCTTAAGTCCACTACCGGGGTGGGATTTGAACACACTGCCTTCCAGTTAGAAGCACAGCACCTTATTATGGGGTTCGAAGCAATTTTTCAGTGTTGCTTTAGTAAACAAAAGTTTGGTGCTTTTCAGTCGGTCAACACGAATGTACCCAAAAGAGTTGGGTTATTCCCTAATCCTGAATAAAATTACATTAGATTAATAAATACACTAGAATGATCAGTTTCGATCGTCAAGCGATCATCATCAGATCCATTACACTTAGGCTATAAAATCTATGTTTGAAAATACAGGTGAAAATATTTACAATATGTACAACTATTTAGTTGCAGTATTGGTAATGCAACTTGTCGGTGTATGCTAGTTGTAGTATATAGGATGTTAGGTGAAATGCTAAAATGGTGATATAAATCCGGAATTTGTCTGTTTGGAGTGACTATATGGTTGTAAAAAGTCAACTATGGTTGTACTGTATGGTGCAGGCTTTTACTTGGATGTCTTCCGTGCTCTAGCTGCGAGTAGTAGCAACTTCACTCTTGCACCAGTGAAGGTCGACTGAATTCGAATGTTATGTAAATATTTTCACGTGTATTTTCAAACATAGATTTTATAGCCTAAGTGTAATGGATCTGATGATGATCGCTTGACGATCGAAACTGGCCATCCTAGTGTATCTATTAATCTCATGTAATTTTTTTCAGGATTAGGGTATAACCCAACTCTCTTGGGTACATTCGTGTTGACCGACTGAAAAGCACCAAACATTTGAGCACAGCACCTCTAATGACTGAGCTTCACAACCTCTCCGCTACTGTACATAAATACCATGTGCAGAAAGGATACTACAGTATAATACTAATAATGGTATAGGTATTACGTCGCTTTTAACTACTGTGGTTTTATAGAAGCCGTGTTGCCAGAACTTTACCTTGCAAGGGATCTTTAACGTGCCAGAAAATTTGCTCATATGGATCTTCAGCATTGAAGCACCCTCACATGCTAATTACTGCGCTGGGATTCGATCCCGCAACCTCGTGCACACCAGTCGATAGACCCTTCCACTATCTCACGCAGCCAGCATACAAATCAATTTTCTTTGAATGAAAAGTTATCGTTGAGATATTTTGCACACCTGCTGAGTAAAATCTTAGATGTGCATCCTTTCATTTAACTCCTGTAGTAAATCAATGATAAGCAAGAAAGATGATGATGATTATAATTGTTGTTTTAAGGGGCCTAACATCTAGGTTATCGGCCCCTAATGGTTTGGGTGATAGTGAAACATGAGATGAGAAAGACAACTATAACTAATACTAACTACAGTCTTACATGCTAGAAGAAGTCATGGTAAACAAATAAAGGATAAGGTAAATAAAGGACAGGAAGAAAAGAAATGCCCTCAACCCTCGAAGAATGAGGATTGAGGGACTTGGAAGGAAGGAGAGCCATGAAAGGCAGATAGGAAAGGGGAAAGAGGAGAGGACCCGCCCCAAAGTCAGTGGAAAAATGGGGAAAAAACGGACCCAGCTCAGGATTCCCCCGGGATCGTCAACTCCAGAACTCACCAGCCGTGAGCCCCTGAGGGTGTAGCAATATCCAGGGTGCACCAAAAGTGGTGGAGCTACCTACAACCTGCCTCCATGAGGGCTTTGAGCAGAAGGCAGGAGATAACATGAAAGGAAAAAGGAGGCTGACCCCTCGCAAAAGGACGGTGTCAGGAAAGATGAGACAAGGGCCAATTAAGGCGAGAAGGGAAAAGTCTCCCTAGGCCTCGGATACCCTAATACAGTCGGTGTCGGAAGAGAACAAGAGTTGACCAAGAGAGGTCGACAGGAAAGAAGACGCCACAAGTAAGTGGAAGCAATGCCAGACTCAGCTGGGGTCCCGTGGTCGCCAACCCACGTCCCACTAGATGTGAGCCCCTGGGGGGAAGCAAGAATGAACAACTAACCTAACCCTGAATATTGTACTGAAATGTACTATTTGGTGAGTGGATCGTGGATTTAATA
Source organism: Meconema thalassinum (assembly GCA_946902985.2). Classification (NCBI taxonomy): domain Eukaryota; kingdom Metazoa; phylum Arthropoda; class Insecta; order Orthoptera; family Tettigoniidae; genus Meconema; species Meconema thalassinum. The sequence continues at coordinate 1,468,099,337 of OX336389.2, read as the reverse complement.
AGGGCGAAAGTTGCAGCCGTGAATGTAGCTGAAATCTTATCGGTATACAGTACACTCTCAAAAGCCATCCAGGGTGCTATTCTGTGAAATCGCTGGCCGAGGAAGGGACGAGAACTAGACCAGAGGATCAACTTGTTGACAGCTCTCTACTTCAAAAGGCATTGCGTACATATTGGAAAGAACGGGATGTTTACGAGGTCATGGTAGAAAGCAAATAAGTGAGTACTTTTCATTAAAACGTGCGCAAGAGTTCCTTAATGAGCTGAATGCCAACCCGTCAACTACAGTAGATTGTCCACTCTAGTGCACCAGCTCATTCATACCATTCGTTTTAAAAAGCAAACACCACCTGATCACTGTCCGGCTCCGTGGCTAAATGGTTAGATCGCTAGGCTTTGGTCAAAAGTCCCCCGGGTTCGATTCCCGGCCGTGCCATCACGGTTTTTAATATCCTGGGGTTAATTCCCGTGGCTCGGGGACTGGGTGTATATGACGTTTTCATCCTCACTTTATCCTCATTACGACGCGCAGGTTACCCACGGGCGTCAACTAGAAGACCTGCACATGGCCTCTCCGGAGGCCACACGATCATTCATTACCTGGTCACTGCCCTTGTTCACGTACTTGTAAATGTATTTTATTGATATGACTCGAACACTGTACTCCATATTGATGTGGACATTGAAGGTACGTGATAGAACAAGAATGTGGAGCACCACACCGTGGTTGTCCAAATCTACGCTGAAACCACCGTTAGTAGGGACATTTCAAGTGGACTTCTGTCAGGATGTCCTCTTCAGACCCAAGACAAAATTTGTTGCTGACATTTCCTTTCTCCTGTATTTCTTAATGAATAATGGCACTAATAATACAAATTTGAAGACAAAAGGCACATTCATAACAAAATATTAAAATAACAGGCCACAGCTACGTATTACGGTAATGTGCTAAGTCGCACGTCTAACTTATAGGTTAAGACGAATGAGTTTGAACAGCACCATCACATGCCCTTGAAATAGTTTTTCATGATTTAACATTATCAACTTCAGGCGAAAACGTAATAATACTTTCTTATTGTCCACGGCTACCTCCTTCCAACTTCTTGTCGAGTTTCATGATCGGCACCATTAATTTCGTCTCTAATTGACACCTGTGATGAGCTAGCATTCGGAAAGGGCATTCAGTCGTAAAACCAACACGTACTTAGAAATCACATTTCATCTCCAACCCTGTACACATGGGAATAATCAGGGGGTAGAAATAAAGGCCAGAATTCATAGAAGTAGGGGAGCAGTGCCGATCCTGCTTCACTAGACGCGGCTGTGCCCATAAAACCAACATGGCGGCCAAGCGAAGTTCAAACATTTAAATAGACTTTTCTCGCAAACCCATGGTCGGATTTTGACAAATGAGGTATCGTAGAACTCTACGATATTGTGAAGAAGAGAATCTTCAGAGTCAGACATTAGGCACTGGTAACAAATGAAGAGTGAGAGAGGGAGATGATTCTGGCAGTTAAAAGTTAGGGGAGTGTTATTTGCAACTCTGCAGTCGGTCAACACGAATTTGCCCAATGACAGGGCGGGTAAAATGGATAAAATACGTAAATGACACTCCTGGAAAAAATACATGTATTTCATAATGGTGTTTGAAGCCATTTTTCAGTGTTGCCTTCGTAAATAAAAGTTTGATGCTTTTCAGTCGGTCAACACGATTGTACCCAAATGAGATGGGTTATTCCCTAATCCTGAAAAAAAAACTACAGGATTTTAATGAATACACTTGGATGACAAGCGATCATCATCAGATCCATTACACTTAGGCTATAAGATCTATGTCTGAGAGTATGGGTGGAAATATTTACAATTTACCGTACACATATATTTAGTTGCAGTATTGGTTAAGATAATGCAACTCGCCAATATTTGTTAGTAGTACGTGACCTTAGAATGACAAGGTTCTATCTGACAAAATAAGTGAAAATCATTTTTTTGCACCATAAGTTTCTACCTGACGAGCTCTACTCAAAAATCAGCATCACAATGCCATCTGTTGGACGGTAAGGGAACTACGAAGGTGACAAGGTTCTATCTACAGACTTTATAATCACTCGTTAAGCAGAAAGAGTTCTACCTGCGAGTGTGGAGCAGATAGAACCTTGTATTGTTCCATATGATCTCTCGCCAAGCAGATACATTCCCGCTACTTTACTTCCTAGCCGCTCAGGCGTGGACGGCAATGATTGACTGCGCATAACTCAATGGGCCAATAGAAATATAGTTTATACGTTTGCCATCCAATCACATTGCACAATACGAATAGCTTTCTGAACCTTGTTATTCATTGTGAAGAGATATTACACTCATTTGAAAATGAGTTTCGAATACGATTCGGATCGTATTAATAAACTATTGAATAGTGTGCTTAATGACTGTGATTCCTCAGATTCATACCATCCATTAAATGGTGATACTTCAGACAATGAAGGAGAGTCAAGGCATTCCAAGAAGTAAGTTAATCATCACAGTATTATATGCATAACCTAAGGAGTTCCATTAAATTGTTAAGGTAAATAATGAAGTTCTAAACCAATTGATATCATTAATATTTACGGCACCCGAAATGGATAAGTATTGAGTAACCGTACTTTGGATAACTGAATATGATTAATCTGGGATAAATATTAACAGCATTGAAACAGTAAGGTTAAAAATCGGACCTTTTTAGTGTTAGAAGAATATAGAAGATTTTTTGGAATTAAATAAACTTTAAAATATATTCTCTCATACTTTTCAGAGTACAGTTAATAGCAAAATCATATTTCCAATATGTAGTCTCAGGGTGTGATACGAGTATGCAAAGTTCAGTAGATAGTAAGGCAGAAGGAATGCTATAAAGGGATAGGCCTACAGTAGCCAGTGATCCCAGTAAGAAAATCAGCAGTAAATTATTTTGACTGACTTTAAAGCCTAACTAATTTAGTGAAAGTTATTTTTAAGGAATATGAGTACATTCTCAGGAGACATTGTTAAATTAATTCAAGGACTTTCTTTTAGGGATCCTAGTCCACCATCCGAAGAGCCAGTTATACTAAATTTGGATCTCCATCCTCAAACCACTCACAGCCAAGAATTCCTTGCAGACACTGCACGTACTCCTATACAAGTAGAGTGTATTCCAGCTACAGATTTGAATTTTCACTGTCAAACTACTCACAACCAAGATTTACTGGTAAAACCTGCAAGAACCCCTATACAATTAGAGTCTGTCCCAGCCACAGTCGACCTGCGACACATAGCTAAGAAGAGAGTAAGGAAAACAGTTCCGTGTCCTAAAAGTTGGAAAGCTAATATCCGAAAAGAAAGATACCAAACAAGGCGTGCTTATATCAGCAAACGAGGAAAATATGTACCAGATAAGAAGATAGTTAACAAAAAGGACTGCTTGAACACTTGCAAATTCAAATGTAGCACAAAAGTTTCTACTGCTGAAAGACATACACTTTTCATTTCTTTTATGCTTTAAGCCAAAATCAGAAATACCACTTCCTTGCTTCTACTACTGAAAGTTCATTGAGAAATAGAATTACAAAACCAGAAGAAGAATCCAGGCGTGGATTTTCATTTAAGTATTCTTTCAATATCTGCAATGAGAATATTAGGGTGTGCAAACAGTTTTATTTAGGGACTCTAAACATATCACAGAAGCCAATCTACAACGCACACAAGAATAAACATTTAGAAACTGGAGTGCCGAAACAAGACCAGAGGGGATTACACAGCTCTCGAAGTTTGCCAGAAACCATGAAAACTGAAATTAGGATGCACATAGAGTCATTTCCAGTAATTGAATCACACTACCGTCGTTCCTCTACAAGTAAAATGTACCGTAGAGTGGGGCGAAGTCGATCAAAAATACGTTTTTTCGACATATTACAGTATGAAGATGACGTAATGCAATTTTGAAAACACATATATATATGTAATGAAGCTTCATCAATCTAATGCTTGCATAACAACATGACAACTTCCGTAAATTACGAAACTATTACTGTTTGAAGTGTGATCAGCTTCACCCCACCTGGTGGGGTGAAATCGATCATCATTTTAGTTTTTAAAATATTTCAATCATGATTTAACACATAGAAATGGCAAAATTATTACATTTTACTAATATTTAACCCTAGCGAGCTTATTCTCTAAAGCATACAATATAATTCGTAAAACGAAGATTCCCTATCACTAAAATCTCGATTAATGTTATGTTCATTTCTGCGATAGTCTCTGGAAGAGGTAGCGTACTCTTTTTAAACTCTTTGAGAGCAATTTCATTATTATTGTCTTTGCAAAAACGCATTACATTCAGAGACAAATGGCTTGACAAATTGTATCCAATAATAGCCTTCTTTTCCTATATATTTCATACATTAGTACGTTTCAGAGGAAACCCCCACTCTGAGCACTTAACTAAACCTTCAATCAAACAATTTTCATCAGTGGTAGTCAATGCAAGTTGTCCTCCAAACGTTCAGTGTGTTTACCTTTGACCCAGTAGTATTGTGTTTACCTCTGACCCAATAATTTAGGATAGTATATCATTCAGAGGCTTTTCTGATGCTTATTTTCCCCCCTTTTTACTCTTTGCACAGCATTGATTAAATACTGAACACTATAATGTCGTTTCCCAGCAGCGCCTGGCTTCTTCTGATATATTCGTACCATGATCGACTTCACCCTACCAAATGTAAACATTCGGTATAATACATTATTGCTTGCATGCGGCATAAATTAGGTGCGGTCTAAAGGGCACCACAAGAGCACAACACATCAACTTATCAAATGAAGTCGGTGAAGAAGTTGGGTTACCGATTGAAACCGGTGGATGACTGTTTGTTGACCAAAGTTTTGAAAAATATTAAAAATGGACATTGATTGAAAACTTAACCACACTTAGCGTGTTATGGTTATAACATACAAATAATGTCATATAAATAGCACGGAGCTTCAACATTCCAAAGGAAGTTAAATCGTTACTTCTCCATTTACCCACCAGGTGGTAGCACTGAAATTATATCGAGAAGTCACATTGATCGACTTCACCCCACCTGATCGACTTCACCCCACTCTACGGTACCTCTCTTCAGGTTTGAACATAACAAAACTGTATGATTTGTACTGTGATGTATGTAAAGCTAAATGTTCGACTCCAGCTAAGCAGAGCATGTTCTTACGGAGTGCAATATAGACTTTCACATGCCAAAGAGTGATCGTTGTGATGTATGCGAAGCTTATAAGGTTTCGGAAGGTCAAGGAATCACAACCGTAGAACAGAAAACAGAATATGAAGAACATTTTCTGAATAAAACTATGTGTCGAGCTGAAAGAGATAGGGACAGATTAAATAAGAACATACCTGTATTAAGTTTTGATTTGCAGAATGTAATTGCCTGTCCTAGGGCAGACATAAGTTCATTTTTTTATAGGAGAAAACTGAACACATACAATTTGACAGCAGTTTTGTCAACAACCAGGCAAGTTTATTGTGCTCTGTGGACTGAGGTTCAATCAGGAAGAGCAGGAAATGATATCGCCAGAGCATTCAGGGTAATATTCGATCAAGTACTAGCAGAGAACAATGTGGATGAACTAATAACATGGAGCAATTCATGTGTCCCACAGAATAGGAATGCGCATATTTCGTTTGCTGTATTGGATTGTTTGAGAGACAATCGGGATATAAAGCGTATCACTATGAAATATTCAAGTCCAGGCCACTCGTGCATTCAAGAAGTGGACAATGTGCATAGTAGCATTGAGAAAGCCATGTTAATGAATTTTACTCTCCTGTAGGGCTGATCAGAATTTTGAAAGGCATCAATAGGACGCGGCCTTACAAGATTATTCAACTGAAGGACACTCATTTCAAAGACTTTGGCACCCCAGCCAAGCTTTTGAACTATAAACTGATTCCCTTCACCAAAAAAAATCTTCCATAACATTCACTCAGGTACTACATGAGGTTCAGTTTATACTGAGCCACTCTCCTGAGTCTCAGCCACAGGTTGTTAAACTGAGGATGTTGGAAAAGCCGGTGCGCCGAACATCAGCGAAAGCGTTCAGTGCTCAATCAACTTCTCCGGGTTCGGCTTCAATCTTGGAAATAAAGCCAAAAGTTACTAAGCACAATTTTCTGGTCTCAGATGAAAAGAAAAAAGATATTATGGCTATGTTGCAATTCATGCCTCTACAAGACAGAGCATACTACAATTCAGTTCTGCACTTATCATAAGTTATTTTGAAGTAAAAAATAACATGATTGTTACTGGAATTTTGTTAGCTTTTTGTAATAAATATAATAACATGAACATTCTGAGCTTTTTAAAACCTGTTTTCTCTCGACAGTTATCTTATCCCTATTAAAAATTCATTTATTTAGCGTTAATATGTAATAATTTGACAAAGATGCAAAAGGTTTACAGAAATTGTGTTTGGTAAGATGACGAACAAGTCATTATTGAGTATTGAGCTTGGTAAGTATAACGAGACAAGGTTCTAAGAGCACTTAGAACCTTGTCAACTTACGATTTTTCGTTATTGTGGGCAGACAAGGTCCTAACTGCATTTTTAAGATGTCAGTTTACGGTGTAATTGATATGATATTGATATTTTGACACTATACATTTGTGTCTATGTGGTCTTCCAGGGGACTCAGAAAGTTTGAATGATTATCATTAAAACTGAAACAAACTATGATGATACGAATTTTCAAACGTAGTTTTCTCCACTTAATAGAAAAGTCAGATAAAACCTTCTCATTCCAATGTCACGAGTAGTCTATGTGATGTTTTGTTGAGATACTGGATGACTCAAGGCCCAAGACTCAGCTAGGTAAGTAGCCTGTACAATACAATCTGAATTGACCATTTACAACAACCACATATTCACTCCAAACAAGCAAATTCCGGAGGTCAATCACCACTTCCAGTATCTCAACAAAATATCACATGGACCACAACTAACAAATACTGACGAGTTGCATTATCTCAACCAATACTGCAACTAAATAAGTGTATATATTGTAAATATTTCCACCCATACTTTCAGACTTTTGTTTACATGCATTATTTTATGATCACTATTATGGCGTTTCGACCTTCAAGTGCTCTTCATCATATCTTGATCTATTATAGTGCGTTTTGGTGTTAATAATACGATTCGCAATTTGAATCTTCTTATAAGATTAGTTTGTTTTGTATCGTGTAATGCTTTGTTGTAATGGTTTGTGAATTACGTATGAGTAGGCCTACTGGTATTGTGCACGTGTATACAATTTAGGAGAACACAATATAATAATTAAAGAAAAGAAATACAATTAGAACATGCACTTGAATTCTATTTGTACGTTCACACTACAATTCGTAGTTAGGTAATATACATGTGTGTACATACGTTTAAACATAAACACAGTGGTCAGGACCTGATAATGACCCATTGAAGGTTGAACGCGTAATCCTAAAAAATGCTCCATTTTAGTAGTGACCATCTCTACTTAGTATAAAACAAAGTCCCCGATTCTTGGATGTCACGGGTAATCTCGAGAACCACTGAATGGATTTTGATGCGGTTTTCACCATTCTCTTAAGGATGTATCGAGGAAGGTTTCTGTAGAAAATAATTTATTTATGATCAAAGGACGTCAAGAAGTAACCATTTCAGTGAAAAAGTCGAAAAAAGAAACGCCTGGCGTCCGTGCGCTTCTTAAAACTTACGCTCGGCAAACCGTTAAAAATATCAAAAAACTATGAGGTAAGAATTGTGCAGCATGAAGAGTTCTACAAAAAATACCCTGGAAGTGCAACTTGGCTTTTCTTCATTTCGCGTGTGAACTCTTCGTTCCGCATAATACACAGTCAAGTCAAGATTGGACGGAAGGGGGATTTGTGTTTCATGCACCTCGCCATTCTTAAATTACGTCTGACAAGAATTCGTTGCTCATGCATCTCCATGATAATATAAGTAATATTCCAGTCAGTGATAATAACCCATCATGCCGAGACGTAAAACGGATATAGGTCGTAGTTCATTGACATCGAAAAAATAAAGCGCTTATCACGTAATGCATTCATAACTGTTCCCGGGCGAAGCCGTGGCGGGTTGCTAGTAAACTAATATATGTAATTCTTTTCAGGAGTGTTATTTACATCTTATATACATTCTATCCCGCACAGTCATTGGGCAAATGAGTGTTCACCGGCTGAAGAGTTACAACTGACAGTTTATACAAGTTACAGTAGAGGATAGGCTACAAAAAACTTTAAACTAATCGACGAGGACGAACCAGATTTGGAATACTTGAATCTGATCCAGACGAATGTGACAATTGTGTAGCTCGCGTTACCGAGACGGAAAGTAACAGTGATGAAGATTACGAACATGAGGATGGACCATTCACTTGAGGGAAGCAACAGCAAGAGAGTGGAAAACAATCGCCCGCAAAGTAGCATTAGAACACATAAACAGGACGCGAGGAAAATATGTCAAAACAGTCCTCATTGTTTATTGTCACATCGTTTTCATGCAGCCCCGTGTAATTGGGTGTATGTGGGATCTGTTTGACGACCTCTGTCATTGTAATGACCAGAGCTCGGACGTTTAGGTGCTAAAAATCGGGAAAATAAATATTATTTATATATTCAAAATACCTGAAATATGTGACAAAAAGTAAAAATATTTAATTATAATGTAGTTTATTAATGACAATATAAACTATATGCAGTACTCACGAATGCAATTTATGCTATGTCTCACTGACTCCTGAAGCGCTACAATACACAACGAGATACATATTCAGGTTGTCCATCACAAATGACCGACGATTATCGCGAATCACTTATTTTGAAGGCGCGAAACTGCGGCAATATGTTTCTTGCCCTTGAGGTGTTGTGTAACTTGAGATCGCTGTTCAGCCTTGATTGCTTTCCCACATGGTTGGCAGAACTGAACGCCCCCATCAGAAGTAAAATTATCTTTAAATTCTGCAACAGACGATAACTTGTAGTTGCTTTTACTTTAGGCATCGTAGAACTGACTTAAACTTCACAGTGCCAGAAATGAACTGCCTGTGAGTGACACTGGTTCCAGGTAGCTGGGGGAGGGGGAGGTCTAGCGCGTGGTACAATATGGCGATGGACAAGGGAATCCCGGGCTTCCACAGTGAGTAGCATGGGGCGACAAGTTAAGAATAACACAGTTGCAAGCTGACATTCGCTCTGTATGAAGATTAGATAGCTCACAGTTTCTTCCCCGTTGAAGTAACACAGAACAAAAATGCAATAAACTGAAAGATCTAGCATACTGATTTTAAGAAATGTAAATATTATGTCTTTTTATGTGCTATTAAGTGAAAAGCAGGAATTTATGTATTTGTAGAAAAAATGCTTAAAATATGCATTTTCATAAAGAAATATTTATTTACCTAAACATTCGAGCCCTAGTCATGACTGTACTAGTGTGTGCATTTGTAATTGGGGCTTGGGTTTTGGTGGCCTAAATTTAGATATCATCCCTGCATTCGCGTGGCGTAGAAGTGAGAATGCATGGACAAAATAAAACAATTCTGGGATGGTTGTTGTAGGAATCGAACCCACCTCTTCAAAGTTCTGCCTCACGAGACTGAGTGACCCAGTTCCAGCTCTCGGACCAGAATTAAATTTGTTGGCAGAGCCGAGCATCAACCCCAGACCTCCGCGGTGACAGCCAAGAATGTCCCTCGGTGGACCAAAGTGAAATATATCAAATTAATAATTCAGGCACCATATAGTTTTGGTGTAGAAGGCCGCTAGACTGCTGTGCAGAGGTCTGGTGTCTAGTTGGATCCATGTTAATGATCGCAAATGTTGGCATACAGTTCAAACAGAGCGTGCTGTTCGCTAACAAGCCACCCTGAAGAAGTTGTCTCGTTACCGGGACGCGAGCAGCGAGCCATGAGCCAAAGGGATTTCAATGAGTTGTGATAGCTTCCAACATGAGCACAGTCAGGTAGCTTTGTGGGGGTTCAAACTAACTCCCCGAGGAATAACAACACTTGCAGACAGGACTTCTGAAAGGTAATGAGGCTATCGCACCCACTCAGGACTCTGAATGTATCTCCAGAGTAATTTCCAACGCACTGATTTTGGTCTGAGGGTTGGAATGGGATTTACCTGACTGGCGGTACAAATTGTAGTGATAAAAGCCACTTTTCAGTGTTGCCTAATTCTATTGTTGACCGACTGAAACTCTCTCTTTAATGGGGTTCACTCAGCATCGCGAGGGTGGGTTCAATCCCATATATCGTACAAGCTATTTCCATGGTTACACACTTTTACTCCAGGTAAATATAGGGATGCTGCCTAATTTAAGGTCACAGCCACATTCTTTCCAAATCATAGCCTCTATTACAAATCTGCACACTAATACAGGCAATGAGGGAGATTTCATACACACCCATGTGCACGGGGATGACGAATAAGAAGCCACTAGCCCTTAAAAAGAAACAATAACTCTATAAGTGTTTGTAGCTTATTTTTAACGAGCTCTAGGATCGGGAACGAGGCATCAGTGGCATTGATAATAATAATATTATTGGTTTTATGTCCCGTTTAACTACTCTGGCTTTTAGAGACGCCGTGGTGCCGGAATTTTTCCCCGAAGGGGATCTTTAACGAACCAGTAAATCTACTGATACGGCTCCCTCGCATTTGCGCACCCTCAAATGCCAGCTGACTGCGCCAGGATTTGAACCTGCAACCTTGGGCTCAGCAAGCGAGAACGTTACCCCTGAGCCACTCAGCCAGACACAGTGGCATTGAGATCTCAGTATTCGCTAGTACTGTAGTTGAAATGGTAAACTACGGAAATCAATTTGTAGGACGGTTGAGAATGGGATTTGATCTCACTTTACTTTCCAGGTTTCGTTAAGATGCTGACTGCATTCCGTTCCATACTTCAGACATGGTTTTGTATCCTCCATGCTAGAGCCAAGAGTTGAGCCGGGCAACTACGCTTTCCACTAGAGCCGGGCAAAAGGCTCTTGAGTTCCGATCGGTCTCGTTGGACGAGAATAAAAAACGGAAATGATGGTTCCGGAACTGGTATTACCGATAATGTGGACTCGATAACGATTATTCTCGACATTATCGCTCGTTCTCGCATGGGCAATATGGCGCTGCCTGAAGGCACTGAGGCTTGTTTGTGTAAGGATTCAATGGAAATTGTTCATTCCGTTGACTGGAGTCTGCGAATTGAAAGAATCCACTCAACTTCAACGATATCATATTAACAGACTACCCAAGGTATATTGAGCATATCATCCTAATAACATATGGAAGGAGATTTTGATCGTCAGTCGGCATTTTTTGGTCATTAAATTTCAGCAAAAGAAAATTCTATTTGACGTGTAGGCTACATATTAAGATCTTTTCGTGTAGTGCCACATTCAAGCACTACCGTATGAAACTTTCTCGTAATAAAACCTGAAAATTCATGCACTCGCTATCAGTGGCGACTGGTGGTCACCTTTCTTGGTATACCGCACCATTTACCCCTTACACCCCCCCCCCCCCCACCCTTTTTTTCCATGCCTCAATCTCTTGTCAAATTTGAATTATTATTATTATTATTATTATTATTATTATTATTATTATATGTATTGGAGAACATTTACATAACTTCTAAGAAACACACTTTATAGCTATAATTTTGGATAGGTTATCCCAATAAATTGAGGTCTCTAGCCAATTGTTTTGGACGGGGATAAAAGGTCGGATTCCCTTCCTAACGCCACGTGATCTACGATGTGAAATATTTAGCGTGCTGTCACCGGAATTCGAACCTCGACCGTCCGGGTAAAGCCAGTGCGTCATCCTCCCTCTGTAAGGACTATGTCCTTATACATTAAAAAAATCTTCGTTTAACGCCTGAACACTGCCTACTTGAAACTGCTTCTAGGTAAATAGCCTTCGAATCCCCTCGCCCTCCTAGTTCCTTTTGGCAACGTACAGAGTACATTTCATCTTTACGCTACCTTCTCTTTCTCGTTTCTCCCCGTTCTTGACCAGGTCTTAAATTTTACGAAAACAAATAAACATTGATCCATTTCCGATGGATCTCAATTATACATTGTCACATCATTAGACACGTCCAAACATGAGAAGCGCATTCATTCATAACCAATGTATTAATGCACTTAAAGAAGAGCCAGTATCTCAAAGTGAAAATATCTTCTGGAAAGCGAACATTCAGCCTCAATCAATAAAATAATTATAGTGTAAACTACCCTGACATGTTGTTTCCCAACCTTGGTCTGCCAGGAAGAATTTTACTTGAAAGTAAGTTCCATTCACGTAGATTTCTAAAGGTCCACCTCGTGGCGTAGCGACTAGTATTCTGGGGCTGTTACTGCGGAGGTCCGTGTTCGATTCTCTGCTCCACCAAGAAATGTAATTCTGGTCTGAGGGTTGGGATTCACTCAACCCCCAAGAGGCAGAAATGAGAACAGGTCGTTCGATTCCAAGCCCAACCATACTAGAAATGGTCTTTCGTGGTTTCCCACTTTCACTCGTACATATCTTAAGACCACAGCCGCCTCCTACCAAATCCTGGCAACGGTACAGCCATCATAACGACATATCTCAACAGTTCCCACACGCACCAAGCCAGGGGTGGATTTAAGGAGTGAACGATTCATCTTGCTGTTATACATTAAACACATGACGAAAACATTGGCTTTAGACACATTCTTTCAGACTTAAATACTCTAAATCAAAATGCACATTTTACGATAACCGACTATTTTGAGTGTTCGGCTGTAGAGGACAACAGAAGCAGAGGTAGAGCTATGAGGCGATGGTTAGTTTCAGTGTTGAACGATTTCAAAGTCAGAGATGTAGAAGCAGAGGGAGCCGCATTGCTAACTGCCAATAGGGAATCACGGAGGCGACGTGTTCGCAAACAGAGGCTTGCAGACTGGACTGGACGCTGAAAGGTAAAACAGTCTCAAATGAAGATGTCTGTATATTTGGAAGAATACTACACATTTTCGACAGTTCCCTAAAAAATAGTTTTAAACCACGCGTAGGCTATGACAGTAAATAGTAGGACTTCCAAAACTAAAATAATTTGGAATACAATAAATATTTGACTTAAAATGGCTAATATCACGCAAATTTTTCCCAAGTCACAGAACGGACTCTGCGAGGGATCATTCCTCTACCGTCGCAAGGATGGTGTCTGGGAGCTGGATACACTTTGTCCGCAGATACAACTGGGGATGGTGACAGGCGACCGCTAACTTGGGTCAAATTAAGGTAGGACCAGGGAAGGGATTTTGGAGGGAAGTCGGTCGGTCGTGGACCTATTGAAAGGAACTGTCACGGCACTTGCCTGGTGGTGAAAATAGGAAGTCACGACAACTATTTTCCGGACGGCTGAAGTGGGATTCAAACCCACACTCTCCCGATGCCAGCGAGACACGAGCTAGCGCGTTACTGCTCTCGGCCACCGTGATCGGTAACATTTATTTTTACTCCAAAATATCAAAAAAATAACCCAAATGTCCTATTGCACACTAATTTGGGCTAGTTTAAGCAAAATGATCCTACCCCGGACCTCCTCCTCCCCCCCCTCCTCTCTAAGCTAGGGGTATTCTATACTCTCTAGACTCCCCGGTGTGTTCGCTTACCTCCATGACCTTGCCTTAAATCCGCCCCTGAACCAAGTTAACGGGGATACATGACCACGATGCTTCAAAGCCCCTAATTGAATCAACAACTGCAAAGCAACAAATATTCCAAGTGTAAAATTCTACCCGATTTCGGCAGAAGCCAATGCCTTCATTTCCTTGCACAAAGAAATGTTAGTAGCCTACATCCCATAGATCGCTTTAATTTCAACTTACTGAGGAAATCCAATGGAATAAAATCGTTTCAACAACGCTACTATCCACTTCCAGTGTTTCACTTAATCTAAAGATGTTAATATTTCCGTGGGAAGTAATTCACGCCAAGACCAACTCAAACATAACTGATGTGTATGATGCACTGCGCTGGTGTGCCTTCCCTTGTGAGCAGGGTGAAAGTACTATTTGAAATCAGCCAATCAGCACTACACTCACCGCTAGTCTGTAGCGCGATACCCCATACGGAACTTTGCTGGGCTACCTCTTACCGTCCCTCGCCCCGCGTGACAGTGTCGAGCCCTTTCAACGACCGGGATAGACTTGCGGTATACCAAAGTACAGTCACTCACAGCTAAAAGTGTGTACCCCAGAAGAAAATTACCGAGTTAAGCGGGGTTCGACGCCAGCTTCCATGACAACAATCGGCGGAACATGAATGATGACATGCTCGATTTTCCTGTCTGCAGTGCTACATACAAGTCGAGAAAATGTCGAGATAAATATTTTATATTTTTATCACGGTGGTATACCGCCGGTATATGCGATGCATGGGAGAATTCGCCACTGCTCGCTATATTACTAAAGCCCCTGTGATGCAACTGTGTTCTGTCGTATGATTTTTGTAGTAAGATACTGGTAAAGTGGTCGTCATAAACAATAAAACGTAACGAAACAAAAATTAAAATTACTTCCCCTACCGAGTATCGAACCCCGACCCTTCTATTCATGAGTCCAGCGCGCAACCAATTCAGCCACTGAGACTATTATAGACCGAGGGAAAATGGTACAAACATACACAGTGAAAACTTTTGCGTTGGATACCTGACTCTCTTTATCTCAAATGCTCCTACCAGTTTGAATAATATTCTCTAGTCGTGGGGCATACGAAAAAATAATGTTCACTTTCAAGAATAAGATTGATTTTATCTTTCGTCATAATGGCTTTGCCATATGCATAAACCACCGCCATTACAATCGCGTTCCTACGCACGTGCTCACACGTTGCATCATGGGTAGAGAGAGCAACGATATTACCTTGTGATCGAACGAGACTTTGGAGTATCGGACGAAGTGACATTCCCGCGGTAATGAGTTGTTCTCAGTGCAACTCCCGTCGCACTATTCTCACTCAAACTGTCATATCATTGGCATTTATGGACAAATCAGTGAAGTGTTTGCACTGACATGATTAATACACCACATGCCACAAACTGGTATTGTTTTCAAGCAAAAAATCAGAGTTTTTAGTAGATGAAATTAGTTGAAACTTTTCAGCGTAATATTTTCCAAGTGTATTTTCACCATCGCAGCCAATTTTTGCACTACAGTTGCCTCTAATAACAACCAGTTACAAGGTGGAGAAGAAGATTGAAAGTATTCTTTAAAGCAAGTTGCTAGTCAGTAGGGCTAAAAATTCATGAGTCATACACGAGAGACTTTCTTGTAGCTCTTCTCTGCTACGCCAATTATTTGAGTTTATTTTACTTTAGGGGCTACAACATCGTGATCATTTTTGTGTTCTTGTGTGTCAACTTTGTCTAATAACCTGTGCTATTATGGTGTCTGTAGTAGTGTGTGTATATTTGTAACTGAGGGTAGGAGTGGTAGGGAGGTGGCAGATGCGAACTCAATTCAATGTGATCTTCCAGGAGTGTATCACTTCATACTGCTTTAAATTTGTCAAATGTAAGAACGAGGAATGGTTTACACTCCGGAGTTATTACAGAAGGCTTTGACTTTACACGTGCAGCGGCTTGAGTGACACGTGCAGCGGCTTGAGTGAGTCTGATTTTTCCTTTAAATAGATACTGTCGATAACGCCGAGAAAAAAGGAGCTCCGGTATTATCGAGACTCCCACTCAGTACCGGTATTATCGAAACTGAAGATTCTCGTTCAGCGGAGAGACCTGGCCTTGAGTGTGCTTGGTGGGGGGCGATACTAGCCATGCGGAAACTTACGATCCCGATCGGAACTAGAGCAAATTTGCCCGGCTCTACTTTCCACTCTTAGTGGCTCCAAATCCTTTACAGTACGCTCCAGAAATTAACCTCTTGGACGGCTAGGATGGAAATCGAACCTGCAACATCTCAGTTGTCCTCACGAGGCTGAGTGCGTCAAGTTCCCAGTTATGGATAGAGCCCTGCGTGGAAAAAGAAAACGTTACCCGCATCCGCCCCGCATCCGCTGACATTACAATGATATTTTTAATATAGTCGCCTCCGTAGCGTAGCGGTCAGCATGGTTAGCTGCCGCCCCGGAGGTCCTGGGTTCGATTCCCGGCTCTGCCACGAAGTGGTATGAGGACTGGAACGGGGTCTACTCAGCCTCGGGTGGTCCAAATGAGTAGAGGGGGTTCGATTCCCACCTCAGCCATCCTCGAAGTGGATTTCCGTGGTTTCTCACTTCGTCTTCGGGCAAATGCCGGGATGGTACTGTCCCCGATATCCGGATAGTAGGCTGTCAGATATCCGCCCCCTCAATCGGATTGCCAATAATCAATCGCACCGGCACAGCTACATCAATGAAAATGGCACTGACAGATGCTATCGAGATTAGAGCACAATAGTTAACAAGAAATTATTGTGGAACACACCAAAATATACGGGGGTTCATACTTACCTTTACTTACCTTTTAAAATTTATCTCGGGGTCTGGGTTGTCAACTGGATCACTTAAAGTATGCCCTCACAATAACCTCCACCATGATATTTAAAATGAACCATAACGAAGACGAGAAACTTTAAACTGCACAATAATTTATTTCACATAAAGAATGATTTAACAAAAATAAAACAACAAAATCCACGTGGCAATCAGAAGCCATTGTCCACATAACTATGTCCTCCTGTAGGACTTGTATACTCTACATAAAATGTTTCAGCTTTCTCAAGCTCAAAATAGCGTAAAAATTATAATGCACTTGGAATGGAAACGGGATTTGGGACGAGACATATATAGCAATTGTTTTGCGTGTTTATACACTTCACATTTTATTTATAGCCACAAGGCTATTATGGAGACGTCCATGGCCTCTATCATACAGTTGTCTGGCCAGCTGCAAGACACCTGCACCGTCAAAGTGGACTCACCCGTCCGTTCAACCCCAGCATATGCGAGTTACATCAGAGCCTAGCTCTCTTTCAAAACACGTTAAATGTCCACATCTCAACTGAAATATTGTCACGCAAATCTTTTAAATGCTCCATTCAAACACCAATGGATTACTCTAACAATCCCAAATCATGTTTAATTGTTCAAACCACTTGCTTAATTAGCGTTGTTTAGAGTATAAAAACAAAACTCTTAATGTTAATAACAAAAGTTCATTAATTATTTATAACAATAATAAATTGTTTATAACAATGTCAAATGACAATTGAAAATTTTTATACACGCCTCTATTAATCACTTTCATTTCAAATTATTATCAAAGATATTTACAAAATTATTTACAATATTAATATTGTTTATATTATTTATACAAGAAATACATTAAACCACACGTTTATCCGGTTGATAATTACTTAAATCGTGGTGATATAATCGACCAATGAAGGTTAGTTATATTTAACTGTCAAATTCAGGTTTAATAAGGTTTAATAATTATTACTAATATTTGTGACGGTAACCTCCATTCAAAATCTTCATCTCAAATTATTTAACACTCTTGTTAATTTTAACATTATCTTCACATGAATAACTTTCAAAGAACCAGGACAATACATTCAGCGGAAAAATACTTCGCTCAAAACGCACAAAATTGCACAACAATTGGCCCAGAATTCATCATATATCTTCATATATATGGCATCAAAATCTTCCACACTACATACAAAAACCTCCACTTATAAATTCAACAACATCATCCATCTTACTGTGGGAACCTCCTTCACTATTCAAGGGCATTATTCATCAGCGACTTTTACACGTCCACTGAACTAACGATTATACATCCATTGTTCCTCTTTAAAAATTCTTATATTCATCAATTGTATTAATGACTGTTATTATTTAACCTTCGTGGGTTTCATTCATGAATCGATGTGAAGTAAAAATTTGCCAATCACAAATAAATTTAATAGCAAATACGATTAGACACTCCTCCCTGGTCTATCAAAATTGAGATTAATATCTTCAAAGTATCGCAGTATAAAAATACTATCTTCAATCAAAGTTCATCTAAACTGCATAAATAGTCGAATAGAATACAATTAGATTGTGGAATGCAAACATTATTGTTCCAATCTATAATTGGGAAAAACTCCTATCAAATGTTCATTACTATAGTGTATTCAATAAATCGTAATCAAAGTTCATATTTCATAAAATTGTCTATAATGCAATGATAAATGTCTATGTTGCAATCATGTTCATAAGACGACTAGTATTTCAAAGATCGTCGATACAGAAATAGATTTTAACGCTCTAAAATCATTTAATCATTCTTCTTTCTTGAGGATGACAGAAAATTGGTCAAAGTAATTTACTGAATAGAATTACTTTAATAAAATGACACGCTGTCTGAATTCAAATCTGCCATAGCAAATCGTTAACTTTACAGTCAAATCGTGACTACAAAAATATGCAAATTACTGAAAGAATCTAAATTATCAGTCTCAACTGATCCAAAATTATTTAAGTATGCCAATGACATAACAATGTCACAATAAATCGAAGAAAAAGGCATAAATCATCGAAGTGTACTGAGTACAGAAATGTCAAGCAAGAAAATGGGGCAAAATATAGGACAGAAAATATGGGAAAAATGGTTGCTCAGATATCGCTACATGACTCAAATAATACAAGAAACGTTCACGACTACCTTATCTGTTGATTGAAGTTCTAGAGGAAAGTTTTCAAAGAAAACTGCTGTTGGATCCATTTCACCAGCGTGAAGATGTGCTCCGACCTCGAACCTGGAATCAGCGCCCTCGGAGAATCGAACTGCTTCCTCCTCCGGAAATTACACTGCTCCGCGTATACGAAAGACATCCTTCTGGCAAAACTCTTCTTTGTGAGCCGGGTCCACCCTGGCCTCTCTTGAAAGTTCCCTGAAGTTCTGGGCGCAATTCGCCATGAAGTTTATTGCAGTTATTTCCGCAGAAATATTCATAATCGTGGTGTATGAAAATATTTCCACTGTCATTAGATATAATTCAGCGATGGATTCACGATGCATGAGTGTAGTTGGATGTTCACTACATGCTCGCTTTTGTAGAATGACGATTAACGAAGTTCCATGCTGTTACTTCACTCCATCGATATATGTCCCAATTGCATTAAAGCCTTAGCCTTCCATCTCAACTTCTGTTATAATCATTGAAAGCACTACCAGATTATAATGTCCCATAGTAGAATGTATCGTTGTATTACCAAACGTATTCTCCAATATCACTGTTGCAATCCACGTGTCAGCCGTAGTGTATAATGTGGAATTTTAAAGTGCTTCTCAGGTGGCGAGAAAATCACTTTTGTCTGCAGCCTTAAAGTGCCAATATCTTTCGAATTATAACTGTGAAATTGTTCAAATCTTCTACACACCTCAATGTTGTACTGCCCAATTGAATTATAATAAAGGCAGAAGTTAACTCTTTATATTTTATCTGGTAGAAAGGTTAATGTGGGCGTTTCAACTTCGCCTAGTTTCGAACAGCGTAAAATGGAACCGCTCCGTGTTCGTTCGATGCGCTGGGCTTTAACCACACGCTAAAGACGACTTGCTTCACTTATGCACTCGAAAATGACTATATGACCCCTGAAATATATATGCGGTATCAGAATATCAGATATGACGATATGAGGTATGAGGTATGAGAGCTCCTCTCTTCTGTGCACGACCTTTTATCAACTTCTTAAGGGGCGTATCCATCCCTTCCATAGCATGTTCCTCCGTCATTGCTAGAAGTTTTAACTTTGGCTATACTTGACGGATTTTCAAATTTCAAAAACTCAAAATTAATTTCTTCAAAATTCCAAATCAATGCCATAACTGAAAATAGTTTTCCACAATTCTGCATGCCAAAAGTAATTAAATATCGTAGTTTCAGTAATCTCCGTCTTCCTTCCAAACTATCGTTCATTGGTTCGAGCCTTTCCTCCAATAGCGTAACTTCTTCCTTAGCACAATACCTTGTTTCCTGCGACTGCGTCGTAAATCTCAGATCTTTCTCGAACAAAATCATGACGTCACCAAGAATCTCAGCTCAACCAGCCTACTTGCATGAATTCTACGTCATCCGTGCCTACGTCATGAATATACACGTCACAACTATGACATCCATAACTTGACTCACATTTGCCAATACAGCCATCGTGGTCTCAATATAATTCAATTTACGGGGGCATTCTCCCTTCACCACGTTTTAAAAACAGTTGCAAATTGTTTTTAAACTCTGTGTTATAAATATCTCAATTCACTTGAACACGAAATTGAATTATTATTGGCTTACTCTTGGATAATATTTCCTCTATGTTCCTTAATCATAAGTCTCTTCTTCTCTGGTTTGTGTGTGGCTAATGCATTCTCTCCTTTCTACTTTCTCTTCTGTCCTGTATTCCTGTTTTCTAAGTTCTGCTGACTTGTAGAAAGACCAGGATCGATCACTACATCCTGTCTTTTCTTTTGATTTTCAGCTTCCTTTTCTCGTAATTCCTTCAGATACTGCTGACTTTCTTTCTCTCTCTCTTGATACTTGTCGGGTGTCATAACCTGACCTTGAGAATTCTGATTCTGATTCTGGTACTGGTTATTTCTATTGTAGTTTCTATTATAACCATTGTTATAGTATCTACCTCTTCCGTTGTTATAATTCCCTCTATTATTATTCCAGCCTCGTCTTTGCTGATATGGACGGTAACCTTGGGATCTGTTGTAGCGGAAATAATTATTCCTGTGAGGACCTACATTTTCAGTTTTTCCTTCCTCAGGCTTATCAGTTTGCTGCACTTGATCCATGTAGACTGTATTAACGTCTTTGAATTCATGCCTCTGACCTTTTGGTACCAAATTTGGCATTGGACTCGTGTAGTCAAGCCTTCTCAATAATTCGTCCATACTGGTCAAATCTCTGATATTTGACGATATGATCAGTCTTCTTACTTCCACAGGCAGCATACGTGAAATCGCATCTATCAACTGCTCTGTTGACAATGGGGGTTGCAAAAATCTCAAGCGTGATAACTGGCTCGTGAAGAAATCAGCGTACCGTGTTGGAAGAGTACCTGAATACTTCCTCGAGTATACCTCAGCTCTTAATGAATTCTGAGCTTCTATTGACCAGAATCGTTTAATCAGTGCCTCTGCAAATTCGTCAAAATTGCTGAAAGTGTACCGAAATGCTCTAAACCATTCGAGGGGTCCTCCAGCTAGAAATCTTTCTACGATTCTCATCTCTCTCTCTCTAGGAATGTGGGCTTCTATGAAATAGTCTTTAAGGTTCCTGATATATTCAATCGGTGTGAGACTATCAGTGTTGCTACATTTTTGAGGTTTGTCTTCAAAGTTACGGATGACTGTCACATTTCTCGGATATGAATCCATATATTTTTTCCCACTATCACGATACTTCCATTCGGGTTCAATATTCCGATCCTCTTCTTCTTCCCGGAATCTGGATATACGTTCCTCAGGACTAATATCTCTCTCTTCTGTAGCGAGGTTACATATTCTCACGTAATTTCTATCCTCTTCACCAGTCAATCCTTCAGTATCCTTGTCTGTGATTTCCGTGATGACTTTCCTAATCAACTCTTCCTTATAGGTTTCTATCATGCTAGCTTCTCCTAGTTTCAAATTCTGCAGTTTGCTCGTAGTTTCATTAACATCAGAGACAACCTTATGAATCTGTTCCTCTAACGCAGTTTTTAATGCTTGCACGTCCTGACCTAGTTGAGTTCTATCCTCTACCTGCTTTTCGGATAGCGAATCCATCCTTACATTCAAGTCTTTCCTAATCTGAACTACTTCATTATTAATGTCTACTTGTGTACTGGCAAGTTTTCTTTCAATTCGCTCCTGAATCTGATCGACATGTTCCCCACTTGACCTGTTCCATTCATCTTTCCACACCGTTACATTTGCAGTTAACATTTCCGCGATATCTACTTCAATGTCTTCCTTAAGTAAACGATTGTGATCTAATACTTGGGTTCTCATGACCTCTACATCGTATTTTAAACCAGCTAAAGAAGCTGTTGTCCTAACAGACTCGTCAACTAACCTAGTTGTTAATGCACTAATGTTACGAGTACAAAGCATTTTTGAAGTTTCAATTTCCTCTCTAACTTTGTTAACATCAGTTTGAACTTTAGCAATGTCTACCAAAACAGTATTGACTTCTACTTGTATCTTATTGATATCGCTTTGCATATCGTTAACATCTGAATGAATATTGTTTATGTCTACTTGAACATTTGACACATCAGTTCGAACATTTCTAACCTCTTTTTGAACTTCCTCTACTTTGTCTTGTACAGTAGCAACATCATTCCTTACAACAATTACTTCAGCTCTAGCACATGAAATATCACCCCGGACATTAGCAACATCAAGATTCAACATAGTAAGATCTTTCTGTACCTTAGAAACATCAATTTTAACATCAGACACATCTTTATGAATGTCACTTACAGCATTCTCGATTCCCTGGGTACTGATCTGTAAACGCGACACATTATTTTCTAGGTTTGCAGAACTGGTCTGAATAACTTTCAAATTTTCATCCATCCTAGTAGACAAATTACTAGCATTCTCCTTCATCATCTCCTGCATTCTAATAGACAAATTAGCAGACAAGTTACTAGCATTCTCCTCCATTCGACTAGTATTCCTAGCTTCCATCTCCCTCACACTTTCATCCATGCTAGCTTTCAAGTTAGCAGACAAACTGTTGGACATCTCCTCCAACATCTTTCTCAGACTCTCATCTGCCATTTCAATAATATTTCAATAATAAACTGCTTTAGGGACATACATCAAACAGAGCAAAATAACAACATCTGAGCAACATCTTTCACCATATATAAATTTGAGCAATTTTCTGTCTTAAATCTAACTTATAATTACCTTATAATTAACCTTCGTAGACATCTCATGTTGAAATAAACTCAAGCACATGTTCAAGTTTCTTTGGTTCATTTTAAAATATCCTAACACAAATAATTTACATTTACAATCCAAATAGTTTAATTTTATCTTTAATATGACTAAACATGTCATAAGCCGGTCAAATAAAATAAGATTCCAGATCATAGGCGATTTTTCTAAGTTTCCAGCCTATTTAACCTCTCTCAAGTTGTATAAGATCTGATCTTTTCTGAGTGTAATTTTCCTAATACAACACAACATTTTATTCCTATATAATCACACTCTCAAATTCTACAATTGGCCTAGACATCTAAGAAAGAATCAACCTCTTTATTTGAGTCTTCACAATCCCTTTGACATCGATAACTTGGTAATCCAATGTTATTCGAACACTCCACAAAAATTGCGGTGCCAATTCTACTGCAATAACTTGGTAATCCAATGTATTGCTGATCGAGCCAATCGTGCCAATCGAGCCAATCGTGCCCCACGTTTTAGGGTCGCCAATCCTACTGTCCCCGATATCCGGATAGTAGGCTGTCAGATATCTGCCCCCTCAATCGGATTGCCAATAATCAATCGCACCGGCACAGCTACATCAATGAAAATGGCACTGACAGATGCTATCGAGATTAGAGCACAATAGTTAACAAGAAATTATTGTGGAACACACCAAAATATACGGGGGTTCATACTTACCTTTACTTACCTTTTAAAATTTATCTCGGGGTCTGGGTTGTCAACTGGATCACTTAAAGTATGCCCTCACAATAACCTCCACCATGATATTTAAAATGAACCATAACGAAGACGAGAAACTTTAAACTGCACAATAATTTATTTCACATAAAGAATGATTTAACAAAAATAAAACAACAAAATCCACGTGGCAATCAGAAGCCATTGTCCACATAACTATGTCCTCCTGTAGGACTTGTATACTCTACATAAAATGTTTCAGCTTTCTCAAGCTCAAAATAGCGTAAAAATTATAATGCACTTGGAATGGAAACGGGATTTGGGACGAGACATATATAGCAATTGTTTTGCGTGTTTATACACTTCACATTTTATTTATAGCCACAAGGCTATTATGGAGACGTCCATGGCCTCTATCATACAGTTGTCTGGCCAGCTGCAAGACACCTGCACCGTCAAAGTGGACTCACCCGTCCGTTCAACCCCAGCATATGCGAGTTACATCAGAGCCTAGCTCTCTTTCAAAACACGTTAAATGTCCACATCTCAACTGAAATATTGTCACGCAAATCTTTTAAATGCTCCATTCAAACACCAATGGATTACTCTAACAATCCCAAATCATGTTTAATTGTTCAAACCACTTGCTTAATTAGCGTTGTTTAGAGTATAAAAACAAAACTCTTAATGTTAATAACAAAAGTTCATTAATTATTTATAACAATAATAAATTGTTTATAACAATGTCAAATGACAATTGAAAATTTTTATACACGCCTCTATTAATCACTTTCATTTCAAATTATTATCAAAGATATTTACAAAATTATTTACAATATTAATATTGTTTATATTATTTATACAAGAAATACATTAAACCACACGTTTATCCGGTTGATAATTACTTAAATCGTGGTGATATAATCGACCAATGAAGGTTAGTTATATTTAACTGTCAAATTCAGGTTTAATAAGGTTTAATAATTATTACTAATATTTGTGACGGTAACCTCCATTCAAAATCTTCATCTCAAATTATTTAACACTCTTGTTAATTTTAACATTATCTTCACATGAATAACTTTCAAAGAACCAGGACAATACATTCAGCGGAAAAATACTTCGCTCAAAACGCACAAAATTGCACAACAATTGGCCCAGAATTCATCATATATCTTCATATATATGGCATCAAAATCTTCCACACTACATACAAAAACCTCCACTTATAAATTCAACAACATCATCCATCTTACTGTGGGAACCTCCTTCACTATTCAAGGGCATTATTCATCAGCGACTTTTACACGTCCACTGAACTAACGATTATACATCCATTGTTCCTCTTTAAAAATTCTTATATTCATCAATTGTATTAATGACTGTTATTATTTAACCTTCGTGGGTTTCATTCATGAATCGATGTGAAGTAAAAATTTGCCAATCACAAATAAATTTAATAGGAAATACGATTATACACTCCTCCCTGGTCTATCAAAATTGAGATTAATATCTTCAAAGTATCGCAGTATAAAGATACTATCTTCAATCAAAGTTCATCTAAACTGCATAAATAGTCGAATAGAATACAATTAGATTGTGGAATGCAAACATTATTGTTCCAATCTATAATTGGGAAAAACTCCTATCAAATGTTCATTACTATAGTGTATTCAATAAATCGTAATCAAAGTTCATATTTCATAAAATTGTCTATAATGCAATGATAAATGTCTATGTTGCAATCATGTTCATAAGACGACTAGTATTTCAAAGATCGTCGATACAGAAATAGATTTTAACGCTCTAAAATCATTTAATCATTCTTCTTTCTTGAGGATGACAGAAAATTGGTCAAAGTAATTTACTGAATAGAATTACTTTAATAAAATGACACGCTGTCTGAATTCAAATCTGCCATAGCAAATCGTTAACTTTACAGTCAAATCGTGACTACAAAAATATGCAAATTACTGAAAGAATCTAAATTATCAGTCTCAACTGATCCAAAATTATTTAAGTATGCCAATGACATAACAATGTCACAATAAATCGAAGAAAAAGGCATAAATCATCGAAGTGTACTGAGTACAGAAATGTCAAGCAAGAAAATGGGGCAAAATATAGGACAGAAAATATGGGAAAAATGGTTGCTCAGATATCGCTACATGACTCAAATAATACAAGAAACGTTCACGACTACCTTATCTGTTGATTGAAGTTCTAGAGGAAATTTTCAAAGAAAACTGCTGTTGGTTCCATTTCACCAGCGTGAAGATATGCTCCGACCTCGAACATGGAATCAGCGCCCTCGGAGAATCGAACTGCTTCCTCCTCCGGAAATTGCACTGCTCCGCGTATACGAAAGACATCCTTCTGACAAAACTCTTCTTTGTGAGCCGGGTCCACCCTGGCCTCTCTTGAAAGTTCCCTGAAGTTCTGGTCGCAATTCGCCATGAAGTTTATTGCAGTTATTTCCGCAGAAAAATTCATAATCGTGGAGTATGAAAATATTTCCACTGTCATTAGATATAATTCAGCGATGGATTCACGATGCATGAGTGTAGTTGGATGTTCACTACATGCTCGCTTTTGCAGAATGACGATTAACGAAGTTCCATGCTGTTACTTCACTCCATCGATATATGTCCCAATTGCATTAAAGCCTTAGCATTCCATCTCAACTTCTGTTATAATCATTGAAAGCACTACCAGATTATAATGTTCCATAGTAGAATGTATCGTTGTATTACCAAACGTATTCTCCAATATCACTGTTGCAATCCACGTGTCAGCCGTAGTGTATAATGTGGAATTTTAAAGTGCTTCTCAGGTGGCGAGAAAATCACTTTTGTTGGCAGCCTTAAAGTGCCAATATCTTTCGAATTATAACTGTGAAATTGTTCAAATCTTCTACACACCTCAATGTTGTACTGCCCAATTGAATTATAATAAAGGCAGAAGTTAACTCTTTATATTTTATCTGGTAGAAACGTTAATGTGCGCGTTTCAACTTCGCCTAGTTTCGAACAGCGTAAAATGGAACCGCTCCGTGTTCGTTCGATGCGCCGGGCTTTAACCACACGCTAAAGACGACTTGCTTCACTTATGCACTCGAAAATGACTATATGACCTCTGAAATATATATGCGGTATCAGAATATCAGATATGACGATATGAGGTATGAGGTATGAGAGCTCCTCTCTTCTGTGCACGACCTTTTATCAACTTCTTAAGGGGCGTATCCATCCCTTCCATAGCATGTTCCTCCGTCATTGCTAGAAGTTTTAACTTTGGCTATACTTGACGGATTTTCAAATTTCAAAAACTCAAAATTAATTTCTTCAAAATTCCAAATCAATGCCATAACTGAAAATAGTTTTCCACAATTCTGCGTGCCAAAAGTAATTAAATATCGTAGTTTCAGTAATCTCCGTCTTCCTTCCAAACTATCGTTCATTGGTTCGAGCCTTTCTTCTAATAGCGTAACTTCTTCCTTAGCACAATACCTTGTTTCCTGCGACTGCGTCGTAAATCTCAGATCCTTCTCGAACAAAATCATGACGTCACCAAGAATCTCAGCTCAACCAGCCTACTTGCATGAATTCTACGTCATCCGTGCCTACGTCATGAATATACACGTCACAACTATGACATCCATAACTTGACTCACATTTGCCCATACAGCCATCGTGGTCTCAATATAATTCAATTTACGGGGGCAGTACCTACTGTAAGGCCACGGCCGCCTCCTTCCCTCTTCCTAGCCAATCCATCCCTATCTTCCATCCCTTCCCCTCCCTCATGGGGCCCCTGTTCGCTTTGCAGGTGAGGCCGCCTGGGCGAAGTGCTGATCACAGCTCCCCAGTTGTATCCATCCCGACCAGATGTTCCAAGCTCCAGGACACTGCCCATAGAGGCGGTAGTGGTGAGTTCCCTCGCTGAGGGAACCAACCTAGAGGGTAAATTGACTAAATAAAAAAAACAAGAAGTTCCGTGACGAACTAAAGAGCCTACTTTTCTTAAAATTTAAAATTCATGCCGTTGATTAATCTATATGGATCTATCTAGAATAATGACAAAATTAAATTGGTAATATATAAATTTCTAATTAGTTCGAAATACTGTATACCTGGCATAATGTAGCCTAGTAGAGAACTACAGTTGGCAGCCTTGTTGACTGAATATATTCTTGTTTCCATCTCTTAAGGTACAGAATACAAAATTTGGTTGAAGTCCAATGGATAGCATGGACGTTACATGCAGTTAAACATTGGATCTAACAGCGCGCTTAAAATCATGTTGGCAACAATGACATACATGTATTGGTCAGAAATAATCTGCAATAATATGATCTCTTGTTGTGTTAATTTTGAATGAAATCCATTTGTTAGTATAGAAGTTACAGGCATTTTAAAATTGGACCTATCAGCAGGCTTAGAATCATGTTGGCAGCACTAACGTATATTAATTACTCCAAATTAATCTAGAATGTCAGGTACTATACGTGTGCAAATTTTAGAGCTATTGGCTTGCATATTTTATGATATATTGATATTAGGGAAACGAAAATAGAGACACCATTTTTTAACAGATGGCAACACTGGTTGCTCTTAAGAATACGCATAGTCGTATCTGTTATGGTGCACATAGCACATACAAATTTTGGTTGAAATCCAAATGATAGTATAGAAGCTACATGTATTTAAAGTTGGACCTCTCAGCAGGCTTAGAATCATTTTGGTAGCACTGATGTATATAAGTTACTCCAAATTAATACAGAATGTCAGGTACTATACGTGTGCATAGTTTAAAGTTGTCGGCTTGCATACTTTCTGATATATTGGTATTTGGAAAAAATAAATTGAGAGCATTTATTAACAGTTGGCAGCCCTGGTGGATCTTAGAAATACGCTCAGTTATATCTGTTTATGAACACATAGCACATACGAAATTTGGTTGAATTCCAATTGATAGTGTAGACGTTATATGCATTTAAAAATTGGACCTCACTATCATTTCATTTCATCTGACATTCATCTAATCATTGCCCCAGAGGAGTGCGTCAGGCCTCGGCAGCCGGCACATTTCATATCCTCGCCACTAGATGGGGGCTTCATTCATTCCATTCCTGACCCGGTAGGAGACTGGAAGCAGGCTGTGGATTTTCATTTTCATTATTATCTAAACGTGTGCCAATTTTCAAATAGCTCCCATTCATACCTTCCGAGATATCCAACATAGAGCTCAAATTTCAATTGCGATTTTTCAGCAGTTGGTAGCACTGACATCATTTTCAAATATGGCCGTGAGATATTCAGGTATAGATCTTTACTCCTACCAAATTTTGTTTCGATTGCTGCAGCCGTTTAGGAGTTGATAGGGGGGGGGGGACACACACACAGCCAGCCAGACAGACAGAAGGACAGACAGACAGACAGACAGACAGACAGACAGACAGACAGACAGACAGACAGACGGACAGACAGACAGACAGATAGACAGACAGACACACATTTGCCCGATCTCATAAGTCTACTTTTTCCTCATTTTTGCAAAATGTGAAAAGTAGGCTAAAAATATATTAGATAAAGCGTGAGGTCGCCTCCGTAGCGTAGCGGTCAGCATGGTTAGCTGTCGCCCCGAAGGTCCTGGGTTCGATTCCCGGCTCTGCCACGAAATTTGAAAAGTGGTATGAGGACTGGGACGGAGTCTACTCAGCCTCGGGTGACCCAAATGAGTAGAGGGGGTTCGATCCCCCCTCAGCCATCCTCGAAGTGGTTTTCCGTGGTTTCCCACTTCCTCTTCGGGCAAATGCCGCGATGGTCCTTTCTTCGAGGCCACGGCCACCTCCTTCCCTCTTCCTTGCCTATCCATCCTCACCATCCCTTACCTTCCCTCATGAGGCCCCTGTTCGCTTTGCAGGTGAGGCCACCTGGGCGAGGTTCCAATCCCAACTCACCAGTTGTATCCATTCCGATTCGATGTTCCCAGCTCTAGGACACTGCCCGTAGAGGCGGTAGTGGTGAGTTCCCTCGCTGAGTCCGTGGGTTCCACCAACCTGGAGGGTAAACGACTAAGAAGAAGAAGAAGCGAACCCGAATGGTCTCGTGAAATGCATCGAATATAATCACTTATTAAATCTCGTATTTAAGTTAAATGGGAATTAACTAAATAATCGTTAGTGAAGAGTTGGTGAAAACGGCCCTTAGACATTTAAGGAGAAATTAGTTCCCCTAGGCTAAGTATGAGTCGCAAGGCAATATTGACTGAGTTTTGTCCTTCTGAGTAACGGCACGTGCAACAGCGAGTGGCTAATTATAGTACTTACCTAGTCGTCGGATATAGCCACGCAAGCAAGCGCAGGTATGAAGGCCTTTTTTGGGGCAAAAGTCAACACTAATTGAGGGTATTTCCATGATGGCTTCTCTCACTTCACTATCATTCTCATACAATCCAAGAGAAAGCAAATATGGAATTAAAAGGAAACTAACAGATACTGTACAATTCCATAGATTTTTCTAAAATTAAAATGAGACATTTCGACGTATTATTTTTCCTAAATGTAAGACATACTCTAAGATCGAGTGCGTCATATCACTCGACCGGCTTCGGAGAAATAAGCAGATTGTCGTTTTACATAGGATGACTACTTTTTCCAGGCCAGTGAGTATTCTTTTGTACCTGTGACGTAAATAATATACTGTCTAACAAATATAATACAAATACTTTTTGAGTTTTTTAAATTTATGTATGTTAAGTATTTATAGAACGGTGTTAGGGAGAGAATCTTTCCACCCCTTTCATTTCAAGCAGTTCCACATGCATCCACAAGCTAGATGCAGAGAAATATTGAAAACCCTTTAATTTGATGTATACTGCCATCAGAAACCAAAGGTGGGAAGCATATATCCCAGGGGTCTCCACAGTGCACGTGCACGTCAGTTCGGTTGTGTTGAGTGAAAGAAATGCATTGTTTAACAGAAGAAGGTGTTTTTATTGAAGATATGAGATTTGTAAAAGTTGGTATATAACTGAAATACAATGTTAATAATGGTTTTGGTCACTTGAGTAAATATATTTCAGCTAGAATGGAAATAATTATCCTGCTCAGGGCGTTTGCCATAGAATAGAAGATTTTTAAAATTAATTTTCTGTGTTTTTAGTAAATACTATTTTGAAATTATTCAATTATATTCGAATATACTAACTTTTAACATTCCAAAATCACTTTTATATTTTTTGTGCAGTTTTCGGCAAAGATGATATAGGTCACTGACCTTCTGTTGCGTGGGAGTTACGTTTTCTAAAATTATAGAGCGTGATGGGTGATTTTATATATTATATCCTGTTAAATAAACCTCGGTTGCCTCCGTAGCGTAGCGGTCAGCATG
Source organism: Meconema thalassinum (assembly GCA_946902985.2). Lineage (NCBI taxonomy): Eukaryota > Metazoa > Arthropoda > Insecta > Orthoptera > Tettigoniidae > Meconema > Meconema thalassinum. Next base: position 1,468,068,223 of record OX336389.2, on the reverse strand, counting down.
GTTAGCTGCCGCCCCGGAGGTCCTGGGTTCGATTCCCGGCTCCGCCACGAAATTTGAAAAGTGGTATGAGGACTGGAACGGGGTCTACTCAGCCTCGGGTGGTCCAAATGAGTAGAGGGGGTTCGATTCCCACCTCAGCCATCCTCGAAGTGGTTTTCCGTGGTTTCCCACTTCGTCTTCGGGCAAATGCCGGGATGGTACTGCCCCCGTAAATTGAATTATATTGAGACCACGATGGCTGTATTGGCAAATATGAATAAAGTTATGGCTGTCATAGTTGTGACGTGGATATTCATGACGTAGGCACGGATGACGCAGAATTCATGCAAGTAGGCTGATTGAGCTGAGATTCTTGGTGACGTCATGATTTTGTTCGAGAAAGATCTTTGATTTACGACGCAGTCGCAGGAAACAAGGTATTGTGCTAAGGAAGAAGTTACGCTATAGGAGGAGAGACTCGAACCAATGAACGATAGTTTGGAAGGAAGACGGAGATTGCTGAAACTACGATATTTAATTACTTTTGGCATGCAGATTTGTGGAAATCTATTTTCAGTTATGGCAATGATTTGGAATTTTGAAGAAATTAATTTTGAGTTTTTGAAATTTGAAAATCCGTCAAGTATAGCCAAAGTTAAAACTTTTAGCAATGACGCAGCAACAGGCTATGGAAGGGATGGATACGCCCCTTAAGAAGTTGATAAAAGGTCGTGCACAGGATAGAGGAGCTCTCATATCTCTCATACCGCTGATACCGCATATATATTTCAGATGTCATAGAGTCATTTTCGAGTGAATAAGTGAAGCAAGTTGTCTTTAGCGTGTGGTTAAAGCCCGGCGCATCGAACGAACACGGAGCAGTTCCATTTTACGCTGCTCAAAACTAGGTGAAGTTGAAACGCTCACATTAACGTTTCCACCAGATAAGATATCAAGAGTTAACTTCAGCCTTTATTATAATTCAATTGGGCAGTACAACATTGAGGTGTGTAGAAGATTTGAACAATTTCACAGTTATACTTCGAAAGATATTGGCACTTTAAGGCTGCCAACAAAAGTGATTTTCTCGCCACATGAGAAACACTTTTAAAATTCCACATTATACACTACGGCTGACACGTGGAGTGCAACAGTGATATTGGAGAATACGTTTGGTAATACAACGATACAGTCTACTATGGAACATTATAATTTTGCAGTGCTTTCGATGATTATAACAGTAGTTGAGATGGAAGGCTAAGGCTTTAATGCAATTGGGACATATATCGTTGGAGTGAAATAACAGCATGGAACTTCGTTAATCGTCATTCTAAAAAAGCGAGCATGTAGTGAACATCCAACTACACTCATGCATCGTGAATCCATCGCTGAATTATACCAGATGACAGTGGAAATATTTTCATACTCCACAACTATGAATATTTCTGCGGAAATAACTACAATAAACTTCATGAAGAATTACGACTAGAACTTCAGGGAACTTTCAAGAGAGGCCAGGGTTGTCCCGGCTCACAAAGAAGAGTTTTGCCAGAAGGATGTTTTTCGTATCCACGGAGCAGTGCAATTTCGGAGGAGGAAGCAGTTCGATTCTCCGAGGACGCTGATTCCAGGTTCGAGGACGGAGCACATCTTTACGCTGGTGAATTGGAACCAACAGCAGTTTTCTTTGAAAACTTTCCTCTAGAACTTCAATCAACAGATAAGGTGGTCGTGAATGTTTCTTGTATTATTTGATTCTTGTAGCGATATCTGAGCAACCATTTTCCCATATTTTTCTGTCCTATCTTTTGCCCCATTTTCTTGATTGATATTTCTGTACTCAGTACACTTCGATGATTTATGCCTTTTTCTTCGATTTGTTGGGACATTGTTATGTCATTGGCATACTTAAATAATTTTGGATCAGTTGAGACTGATAATTTAGATTCTTTCAGTAATTTGCATATTTTTGTAGTCACGATTTGACGGTAAAGTTAACGATTTGCTATGGCAGATTTGAATTCAGACAGCGTGTCTCTTTATTAAAGTAATTCTATTCAGTAAATTACTTTGACCAATTTTCTGTCATCCTCAAGAAAGAAGAATGATTAAATGATTTTAGAGCGTTAAAATCTATTACGATATCGACGATCTTTGAAATACTAGTCGTCTTATGAACATGATTGCAACATAGACATTTATCATTGCATTATAGACAATTTTATGAAATACGAACCTTGATTACGATTTATTGAATACACTATAGTAATGAACTTTTGATAGGAGTTTTTCTCAATTATAGATTGGAACAATAATGTTTGCACTCCACAATCTAATTGTATTCTATTCGACTATTCATGCAGTTTAGATGAACTTTGATTGAAGATAGTATTTTTATACTGCGTTACTTTGAAGATATTAATCTCAATTTTGATAGACCAGGGAGGAGTGTCTAATCGTATTTGCTATTAAATTTATTTGTGATTGGCAAATTTTTACTTCATATCGATTCATGAATGAAACCCACGAAGGTTAAATAATAACAGTCATTAATACAATTGATGAATATAAGAATTTTTAAAGAGGAACAATGGATGTATAATCGTTAGTTCAGTGGACGTGTAAAAGTCGCTGTTGAGTAATGCCCTTGCATAATGAAGGAGGTTCCCACAGTAATAAATGAAGTTGATGAATTTATAAGTGGAGGTTTTTGTATGTAGTTTGGAAGATTTTTATGCCATATATATGAAGATATATGATGAATTTTGGGCCAATTTTGTGCAATTTTGTGCGTTGTGAGCGAAGTATTTTCCCGCTGAATGTATTGTTCTGGTTCTTTGAAAGTTATTCATATGAAGATACTGTTAAAATTAATAAGAGTGTTAAATAATTTGAGAGGAAGATGTTGAATGGAGGTTACCGTCACAAATATTAATAATTATTATTAAACCTTATTAAACCTGAATTTGACAGTTAAATATAACTAACCTTCATTGGTCGATTATATCATCACGATTTAAGTAATTATCAACCGGATAAACGTGTGGTTTAATGTATTTCTTGTATAAATAATATAAACAATATTAATATTGTAAATAATTATGTAAATATCTTTGATAATAATTTGAAATGATAGTGATTAATAGAGGCGAGTATAAGTTTTCCAATTGTCGTTTGACATTGTTATAAACAATTTATTATTGTTATATATAATTAATGAACTTTTGTTATTAACATTAAGAGTTTTGTTTTTATACTCTAAACAACGCTAATTAAGCAAGTGGTTTGAACAATTAGCCATGATTTGGGATTATTAGAGTAATCCACTGGTGTTTGAATGGAGCATTTAAAGGATTTGCGTGATAATATTTCAGTTGAGATGTGAACATTTACGTGTTTTGAAAAGGAGAGCCAAGCTCTGAGGTAACTCGCTTATGCTAGGGTTGAACGAACGGGGAGTCCACTTTGACGATGCAGGTGCATTGCAGCTGGCCGGGACAACTGTATGACAGAGGCCAAGGACGTTTCCATAATAGCCTTGTGGCTATAAATAAAATGTGAAGTATATAAACACGCAAAACAATTGATATATGTGTCTCGTCCCAAATCCCGTTTCCATTCCAAGTGCATTATTATTTTTACGTTGCTATGAGCTTGAGAAAGCTGAAACATTGTATGTAGAGTATACAAGTCCTACAGGAGGACATGATTATATGGACGATGGCTTCTGATTGCCACGTGGATTTTTTTTTGTTAAAATCATTCTTTATGTGAAATAAATTATTGGGCAGTTTAAAGTTTCTCGTCTTCGTTCTGGTTCATTTTAAATATCATGGTGGAGGTTATTGTGTGGGCATACTTTAAGTGATCCAGTTGACAACCCAGTCCCCGAGATAAATTTAAGAGGTAAGTAAAGGTAAGTATGAACCCCCGTATATTTTGGTGTGTTCCACAATAATTTCTTGTTAACTATTGTGCTCTAATCTCGATAGTATCTGTCAGTGCCATTTTCATTGATGTAGTTGTGCCGGTGCGATTGATTATTGGCAATCCGATTGAGGGGGCGGATATCTGACAGCCTACTATCCGGATATCGGGTACAGTAAGATTGGCGCCGCAATTCGGTGGGGCTCGATTGACAACACTGGATTACCAGGTTGAACGCCAGTAGAATTGGCACAATCGAAGTTCGGAGTGCTTGAATAACATTGGATTACCAAGTTATTGCAGTAGAATTGACACCGCAATTTTTGTGGAGTGTTCGAATAACATTGGATTACCAAGTTATCGATGTCAAAGGGATTGTGAAGACTCAAATAAAGAGGTTGATTCTTTGTTAGATGTTTTGGCCAATTGTAGAATTTGAGAGTGTGATTATATAGGAATAAAATGTTGTATTGTATTAGGAAAATTACACTCAGAAAAGATCAGATCTTATACAACTTGAGAGAGGTTAAATAGGCTGGAAACTTAGAAAAATCGCCTATGATCTGGAATCTTATTTTATTTGACCGGCTTATGACATGTTTAGTCATATTAAAGATAAAATTACACTATTTGGATTGTAAATGTAAATTATTTGTGTTAGGATATTTTAAAATGAACCAAAGAAACTTGAACATGTGCTTGAGTTTGTTTCAACATGAAGTGTCTACGAAGGTTAATTATAAGGTAATTATAAGTTAGATTTAAGACAGAAAATTGCTCAAAACTTATATATGGTGAAAAATGTTGCTCAGATATTGTTATTTTGCTCTGTTTGATGTATGTCCCTAAAGCAGTTTATTATTGAAATATTATTGAAATGGCAGATGAGAGTCTGAGAATGATGTTGGAGGAGATGTCCAACAGCTTGAAAACTAGCATGAATAGCAGTATGAAGCAGATGATGGAGGAGAATGCTAGTAATTTGTCAGCTAATTTGTCTATTAGGCTGGATGAAAGTGCAAGGGAGATGAAAGATAGCATGAATGAAAGTCTGAAAGTTCTTCAGACCAGTTCTGCAAACCTAGAAAATAATGTGTCGCGTTTACAGATCAATACCCAGGGAATCGAGAATGCTGTAACTGACATTCGCACACACGTGTCCAATGTGCATAAAGATGTTTCTGAGGTTAAAATAGATGTTTCTAAGGTACAGAAAGATCTTACTATGTTGAATCTTAATGTTGCTAATGTCCGGGGTGATATTTCATGTGCTAGAGCTGAAGTAATTGTTGTTAGGAATGATGTTGCTACTGTACAAGACAAAGTAGAGGAAGTTCAAAAAGAGGTTAGAAATGCTCGAACTGATGTGTCAAATGTTCAAGTAGACATCAAAAATATTCATTCAGATGTTAACGATACGCAAAGCGATATCAATAAAATACAAGTAGAAGTCAATACTGTTTTTGTAGACATTGCTAAAGTTCAAACTGATGTTAACAAAGTTAGGGAGGAAATTGAAACTTCAAAAACACTTTGTACTCGTAACATTAGTGCATTAACAACTCGATTAGTTGACGAGTCTGTTAGGACAACAGCTTCTTTAGCTGGTTTAAAATACGATGTAGAGGTCATGAGAACCCAAGTATTAGATCACAATCGTTTACTTAAGGAGGGCATCGAAGTAGATATTGCGGAAATGTTAACTGCAAATGTAACGGTTTGCAAAGATGAATGGAACAGGTCAAGTGGGGAACATGTAGATCAGATTCAGGAACGAATTGAAAGAAAACTTGCCAGTACACAAGTAGACATTAATAATGAAGTAGTTCAGATTAGGAAAGACTTGAATGTAAGGATGGATTCGCTATCCGAAAAGCAGGTAGAGGATAGAACTCAACTAGGTCAGGACGTGCAAGCATTAAAAACTGCGTTAGAGGAACAGATTCATAAGGTTGTCTCTGATGTTAATGAAACTACGAGCAAACTGCAGAATTTGAAACTAGGAGAAGCCAGCATGATGGAAACCTATAAGGAAGAGTTGATTAGGAAAGTCATCACGGAAATCACAGACAAGGATACCGAAGGATTGACTGGTGAAGAGGATAGAAATTACGTGAGAAGAGGTAACCTTACTACAGAAGAGAGAGATATTAGTCCTGAGGAACGTATATCCAGATTCAGGGAAGAAGAAGAGGATAGGAATATTGAACCTGAATGGAAGTATCGTGATAGTGGGAGGAATTATATGGATTCATATCCGAGAAATGTGACAGTCATCCGGAATTTTGAAGACAAACCTCAAAAATTTAGCAACACTGATAGTCTCACACCGATCGAATATATCAGGAATCTTAAAGACTATTTCATAGAAGCCCACATTCCTAGAGAGAGAGAGAGATGAGAATCGTAGAAAGATTTCTAGCTGGAGGACCCCTCGAATGGTTTAGAGCATTTCGGTACACTTTCAGCAATTTTGACGAATTTGCAGAGGCACTGATTAAACGATTCTGGTCAATAGAAGCTCAGAATTCATTAAGAGCTGAGGTATACTCGAGGAAGTATTCAGGTACTCTTCCAACACGGTACGCTGATTTCTTCACGAGCCAACTATCACGCTTGAGATTTTTGCAACCCCCATTGTCAACAGAGCAGTTGATAGATGCGATTTCATGTATGCTGCCTGTGGAGGTAAGAAGACTGATCATATCGTCAAATATCAGAGATTTGACAAGTATGGACGAATTGTTGAGAAGGCTTGACTACACGAGTCCAATGCCAAATTTGGTACAAAAAGGTCAGAGCCACGAGTTCAAAGACGTTAATACAGTCTACATGGACCAAGTGCAGCAAACTGATATGCCTGAGGAAGGAAAAACTAAAAATGTAGGTCCTCACAGGAATAATTATTTCCGCAACCACAGATCCCAAGGTTACCGTCCATATCAGCAAAGACGAGGCTGGATTAATAATAGAGGGAATTACAACAACGGAAGAGGTAGATACTATAACAATGGTTATAATAGAAACTACAATCGAAATAACCAGTACCAGAATCAGAATCAGAATTCTCAAGGTCAGGTTATGACACCCGACAGGTATCAAGAAAGAGAGAAAGAAAGTCAGCAGTATCTGAAGGAATTACGAGAAAAGGAAGCTGAAAATCAAAAGGAAAGACAGGATGTAGTGATCGACCCTGGTCCTTCTACAAGTCAGCAGAACTTGGAAAACAGGTATTCAGGACAGAAGAGACAGTAGAAAGGAGAGAATGCATTAGCCACACACAAACCCAGAGAAGAAGAGGCTTATGATTAAGGAACATAAAAGAAATATCATACAATAGTAGAATTATAATTCAATTTCGTGTTCAAGTGAATTGAGATATTTATAACACAGAGTTTAAAAACAATTTGCAACTGTTTTTAAAACGTGGTGAAGGGAGAATGCCCCCGTAAATTGAATTATATTGAGACCACGATGGCTGTATTGGCAAATATGAATAAAGTTATGGCTGTCATAGTTGTGACGTGGATATTCATGACGTAGGCACGGATGACGCAGATTTCATGCAAGTAGGCTGATTGAGCTGAGATTCTTGGTGACGTCATGATTTTGTTCGAGAAAGATCTTTGATTTACGACGCAGTCGCAGGAAACAAGGTATTGTGCTAAGGAAGAAGTTACGCTATAGGAGAAGGGACTCGAACCAATGAACGATAATTTGGAAGGAAGACGGAGATTGCTGAAACTACGATATTTAATTACTTTTGGCGTGCAGATTTGTGGAAATCTATTTTCAGTTATGGCATTGATTTGGAATTTTGAAGAAATTAATTTTGAGTTTTTGAAATTTGAAAATCCGTCAAGTATAGCCAAAGTTAAAACTTTTAGCAATGACGCAGCAACAGGCTATGGAAGGGATGGATACGCCCCTTAAGAAGTTGATAAAAGGTCGTGCACAGGATAGAGGAGCTCTCATATCTCTCATACCGCTGATACCGCATATATATTTCAGATGTCATAGAGTCATTTTCGAGTGAATAAGTGAAGCAAGTTGTCTTTAGCGTGTGGTTAAAGCCCGGCGCATCGAACGAACACGGAGCAGTTCCATTTTACGCTGCTCGAAACTAGGTGAAGTTGAAACGCTCACATTAACGTTTCCACCAGATAAGATATCAAGAGTTAACTTCAGCCTTTATTATAATTCAATTGGGCAGTACAACATTGAGGTGTGTAGAAGATTTGAACAATTTCACAGTTATACTTCGAAAGATATTGGCACTTTAAGGCTGCCAACAAAAGTGATTTTCTCGCCACATGAGAAACACTTTTAAAATTCCACATTATACACTACGGCTGACACGTGGAGTGCAACAGTGATATTGGAGAATACGTTTGGTAATACAACGATACAGTCTACTATGGAACATTATAATTTTGCAGTGCTTTCGATGATTATAACAGTAGTTGAGATGGAAGGCTAAGGCTTTAATGCAATTGGGACATATATCGTTGGAGTGAAATAACAGCATGGAACTTCGTTAATCGTCATTCTACAAAAGCGAGCATGTAGTGAACATCCAACTACACTCATGCATCGTGAATCCATCGCTGAATTATACCAGATGACAGTGGAAATATTTTCATACTCCACAACTATGAATATTTCTGCGGAAATAACTACAATAAACTTCATGAAGAATTACGACTAGAACTTCAGGGAACTTTCAAGAGAGGCCAGGGTTGTCCCGGCTCACAAAGAAGAGTTTTGCCAGAAGGATGTTTTTCGTATCCACGGAGCAGTGCAATTTCGGAGGAGGAAGCAGTTCGATTCTCCGAGGACGCTGATTCCAGGTTCGAGGACGGAGCACATCTTTACGCTGGTGAATTGGAACCAACAGCAGTTTTCTTTGAAAACTTTCCTCTAGAACTTCAATCAACAGATGAGGTAGTCGTGAATGTTTGTTGTATTATTTGAGTCTTGTAGCGATATCTGAGCAACCATTTTCCCATATTTTTCTGTCCTATCTTTTGCCCCATTTTCTTGATTGATATTTCTGTACTCAGTACACTTCGATGATTTATGCCTTTTTCTTCGATTTGTTGAGACATTGTTATGTCATTGGCATACTTAAATAATTTTGGATCAGTTGAGACTGATAATTTAGATTCTTTCAGTAATTTGCATATTTTTGTAGTCACGATTTGACGGTAAAGTTAACGATTTGCTATGGCAGATTTGAATTCAGACATCGTGTCTCTTTATTAAAGTAATTCTATTCAGTAAATTACTTTGACCAATTTTCTGTCATCCTCAAGAAAGAAGAATGATTAAATGATTTTAGAGCGTTAAAATCTATTACGATATCGACGATCTTTGAAATACTAGTCGTCTTATGAACATGATTGCAACATAGACATTTATCATTGTATTATAGACAATTTTATGAAATACGAACCTTGATTACGATTTATTGAATACACTATAGTAATGAACTTTTGATAGGAGTTTTTCTCAATTATAGATTGGAACAATAATGTTTGCATTCCACAATCTAATTGTATTCTATTCGACTATTCATGCAGTTTAGATGAACTTTGATTGAAGATAGTATTTTTATACTGCGTTACTTTGAAGATATTAATCTCAATTTTGATAGACCAGGGAGGAGTGTCTAATCGTATTTGCTATTAAATTTATTTGTGATTGGCAAATTTTTACTTCATATCGATTCATGAATGAAACCCACGAAGGTTAAATAATAACAGTCATTAATACAATTGATGAATATAAGAATTTTTAAAGAGGAACAATGGATGTATAATCGTTAGTTCAGTGGACGTGTAAAAGTCGCTGTTGAGTAATGCCCTTGAATAATGAAGGAGGTTCCCACAGTAATAAATAAAGTTGATGAATTTATAAGTGGAGGTTTTTGTATGTAGTTTGGAAGATTTTTATGCCATATATATGAAGATATATGATGAATTTTGGGCCAATTTTGTGCAATTTTGTGCGTTGTGAGCGAAGTATTTTCCCGCTGAATGTATTGTTCTGGTTCTTTGAAAGTTATTCATATGAAGATACTGTTAAAATTAACAAGAGTGTTAAATAATTTGAGAGGAAGATGTTGAATGGAGGTTACTGTCACAAATATTAATAATTATTATTAAACCTGAATTTGACAGTTAAATATAACTAACCTTCATTGGTCGATTATATCATCACGATTTAAGTAATTATCAACCGGATAAACGTGTGGTTTAATGTATTTCTTGTATAAATAATATAAACAATATTAATATTGTAAATAATTATGTAAATATCTTTGATAATAATTTGAAATGATAGTGATTAATAGAGGCGAGTATAAGTTTTCCAATTGTCGTTTGACATTGTTATAAACAATTTATTATTGTTATATATAATTAATGAACTTTTGTTATTAACATTAAGAGTTTTGTTTTTATACTCTAAACAACGCTAATTAAGCAAGTGGTTTGAACAATTAGCCATGATTTGGGATTATTAGAGTAATCCACTGGTGTTTGAATGGAGCATTTAAAGGATTTGCGTGATAATATTTCAGTTGAGATGTGAACATTTACGTGTTTTGAAAAGGAGAGCCAAGCTCTGAGGTAACTCGCTTATGCTAGGGTTGAACGAACGGGGAGTCCACTTTGACGATGCAGGTGCATTGCAGCTGGCCGGGACAACTGTATGACAGAGGCCAAGGACGTTTCCATAATAGCCTTGTGGCTATAAATAAAATGTGAAGTATATAAACACGCAAAACAATTGATATATGTGTCTCGTCCCAAATCCCGTTTCCATTCCAAGTGCATTATTATTTTTACGTTGCTATGAGCTTGAGAAAGCTGAAACATTGTATGTAGAGTATACAAGTCCTACAGGAGGACATGATTATATGGACGATGGCTTCTGATTGCCACGTGGATTTTTTTTTTGTTAAAATCATTCTTTATGTGAAATAAATTATTGTGCAGTTTAAAGTTTCTCGTCTTCGTTCTGGTTCATTTTAAATATCATGGTGGAGGTTATTGTGTGTGCATACTTTAAGTGATCCAGTTGACAACCCAGTCCCCGAGATAAATTTAAGAGGTAAGTAAAGGTAAGTATGAACCCCCGTATATTTTGGTGTGTTCCACAATAATTTCTTGTTAACTATTGTGCTCTAATCTCGATAGTATCTGTCAGTGCCATTTTCATTGATGTAGTTGTGCCGGTGCGATTGATTATTGGCAATCCGATTGAGGGGGCGGATATCTGACAGCCTACTATCCGGATATCGGGTACAGTACCTACTGTAAGGCCACGGCCGCCTCCTTCCCTCTTCCTCGCTTCACCATCCCAATCTTCCATCCCTTCCCATCCCTCATGAGGCCCCTGTTCGCTTTGCAGGTGAGGCCGCCTGGGCGAAGTGCTGATCCACCTCCCCAGTTGTATCCATCCCGTCCAGATGTTCACGGCTCCAGGACACTGCCCATAGAGGCGGTATTGGTGAGTTCCCTCGCTGAGTCCATGGGAACCACCAACCTAGAGGGAAAATCGACTAAATAAAAAATAAAAAAATAAAATAAAAGAATAATAAAAAAATAAATCTCATTATTGAGTAATAAACACAGTATAATCATAATTTGGAGGTGGGACATTATTATGCCATTGCTCATTTAAGAAAACATACTGCCGGTTGTGGGCAGTGGGATAATAATTTCCCACCCCATATTTCATAAAATAGAATCCACACCCATACAATTGTTGCTTATTCCTACTCGTCTATGACCCCCAATTACAAATGTGCAAATATATATATATATACCCCCAGTCTTTTGCCCTATAAAGGGTTAAGGCTACTGTTAGAAAATATAAATTATAGTGTATTATCTTTCAGGTTACCTCTTTGGACTTTAAGTTACTGGCTTGAAGTTACATATCTCTACAGGAGCTAAGCTTTGACTTGGCGTTTTGTTGTCGTCATGAACAGACTTTTGTTCCAGTAAAAAGAGAAAATGAATAGATTGGAGTCAGATAGAATATGTAAACCTGTGTTTCAATTATATTTTTAACATTTGGTGAACCCCGACGTGATTGGAGACGAACATAAATTACTGCCAGTAATTCCTATCCAAGTAGAGAAGGAATAACATAGAACGGTTAAAGAAATGTAGGGCTCCTATTAGACAAAGTGTAACAAAGACATTTCAATGCATTAATGAGTTACTTGGTACAGAAATTACCTCGCAGAATAGTGACTTGTTGAAATCAAATTATAATCGTTTGTAAAGTTTAAAGGAGGAACTTCATGAAATTGACATGAAAATAATGGATCATTTATTAGACAATGATGCAGAGGACAATGTTATTTTAGCTGAAAGAGAAAGTACTGAGACATACATTGACGAATTTGAGGTTATGTTAACATGTAAACAATATAATTTTGTTCCCCGTGATTAGTTTATCACCTAGCGAGAGGTTCGGAAATGAAGGATATAATCACATCAATAACGAAGGTCCTTTAAGTTATCCAAAATTGAGCTAAAGACATTTAATGGAGATCTAAAGGAATGGTTAGGTTTTTGGTCTCAGTTCAGAAAGGTACACGAAGATGATACTTTGCACGACAGTGACAAGTTTCAGTATTTATTACACGCAATGAAACCTGACACAGAACCACAGGCAATTGTTCTTAGTTACCCTCAAACAGCAGAAAATTATCCAAAAGTCGTTGAAGCATTAAAAGAACGATTTGGCAGGGATGATCTTCTGATGCAAGTCTATGTAAGAAAACTGTTGAAACTAATAATTTCAAATGCTACTCAAAAGGATAAACTCCCCCTGTCAACGTTATCAATTAAATTAGAATCGCATTTACGGTCACTCAATACCTTAAACTTGACAGACACAGATCCAGGCACATGGTTATTTCCTTTAGTTGAGTCGAGTCTGCCAGAAGAAACGTTACGGGCATGGCAGAGGAGTCAATTTTCGAAACAAAGTGTTAGTGAAATGGAACCTAGGATGTATCGACTTGATTGTTTAATGGAGTTTATCAAGACTGAAGTCCTAAATGAGCAACAAATCTTGTTAGCACAGTCAGGTTTGGGTAGCACAGAAGCGAAAGAAAAGACTGAAAGGGAGAGATGTTTTTCAAAAGTAGATAGGAAGCATATTAAAGATAAGAAGAGTACACCTACAGTGGCAGCACTTAGCAATACTTCTGAAGACTTATGTATCTTTTGCCAAAAGGCCCATGACAGCGAGAAGTGTTTCAAAGCACTATACATGACAGTTGAGGAAAGAACATCGAAGGTTAGAGAAAAGAAGCGTTGTTTCATATGCTTGCCTTCTAATCATTTGTCAATGTACTGTAATTCAAACATCCGGTGCATGGTTTGTTTCAAGAAGCATGCCACGGTTATGTGTCCTGATCTTTTGCAGAAATATAAGAATGAATCGAAGAAAGAAGAAGAAATCAGTCAGCGTCACACAATTTCTAATATGGCTTGTCACACATCCGTCTGTCAAGTAATATTACAAACACTGATGGTTACTGTCCACGGCAATGTCAGACGGAAAACAGTGAGAACTTTCTTGGATTGTGGCTCTCAGCGATCCTATCTTTTAAAGAAAACAGCTGAAGAACACGGATTGATAGCATGTGCTGAAGAATTGGTTTCCCATGTTCTGTTCGGTGAAAGCAAGACCTTGGAAATAAATCACAAGAAGTACACAATTAAGCTACAGAAACCGGGCGGTAACGTTGCTCTTGAGATCGAAGTCTGGGATCAGTCACGTATTTTCCAGTCAATCCCACGAGTTTCAGCATGTTCTACCCTGTTTCGTGAACTTAGAACGAAGAAAATATGGACCAGCGATGTGGGTGATAACTGTCCAGAAATTCAGCTCCTTATTGGAATGGATATCTATGCTAAAATTCTAACTGGTAATGTTGTTCGGCCTAAGAGTGGTCCTACAGCCATAGAAACAAAGCTAGGATGGACTTGGGGTGGAGAACAAACTGAAAACTCTCCTGAAGTGAACATGGCCAATACAACAATCACAATGGCTTACAACGATGGCTCAATCACAGACTTGTGGAATCTTGACACAATTGGTATTCAGGATCCAGTAGAAATCAAGTCAGCTGAAGAACAAGATCGAGAAGTGAAACAACATCTACTCAATACTTAAACCCAGAAGGAAGATGGACGTTATGTAGTTGGTCGTCCTTGGAAGGAGGGACATTCAGAAATTCTGTCCAATAAGCAAATAGCAGAAAGAAGACTTCAGTCGACTACGCAGAAGTTGGAAAAGACAGGTCTCTTCTCACACTATGGCAATGTATTTGAAGACTGGACAGCAGAAGGCTTTATTGAAGAAGTGCCACAGGAAGAGGTTGAAAATTCTTGTCATTATCTTCCACACCGACCTGTAATCAAACCTGAAAGTCTGACTACTCCAGTTCGACCAGTTTTTGATGCTTCATGCAAAACAGACAAAGGGCTTTACTGAACGATTGTTTAATGAAAGGTCCTAACCACGTTCAAATTATCCCTGAAATTCTTTTAAGGTTTCGAGAGAAAGAGTTGGGTGTTACTGCAGACAAAAGGAAAGCATTCCAAGTGATTGAGGTACGAGTTGAAGATCGTGATTATCTCCGATTTTTATGGTGGGAGAATTTCAGAACTATGAAATTGAAGATTTATAGACATTGAAGAGTTCTTTTTGGAGCCACATGTAGTCCATTTATATTGGGTGCTGTATTGCATCATCATCTTTCGACTGTTAGTAATAAGGATGAACTGATAGCACGGAAACTGATGAAATCTATGTACGTAGATAACTGTGTAACATAAGTTGATTATTGTGGTGTTTGAAGCCATATTTTCAGTGTTGCCTTAGTAAACAAGAGTTTAGTGCTTTTCAGTCGGTCAACACGAATGTACCCAAAAGAGATTTCTCATGTAATTTATTTCAGGATTAGGGCATAACCCATCTCTTTTGGGTACATTCGTGTTGACCGACTAAAAAGCACTAAACTCTTGTTATAAGTTGATTATGCAGAAGAATACAATATGTTTCGTTCTGAAAGCACAAGGATTCTACCTGAAGCCAAGATGGAGCTGAGATGTTGGGAATCTACAATAGTAAATTGTGAACTTTCGAAGATCGAAAGCAACAATGAAGATATTGAAAGCAATGGATGTGTCACAAAGGTATTAGGTATGAGGTGGAACAACAGACTGGATACAATGGGGGTCTGTGTTGTTGCTCAATTTCCATTCTCCCAAGATATACTTACCAAGAGGGATCTACTTTCAGTAATAATGAAAATTTATGTCATCGTTGGATTTCTAGCCCCTGCGATTCTTCCGTTCAAATTATTGCTACAGGAATCGAGGAAAATAGAAGCTACAGAGAACTCAAGAAAAAAAGGTTTAAATCAAATTGGGACTCCCCCTGCCTGACGTAATTTTGAAGGAGTTCAAACAGCGTTATCAGGAAATTGGCCACTTGGAAGAGATAGAGGTTCATAAACTGGTTACTGGAGCAAAAACAGGCAGACAGTCTTGGTCATTGCATACTTTTGTTGATGCCAGTCAACATGCCTACGGAGCAGTTGTGTATCTCAGAACTGGGGATGAGAAGGGTGTATTACTTCAGTTAGTACTAGCTAAAGCTCGAATAGCACCTCTCAAAAGGGTCACTATTCCTCGACTAGAATTGTTAGGTAGCCTTATAGGGGGTCGTCTTGCTTCATTAGTCAAATCATCCCTTTCGTTAGAAAATGGGAAAAGTTATTTTTGGAGTGATTCCACGACCACGCTTGCATGGATTAGAAGAAATGAACCATGGCATACCTTTGTTGGCAACCGAGTCATGGAAATAAGACAGCTGACTGACCCACAACACTGGAGGCATGTACCTGGCGTTTATAATCCTGCCGACTTACTATCAAGAAGGTGCTATCTATCGGAATTGGCCAATTCCAACTGGTGTGAGGGACCACGCTGGTTGAGAGGTCCTGAAGAGGAGTGGCCTGTTTATTACACCAGTGAAGGCACATATGACGAGGATCTCATTGTTTCAGAAAAAGAGAAAAACACAGACGAGCCTGTAACAATGATGGGCATTGATCTGAAAAGAGATCTCACCTATTCTCAAAGAGTAAGAATTATGGGATGGGTATTAAGATTCTACAACAACGCTTGAAGTAGTAGAGAGAGGCAAAATGGTCCACTAACTTTTTTAGAATGAAGGGTAGCAGAATTACTTATTATAAAGTGTGTACAAGGGGAGTCATTTCCTCGAAATGGTGACACAATCTACGGATTGAAAGTAATTCAAGACAGAAAAGGACTAGTCCGTGTGAAGACAAAGATTACAATGAGGAATCACCTTTTCAATTTCCGATTTCCCGTTTATTGCCCAGGAATCATGATGTAGTCGATGTCTTGATCATGGAACAACATAAAGTTCACTGTAATGCTGGCATACAATTTCTTCTTGTACATCATCATCATCATCATGTTTTTCAGTCAAGCGACTGGTCTGCCCCTACAATGAGTCTTCTCCACGTTGTTCGGTCTTGTGCTGTCCTTCTGACCATTTCATAATTTCGAAGGCCAGAGCTATGTAGGAAAGATCTCATGAAAGTGTTCCATGGCCTCCCGCGAGGGCGTTTTCCAGGTATTTTGCCTTCTAGTATGTCGATCATCAGGCCACCATGTCGTAACCTGTGGCCAAGCCAGGTGGATCTCCTTCTATATATCTGGCGGATCATTTGCCGTTTTTCCTTTATTCGATCCAGCACCGTTATGTTGGTCATTTTCTCTACTCAGCTGATCTTTTCCATTCGGCGCCAACACCACATCTCAATCGCTTCTAGTCGTTTAATGTCACCTCTATTCATTGACCAGGTCTCACTGCAGTACATTGCAACTGGCCATATGTAGGTCTTAACCAGTTGTTTTCTAAGGCTGAGGGACATCGAGCGTTGGCAAATTAGAGAATGCTTTTCACGGAATGTCTGCTTGGCCATGGCTATACGGCTCCTGATTTCAACTTCACATCGTAGGTCTTCTGTGAAGATCTGACCAAGGTATTTAAAACGATTGACCTGTTGTACTGGTTCTTTATTTATGGTAATATTTAGTTCGTGTTGATGCTTACTTATCACCAGAATCTTGGTCTTCTTAAAATTGATTTTCATTCCATATTCTGTAGCTGTATCATTTAAACATTGCAACATGTTTGTTAATATATGCGGATTTACTGCAAGTAATGCCAGATCATCAGCAAATTTAATATTCTGGATAAGTCTTCCACCAACTTTCACTCCCATATTAGAACCTTTAAAAGCCCACTTAGTTATAGCTTCAGCGAAGGCATTGAACAGTCCAGGGGACAGCAAACAACCTTGTCGCACACCTTTGCGGGTCTTAGCGGGTTCTGATACGTCATTTCTAAGTCGAACAACAGCAGTTTGATTTATATACAGATCAAATATTAATCTGATTAATCGATGGGGACAACCTATTTGATTCGGAAGAGGAAACAACTTGTGCCAGCTGACTTTATCAAATGCTTTTTCGAAGTCCACAAAGCACACGTAAAGGTTTCTGTTTACACTTAACATCTTTTCTCCAAGACATCGCAAGGACCCGATAGCATCACGTGTAGACATATTCTTTCGAAAACCAAATTGAGAGTTGTCTAGATAATGTTCGATGTATATTTCCATCCTTTTCCTTAAAATCTGCAGAAGTATCTTTGATGCATGAGGGATGAGACTAATGGTCTGATAGTCACTACATTCAACTGGTACAGTCTTCTTTGGAATTGGAATGATGATGCTGGTGTAAAACTCCTGAGACCATTTACCTTCTTCGAAAATTCTTGCTACCAATTTGAATATCCATTCAAGTGTACTATCCCCACTATTCTTGATTAGTTCGGCAGGAACATTGTCAATACCTGGTGTTTTACCCATGGATATTGATTTTAGAGCTTCATCGAACTCTGATCTAATAATTCTATCTTCTGCAATTGACCTGTCTTCCTCGCCACGTGTTGGCAAAAGGAATGGAATTGGTTCTGCGTATAGATCTTCAACATACATCCTCCAGTGTTCCTTCTTGTAATTCAGGTCTGATATAGGATTCCCATGTGTATCACGGAACTGTCTAGTGCGGAATCCTTTTTGTTTCTTAGTAGTTTCCCTGATCTTTTGGTAGGCTAAATCTGTTCTTCCTTGTTTTTGCAGAAATTCGACCTCTTCGCATTTTGACTGCCACCACTCCATTTTCTTCTCCCGACAGAGTCGATCAATCTGGTTCTTTAACATTCGGTAGTTATTTCTGCCTACTTCTGAAGAGTCGTTTTTAAATTTTCTTCTTTCATCCATCTTTAAGAGAATGTCCTGTGTGATCCATGGTTTGCGATTCACTCTTTCCACAAATCCCACATAGTCTTCAGCAGCCTTTTCGATGGAGAATTTGGCTATTGACCATAAATGATCAACAGTGTGTGAGTTGTTTGCATATGATGATATGTTGTCATCAGTGGCTTCCTGATATTGCATTTTAGTCCGCTCGCTTTTAAATGCTTCAAGATTCCACTTCTTTGTTGGTTTTCCCTGAATCCTGCGTTTAAATTTCAGTTCCGTACTCATTACTAGTAGAGAATGATCAGAACAGATGTCAGCGCCCGGATATGCCATGGATTTCTTCACTTGATTTTTGTATCTTTCCTTGACAAGAATATAGTCAATCTGGTAACGTTGATAATCACCTGGCTTTTTCCAAGTATATCTTGTACAGCTGAGAAAAAAGTTTTGGATCATTGAGAGTAGAAGAGCCATTAGAAATGTGATTTCCAAGTGCATGCAGTGCAAACGACACAGAGCTCAGCACGCAGAATCAGAGACTACTCCACTACCACAAGATCGAATCAAGGATGCTGCAATATTTGAAGTTACTGGAATCGATCTAGCTGGACCATTGACTTTAAAGAATGGTTCGAAGGTGTGGAATTCATTGTATACGTGTGCAATATACAGGTCTGTTCACTTAAAACTCGTATCTTCACTCAGCACACAAGCATTCCTTCTATCATTAAGAAGATACATTGCGAGAAGGGGACGTCCATCCATTATATATTGTGACAACGGAACTAATTTCGTTGGATCTGCATATATGCTAAAAGAAATGTCCGTCCAGAAAATCCTGAATGAATCTCAAATACAAGAAATTGAGTGGAAGTTCAATCCTCCCACAGCTTGATGGTGGGGAGGTTGGTGGGAGCGTCTGGTTCGTTCTGTCAAGGAGTTACTGAAGAGGATGCTTGGGAAGTCTTTTCTGACTTATGAAGAACTGTCACATTCACTATGTGATGTGGAATCGGTTATTAAAGGCCGCCCACTGACATACGCATCAGAGGATCCAGAGGACTTAACTCCATTAACTGCAAGCATGTTTTTACATGAGATCATTGCTACCCATGTATCAGATCTAGATATATTAGAGGAAGAAAAGTTCCGTTCTCGCTTACGTTTCAGACAGTACTTAATTCAAGAACTGAAGCAGCGCTTCAGGAAGGAATACCTCTCACAGCTGGTCCAACGTCCCAAAGGAAAGAAGGCATCATCTCTGAAGGAAGGTGACATGATATTACTTGGTTCTGAGAAACTGAAAAGGGTGGAATGGCATTTGGCGAGAATTTTAACGCTCTTCCCTGCTCGCGATGGTGCAGTGCGTGTAGCTAAAGTGAAAAGGAAAGATGGGGTTCTGATTCGCCCAATTGAATGACTTTACCCTCTGGAGATAGACAGTGAACAAACAATTTTCGATAGAAAATCGGACTTGCAAACATCAAGGCAGAGTTCGTATGTGACAAAAAGTGGTCATGAAGTAATACCTAACAGCAAGTACTCTGACTGAGCTGGGGTAGGTTGGAAGACCACATAGAAAATTATACTTTCGAAATTGTTCCCACAATTCCAAGTTGGGTGGATGTTAGAAAATATAAATTATAGTGTATTATCTTTCAGGTTACCTCTTTGGACTATAAGTTACTGACTTGAAGTGACATATCTCTACAGGAGCTAAGCTTTGACTTGGCGTTTTGTTGTCGTCGTGAATAGACTTTTGTTCCAGTAAAAAGGGAAATAAATAGATTGGAGTCAGATAGGATATGTAAACCTGTGTTTTAATTATATTTTTAACAGCTACTCTTAAAGAGGGGAAAATTAACCTTCTTATACTCAATAACTCGCATTGTAATAAATGTTGTTGCTTAACTTGTGAACAGGTTTAAATTTCACCCCTTGTACTGGTTTATGTAATAACTTGTGTGGTATCAGTAGGCGAGTGTGTATAAGTAATAATACTTCAGAGTACCGGTACCGTAGTTTTAAGATGAGTGCCCCGGAACATGAAACATGATACACATGTGGTATTTCCCTGAAGGTAGTGTCAGCGTCGGCAATCAAATTTCAAATGTTCAGGTAACCAGTCCTCATCGTAGAGCATAAATTGAGGTACTCTGCTACACAGATGGGCTTAAGGCTCAAATTACTACATTGTGTCCTTTCTTACAATGCATTCCACGTATGGATTTACGTCCAATTGGTGATATTTTAGCAAAATAGCAGATCTATGGTGTTCAGGTCTTCTAGATTTTTGATAGGAGCCTGGAGAAGAAAAGTGCTACTCACGCAGCCGTTTAACTTAAAACTTCATTTAAAAGTTTCATTTTTACACTATTTCCCAGAATTGTCAGGCTGAGGCACAGATTAGGCCTCAATATGCAATTTATGATTTTTATAGTAACTGATGATCAGGTATATTTTTGAATTTGTTGAAGTACCGTACCCCTTTCAAATTGCTGGTTGATACGATTAAGCATCAAGTCGAGCTAAATCTTTATTCTGTGAATAATATACTGTCTAACCAATCTAATGCAAATACTATTGAGTTTTTAAAATTTATGTAGGACTATTTATGTCTCATAAGTACATGCTACGCATCCAAAATTGCCTGCCTTGTAAGAGAGTTCCATTGAAATCATATACAACATTACGAAGTCTATCACCATTGAATTCACCATTTTGCCTACATTCGATTGAGAGTGCGAATCTTGGTCGTTTTGATTACGGCACAAACATTGCAGGACAATTTAACCACTGTATTATACATTCCTTGGATTGTAGAAAATGTAACACTGTAGGTTAAGAATCTACGACTACAATGGTAGATTGCTGTTCATTTGTATCAATAATCGCTTTGTTCTCATGAAATGAACCTCTGTACTATTGCACACCTTAAAAATAAAAATGTACAGCATTTCCCGGCTAAAGTATATATTCTCTTGTGGAGGGTTTAAACTTTAATAACTTGACGTGTAATGGCCAAGTAGTTTTGTGCAGTTTTCCAAAAAATGTTGCCGTCTCTAAAACCTGCCAACCTAGGCAGTTGCCAAGTTTGTCTCCCCGAAATACGGGCCTGAATATAGTAAATTATCCAATATTGTAAGTACGATCGTACAGGACCAGTGTTTTACTAGTCAGAATAGAAAACCGTGTTTTAGGGGTTAAGATCCGCTAGCGGTGTTGCAATGTCTAATGATATCCCCAGAACGTGCTTTCATATCGCCACTGCCGATGTGAGGTGGCAAAAGTAGTAGCCACTCGAGATAGTGTTGGGGAAACATTCGGTATTTTGCACTAGGCATAACCGTATTGAAAACTGGAGCTATTTTTCCATTGGTGGTTAGGGGCCGATAACCTAGATATTGGGCCCCTTAAAACAACAATTATCATCAACAACACCCATTGGTATCAGAACCATTAGAACCATATTTAAAAAAATTGTAAATACATATTACGTCAGCAACATTACAGATATTTGTTGTTGTAACAGCTGTTGTTGACTATCAGTAACTTCCATTTATGAAATAAACTGGTGTGACAATGAACAATCGAATTTCAACATTCTCGGAATTCCAGAGGGGGGGGGGGGGGGGGGGGGGGGCATGCCCCCTCCCCTGCCCTGCAGGCGCCCATGATATTAACCCTTGCATGAGTGCCAAACGGCCGAACAGACCCACTGAAAGCTTGAATATTCTAAGAACTTTTCTTAGTGAGCACCTACAAACTGAGAGTAATCAACATGCAAAATTTAAGTTTCATGGCCCTCTTTCCATATTACATTCAAGTCCATATTGGTCAGTTTGTCAATGACCCTCCTACACATTTGCTGTTATTGCAAAAGTGATCTGCCTAGCAGATTGTGCCGGATCGAGCACCATTACGTAATATATAGGGATCGAATGAGAGTATTCACTAAATGTAGCAAAACTGTTCTTCAGAAAATATTGTAAATTTTTAAAAATTCAGATTTCTGAGGTGTGCCAGACAGGCTTAATTTGCCCACAGCCGCTATATTTAGTGTTGCTCCCGACGGAAGGTTAAATATCTGAAGTATTTATATTTAGAACAAAATTAATTAGAATACTGTCAGCATTTTTGCAATAAACGTTTATTGTCAGTCTGATTTTCATATCTTTTACTTTTTAAGATTCCAGGGAGGGGTGGGGGGCATGGCCCACCCCTTGTCCCCCCCCTCCCATGTGGTAGGCATCACAATCACAAAATGTTTATTGGTTCAAGAAAGCACTTTGAACGGTCAATCATAGGTAGGCTGTAAGGGTTTGCGAACTGCATCGTGGCGGATGA
Organism: Meconema thalassinum; assembly: GCA_946902985.2. Taxonomy (NCBI): domain Eukaryota; kingdom Metazoa; phylum Arthropoda; class Insecta; order Orthoptera; family Tettigoniidae; genus Meconema; species Meconema thalassinum. Next base: position 1,468,045,566 of record OX336389.2, on the reverse strand, counting down.
ATACATGAGAACACGTTGCGAGTTCGGGTTGGACGAATGTCTTCATTGCTGAATGGTAACATGGGTGAATTGTGCGTAGGGATTTGATATGTTCCTTGAGCATCAAAGTGAATGAAGTTACATCTGTCACTGGTGTTTCTTCAATGAAGTCCGCTGGTTATCTCACAGGTTCTCCATAAAGGAGTGTGGCTGGAGTTGAGTCCAAGTAAGGAATAACTAGGTATCGCATTCCAAGGAGAACTGTTGGGAGTTGAGGCATCCAGTTGCTGGAGAGTTGTGTCCGGAGTGCAGCTTTCAGTTGACGGTGCCAACGTTCAATTTTCCCATTAGCAGCAGGATGGTAGGCTGTTATTTTAATTTGGTGGATGTCGAGAAGTTTCATTAAGCTACTGAAGAGTGAACAGTCGAACTGTCTGCCTCGATCAGTAGTTATGGTGGATGGTACACCAAAGCGGGCTATCCACGAGTGCAATAGGGTATAAGCCACTGTTTCAGCCATAATGTCCTTCAGGGCAGTAGCTTCAGGCCAACTAGAAAAGCGGTCAATGATTGTGAGAAGGTATGAGTGTCCTTCAGACGGAGGGTTGATGTGGAAAAAGCGTTGGTCCACTGGTTTGTAAGTTCCAATTGGGCTGGCAAGTGTGCCTTGTGACCTTGGATCGTTGGCAAGCAACACAGTTTTTTTTGAAAGCTTGACATCTTGTTTGAGAGATGGCCATACATAGCGTTGTTGGACGAGCTTGATAGATGCATTAATACCTGGGAGAGCCATATCGTGTAATGCTTGAATGGTAGGCTTACGAAACTGACTGGGTAAAAATGGTGTTAATTCTCCTGTGGATGCGTCAACCAGTAATTTAGCTCCTGTGGGTAAGGTAAACGTCTTGAACTGAAGGGTTGCTTCTGTACACTGTTGTAGTCGGTGAAGTTCCTCGTCAGATTCATGTGCTTTAGCGACTTCATCGAATGACAGTTGTGTTGGTATGGAGATGGATGAGATGCGAGAACAGAAATCTTCTGGGATGTTTTCTCTCCCACGGAGATACCTCAAATCACTTGTGAACTGGCTAATGAAATCTAGTTGACGAAGTTGCCTTGGTGACGCTTTATCAAGTCGTTGGTGAAAGGCATACGTCAGAAGTTTGTAGTCAATGTAGAGGCTGAAGTTTCTTCTCTCGAGTAAGTGACGAAAATACTTTACTCCAGAATAGGCTGCCAGTAATTCGCGGTCATAGGTGCTGTACTTCTTTTGTGTATCAGATAGTTTATTGGAGAAGAATCCTTGAGGTTCAAGGTGATTATCATGGACTTGATGTAATGTAGCTCCTATGGCAAAATCTGAAGCATCGATCATTAACGTTAATGGCAGATCACCTGAGGGGTGTTCTAGAAGAGTAGCATTTGCACTTGATTGTCTCAGTTGCCCAAACACTTCAATTGCTTCTGGTGTCCATTCAACCTCCCTGCGGTCACGGCTGCGCGTGTCTTTAAAAAGATCAAAGAGTTAGTATTGGGTATCAGTATTTTGTAGTAGAATTGCTCTTTACTTATTCTGAAAGGGAGTAGCAGCCTTTCAGAATAAATCAATTCTTTACTAGTCTAATAGACGGTTAAGATATTGATAATATAAGCCAACTAATGGCTACACTGCGTTCTGCTGCACGGCTGAAAGCAACGGGAAACTACAGCCGTAATGCTATTCCCGAGGATATGCACCTCTCTATGCATAAATACATGTGATGATGGCCTCCTCCCTTGTAAAATTTCAATCCGGAGGTAAACTAGTCCCCCGTTCGGATCTCCGGGTGGGGACTACTCGAGAGGGGGTTAACATCACAGAAGTGACAAAGAGGAAATCTGACATTCTACGGATCGGAGCGTGGAATGTTAGAAGTCTGCTAGGAAGTGGGAAGTTAGAAAACTTAGAAAGGGAAATGGATAGGTTGAGGTTGGATTTGGTTGGGATTAGTGAAATGCGCTGGCAGGAAGAACAGGACTTTTTGTCAGGAGACTATAGGGTGATTAGCACTAAATCAAACAATGGCCAAGCAGGAGTTGGTCTCATATTGAGTAGGAAACTTGGACAGCGGGTAGAATATTATGAGCAATACAGTGAACGGATTATTGTAGCAAAAATCAACACTAAACCTACGTGCACCACAGTGGTACAAGTCTATATGCCAACCAGTCAAGCTGATGATGAGGATGTTGAAAAGGTCTACGAAGAAATAGATGACATTCTGAGGTATATCAAAGGTGATGAAAATGTTATAGTAATGGGAGATTGGAATGCTGTGGTAGGAAAAGGGAGAGAAGGGAAGATAGTAGGAGATTTCGGATTAGGTGAAAGGAATGATCGAGGAAGCAGGCTGATGGAATTCTGCACCGAACATGAGTTGGTCATAGCTAACACCTTATTCAATAACCACAATAGAAGAATATACACACGGATGAGACCAGGAGATACAGCCGTTACCAAATCGACTTCATTATGGTCAAGCAGAGGTTTCGAAACCAGATTTTGGATTGTAAAACATATCCTGGTGCTGACATAAACTCTGACCACAATCTGGTTGTAATGAAATGCACATTAAAGTTGAAGAAACTGAAGAAAAGTCAAAAGCCAAAAAGGTGGGCAATAGACAGACTGAAAGTAAAGGATGTAAACGAAAGATTCAAGAAGAGTATAAAGGAAGGATTAATCAAAACCCCTAAACAAACTTCAATTGCAGACGAATGGGCACTTTTGAAGAATGAAATAAAAAAATCCGCAGAAGAAAACATTGGTAGGAAAGAAAGAATAGGTAGAAAACCGTGGATCACTCAGGATATACTTGAATTGATGGATGAAAGGCGGAAACACAAGAATCTAAGAGATGAAGAGGGGAAAGCAGAATACAGACGTCTGAGAAATGAGGTTAACAAGAAGTGCAAGGAAGCGAAAGAAGAATGGTTGAAAGAGAAATGTGCAGGTATAGAAAAGTGTCTGAAATTAGGAAAAGTAGACACAGCTTATCGAAGGATTAAGAATACTTTTGGGGAAAAGAAGACTAAGTGCTGTAATATTAGGGACACAAATGGAAAGCCTCTAACAGATAGGGAAGAAAAGCTTGAGAGATGGAAAGCTTACATAGAGTGCTTGTATAAGGGAAAGGAGATTGAGAATCATGTAATGGAAAGGGAGGAGGAAATTGATGAGGATGCAAAAGGAGATTTAATATTGAGATCAGAATTTGACAGAGCATTAGAGGACTTAGGCAGGAACAAAGCACCAGGCACAGATGATATACCGATTGAGTTGCTACGCTGCATAGGAGATGAAGGTCTGATCAGGTTATTTCACTTGGTGTGTAGGATTTATGAGACAGGTGAGGTACCCCCTGATTTCAAGAAGAATGTTATCATCCCTATACCAAAGAAAGTGGGAGCTGACAGATGTGAAGATTACCGTACAATCAGCTTGATTACTCATGCTTCAAAGATCCTGTCTAGAATAATTTGCAAGAGGATTGAAAGCCAGATCGAAACGGAGTTGGGTGAAGACCAGTTTGGTTTCAGGAGAAATGTAGGAACAAGGGAAGCTGTACTAAGTCTTAGGCTGATTTTGGAAGGTAGAATAAGGAAAGATAATAGAACGTTCATGGCATTTGTAGACTTAGAAAAGGCTTTTGATAACGTTGATTGGACTAAATTGTTTGACATTTTGAAATCTATTGGAATAAAGTACAGGGATAGGAGGGTGATATTCAATCTATACAGAAACCAGACAGCAGTCATTCGAGCTGAAGGATATGAGAGAGAAGCTGGTATTCAGAAAGGTGTAAGGCAAGGCTGCAACTTATCACCCATACTTTTCAATCTTTACATTGAACAAGCAATGAAGGAAATTGGAGAAAAATTTAAAGTGGGAGTGAAGATTCAAGGAGAAATAATTTCAACTCTGAGATTTGCTGATGACATCGTCATCTTGGCCGACAAGCCTGAGGATTTGAATGAGTTTTTGAATGGTATGGATTCCGTCTTACGGAAGGACTTCATGATGAAAATTAATAAATGTAAAACAAAAATACTGGAATGCAGCCGAAATAAATCAGAAACCTCTATGGAGATCAAATTGGCAGGTGAAAAGCTGAAGGAAGTAGGAGACTTCTGTTACTTAGGAAGCAGAATAACCAGTGATGGACGAAGCAAAGAGGATATAAAAAGTAGGTTGGCTCAGGCAAGGAAAGCCTTTCTACAAAAAAGGAATCTGTTGACATCGAATATAGATTTAGGTATTAGGAAGTCATTTTTGAAAGCCTTTGTCTGGAGCGTGGCGCTCTATGGAAGTGAAACATGGACTATTGGTGCAGCAGAAAAGAGGAGAATTGAGGCATTTGAAATGTGGTGTTACAGGAGAATGATGAAGATCAGATGGGTAGATATGGTTACAAACGAAGAGGTATTAAGGCGAGTGGGAGAGGAGAGATGTTTCTGGCGACTGCTAATGAAGAGAAGAGATAGGTTGGTAGGACACATACTAAGACACCCAGGAATAGCAAGCTTAGTTATGGAAGGAAGGGTCGAGGACAAGAACTGTAGGGGTAGACCAAGGTTAGAATATGTTAAACAGATTGCCTCGGATGTAGGGTGTGGTAGCTATGTAGAGATGAAACGATTAGCTCAGGACAGGGACGCATGGAGAGCTGCATCAAACCAGTCAAAAGACTGAAGACTCAAACAACAACATCAGCTGTGTTGGTCAGTGAGCGGTGGTAAATATTTACCAATCCAAGGAATCGTCGGAAGTCAGCAAAGGTGCGAGGCTGTGGAATTGAGACAATAGGATCGACATGATCAGAGAAGGGCTTAATTCCTTAAGATGACACAGAGTAACCTAAGAAGGCAATATCTGAAGCACCAAAACCATATTTGGAAACGTTGACATTGATACAATACTTATGCAAACGTTCAAGCAGGATTCACAAATGATGCTCGTACTCCTCTTCATTCTTGGACGCGACAAGAATGTCATCCACATAACAAAACACAAACTTCAAATAGAGTCATTGTACCGTTGAAATGACTGAGCAGCATTCCTCAGGCCAAATGGGAGTTTAACAAACTCAAATAAAACAAATGGGGTGATAACAGCTGTTTTCGGCATATCTTCTTCTGCAATTGGAATGTGATGGAAAGCTTGTATCAGGTCAATCTTGGAGAAAATAGTTTTACCTGCTAATCGGCCATTGAAGTCCTGTAGGTGTGGTATCGGGTACCGGTCTGGAACAGTAATGGCGATGAGGGCCCTGTAATCTCCACAGGGACGCCATGAACCATCTGATTTAAGACAAAGTGAAGCGGGCTGGCCCAAGGGCTTTTGGACGGTCTGCAGATTCCCAAAACGATCATGTTTTGGAACTTAATCTTGGCCTGAACGAGTTTATCAGGAGGCAGTCGTCTTGCTTTTGCTGAAACTGGATGTCCTACTGTGGAGATACTCTGGAAAATGTGTATAACTTGGGCACAGAAGGTTGGGTTGTCACAAAACAAGATTGGGTAATCCTTCAGTAAATTGAGTACTTGTTCTTGGGATCAAGAAAATGAACTATCCCTAAAGGTGTGTGATTTGCTGGAGTTACATAGATTGATAAGTTAGTTGTGCCATCAATGAGACGTTTATGCTTGATATCGACTAACAGTCCACAACTGTTCAGAAAGTCAGCTCCAAGCAGCGGGTGTTGGACATCAGCAGCTTGGAATGTCCACAAAAATCCTCGTCTCAGATCTAAGTTGTTTTGTATTAAGCGCCGTACGTCTTGATTGGTGTCTCGTTAGCAGCATAGAGAAAACGTCTACATGTACGCTTTTTATCTTCAGCTGTGGGAGGAACCACGGATATATCAGCCCCTGTGTCGATTAGGAATTTCTTACCAGAGGAGGGGTCAGTAATGAACAAGCGGCGAGAAGTTACTAGGCCCTCATCACTTTGTGCCACCTCTAGCGAGGGGTCTGAGCATTTCCCGAATTAGTGGAAGAATTGGCAACATACGAACATGTTGAATGACATTTGTTTGCTTTTTCACCAAATGTAAAATGATACCAGTATGAAGCACTACCTGGTCGATATTGACGATAAGGTGATATAGGTCTAGATCGAGATCTCGACCGATGATGGTTTGTATTAGGATTCGAAATCAGACTGTTTATAGATAGCGTAAGTTGTTCTAATTGCGACTCTAGGTGGAAAATCTGATCCACTTGCTGCGTAGAAGAGTCTGCGGTGGGTGGATGAGATTGAATCACCGATATAAATTGCGGCGGATTTGAAAAATCTAAAATTATATCAGCTAATGCGGCCAGATTGCCCAGAGTATCGTCACAGGATGCTAGTATCGATCTTAAATTAACTGGGAGTAGTCGTTGGGTAGAATATCATCCTTGACCTGTGTCCCAGCAAGGGCGCGCATTTCTCGTCTCCTAGTTCAAGCTCTGTGAGTAATTTCGTCAATTTCCGTCCTTCTGATTCTTCAAATTCAGCTATTAACCGGGCCTTCAGGTCTAAGGATGGCGTATTCGAAAGCGGTCTTATTAATAAATCACTTAAAAGTTCGGCAACGTCTGGCTCCAGTGAGCCGATAACATAGTTGAATTTCGTAAGCTCTTTTGTGATGTTAACTGTAGCAAATTGGGCCTCAATCTGCACCAGCCAAACTTTAACATTTTTATGCCAAATCGGTGGGATTTTAATTGACACTCGTAAAATTTCAGATTCATTATTTGATGTAGGCATACCTGATGTTTGCTGTTCTGCGTTGGACATGATGTTAATGCACTGTATCCGCACGGCAATTTAACACTTACTCACTCACTGTATCCCCTGTTCTATCGGGATCACCACTGTGGATACTTAATAAAATAATTTATTTATCCTGTCATCCAACATGTTTATTAATGCTACATCTTCATGAAATCATACAAGTACATAGTCACATGGTTTGCCATTTTCCAGGAAGAACAAAGATGCTGCCATGATGCTACACAAGTATATATATATATATATTACGAGAAGTAAACACTTTTCACTTCACTCTTTGGTCAACAGTTACCAGTCGCGACAACACTATTCTTAACTACATATGCTCTATTTATCACTTGTATCGCCCACTATGCGAAGCTACTATATTTACCTATGCCAAACGCCCTTTATTGGATTTGTCCGTCACTAGCTTTGGCCAAAAAAGGCGCTCTCTCTCAGCGTTCAGAGTTTTGTGATGTGTATCAGTTGGCAACGTAATACTGTAAGTTGCGTTGTCCGCATTGTTCTTTTATAAGATCGAGCACGTGACCTCAACTTCCAGAGAATTTGATCTAGAAAGTCAGGATCTGGTTTATAAATCGATCATATACTGTATTTATATGCAAATGGGATTGCTTGGGTAGACATTATTTCGTACAAAGGTAATTCCCCGCTCTGGCTTCTCCTATTGGTGGCCCTAGTCATCATCATTTTCTTCGGCTTTTCCCAATTAATTGGGGTCGCCGGAGCCAACCTGGCTCATTTTGGTTTTGGCCGGGGATTGTGAGCCTAATATTCCACTTGACAGGTTGCGGTGTAATTAATTGAATCCTTCATTTATAATTTCTTTAATTTGCTCTTATTTATAAGCCTAATTTTAGAAGTCAGTTTATTATATCCTCCAGATTGATTTGCACGTGGTATCTGCAGTACATTGCCACGTCATACATAAGGGAATTGTGAATTTCTTGCTGAGAGGAGATCCCTTCTGTGCTGCAATCTGTACGTGTTGCGGCGTATACAAAGTCTCCTTGCCCGCTGGCCCATCGCCTGTTGCAATAACACGTTGGCTGGGTTTTAACTGAATGCTTAAGGCAGGATACCATTAATATACATTACTGCTTTCCTTTACTTCATATTACAGAAATGGACCTAGCCATTTAGCCTACTTGATAGGATGTAATATACATATTATGGGGGGATTTGTTTGGTAACCTGTGTTATTGTGGTGCCTGTATTCGTGTGTGTATTCCTTGTTTAGGCATGGATTGAGATGGAGGCAGCCGTAGCTTTAAGTTAGGAACCATCCAGGCATTTGCCTAGAGTAGAAATGGAAAACCACAGAAAACCACTTCTAGGTTGGCTGAGGTGTGAATCGAACTCACCTCTTCTGGATCTGTCTCACAAAGCTGAGTGTACCCCGATATGGTGCTTTACTTTCATTGTTCCAGTTACAATGACTGTATAGATAGAGCGAGGTCGAGTAGGTGCTCACCTCGCAAGCCGCCATATTCCTCCTGAACACGTTCTCGTGCATTTGAGGTTGCGGCAGTGCAACTCGCCAGTTTTGGACAAAATATTATTAGGCCAAAGGATTGAATTATTATGACTCTATTGTTTAGGTACACAGTTAGAAGGATCAACAATCTTCCGCAATTACATATAATAGAAGGAGTCTTCCTTACGGATGTGTTCAATTTATTTATTGTAATTTTATTAAGGTAGAGAATACATCACATTATTGCAATTTTGAATCTTCAACATACGGTAATTGATATTTACAATTCACTACGCACTCTATGAAGCTAAGAAGCGGGGAACAGGTAGAACGAGAGAGTGGAAAAAGAGTTCTGAGTTTCTAAGCTATTCCCAAAATACTGTATATGAAGGAAGTATAATAGCAAAGTTCCATCGGCTTGTCTAGGTTGTGTAAATCAGTATTAGAATAACAGGAGCAAGAGCAGGAACCTCAATAAAATATGATGACCACCTCGTAGAGTAACAGCTAGCGTTCTTGGCTGTCACCCCGGAGGCCCAGGTTCGATTCCCGGCACTGCCAAGGTATTTTAATTCAGGTGTGAGGGCTGTAATGGGGTACACTCAGCCTCGTGAGGAAAAACTGAGAACAGGTGGGTTTGATTCACAGCTCAACCATCCTGGAAGTGGTATTCCGTGGTTTCCCCACTTCTACTCCAGGCAAATGCTGGGATGGTGCCTAATTTAAAGAAAAAAAGACGTCTCCTCCCCAATCCTATCCCTACACACACTAGTGCAGCCATCACAATAACACAGGATATTACACAAATTCCACACGGGGCTATATGACCACGATGTCATGGCCCCTAAAATAAGCAACAACAACTCAAATATGATAAGAGTGCAAATTGCTCAGTGAAAATATCTGTTTGCTAACATTAAAATGTAATGCTTCAGTTCAGACACTTGACTATCGTAATTTCGTTAATAACGAGGTGATTGTATTTCTGCTAATATTGCGGGGTTGATTATAGTCGTAATGAGTCCATGTGTGAAATAGGGCTAATAATCAGGTTTATTGCGGTGACTATATCTGGTTTGTAATTATTTAATTAGTACTAGGGTACAGAGCAAATAGAAAGTCACTATTTCAGAGTGTGTTAAGAAATATAGAGGGGCAACCATTTCAAAGATGGCCGTTGGTAGCATTCGGACCCAACAGTCTCCCTGGACCAGAGATGTTGGGACAGTACCTCAACATACGAAATATAGCGAAGTGTCCATGGAGTGAATAATATTTTTGTCGTAACCTAACACAGCTAAACATATCCTAGAACGGTGTTACTAAAGGTTGCTCACAAATTATACCTTAAATTCTATCCTGAACTCAAAAATTTCTCACCAGATCATTTTCCCTCATTAATCTATTATACTGTAATTTGTGTATAGAAGTCGGGGTCTTCAACTGTCTAGCTACTGCAGGCAAAACATTTGCTATAATTATTCCCTACATGACTCATAGTGTGAAATTCCCCCCACCCCCTACATCTCATATATGATGATGATGATAATTGTTGTTTTAAGGGGCCTAACATCTAGGTTATCGGCCCACACCTCATATATATTGAACCCTTGCAAAGAAGCTTATGAGACTCAGTTTCGGGGGGTGTAACAGTCCATATCGTAAGTTGTTGTTAAAGCGCTTCATTAACATGTAGGGTAACATATAACAAAATAACATGCAGGAAAAAGTGAAGCCAGGGTTAAAAACAAATGAATTTAATAAACAGATCAGCTATTTACATCAATAATTAACAAAACAAAATCCCATATGACTCCCACTGAATGAAATAAAGTTTGCCAAAACTAGGCCAAATCTCTGGAGAGATTAATACTTGGACCAAGTGTCCCAAAGAAAAATCAACAAAAGTGACACTATGTATGCGCGTGTGCTGTTCTACATGCTTCACGATGAGTACAAACGAATGCATGATTCGTCATCATCCAGAATAAACTTTCAGACGACGAATCCACATTGCTTAGAGCTCGACAGACGCGGGGAACAACTATACAACACTTAAAACTAAACCGACACTTCCTATACTTAAAATAAACAACACAATAATTTCCGCATGAAATTGGAATCAAAACTGCCGTAGCAAAAACATTACTGCCTAAAATTAGGACTTCTCACACAAATCAATACAAGTAAGCTAACACGTGACCAATAAAATAAATACACATATGACCGCCGTCATTTTTACAAGTACACTACCACTACACCACACAGGCGTCCCATACAAAATTACATGAATTGAGTCATAAACAAAATCACTAGGCTCAAAGCCAACATTTACATCATTAACACAACATTCTATCCATACAACATGCAATAATCCGTCACACACATGGCGAACTCCCCAATTAATTATGGTTCAAAATAACCATCACAATGAACAGGTTTGCTACTTGAAAGCTTAAAGGGGCCAGTCGGAACATAGGACTGCCTAACAAAATAAGTCACCAGGCGAGACGGGCGATTCGAGGAAATCTGCATATCTGTCAACCCACGTGTCAAAATAACCTCGATCTCCCAAAGGCACGGGATCGAATCTCGAAGAAGCGTGCCCCAAAGCACAATAATACGTGTGTGTGTGTCAGAACAAAATATCCCGGCATTTCCCCTAGGAAATCCAAGAATCAGCAGTATGGACAAGGAACAGCGGTCTCCCTGGAGCACCCTGCCTTTCCATCAAAAATACAATAACAACAAAAAAATGAGGGCGGTAGGACCTCTACCCCTCTTCACGTAGAATCAACCCACACCTGACACAATAACACACACAGAATCACACGTATGGGTTTGACAGACCCTGAAATAAAATGACATAAATATTTTCCACTTGCTGGCGCCTCCGTTCTACGCCGTGACTAATTAACCTGAAAAGGACTACAAAAAATCTATCAAATTAGAACTAAGGTGTTCTATAATTACATCTTAAATTGTTGCGCACGGCAACCCTAATATGAATAATAACCTGTTCAGCAAACATCTTACAGTAATTAACTCCCTTTCCTATCAAAAATATGAACTTTAATAAAGCACCACTTATCGAATGTAACGGGTTTCGCATTTGCATGGATAAAAAATCACGTACACGCGCCGTGTACATTAAATATGACTCCAAAGAAAAATAAATACACAACGAACACTTTGGCCACGTGCCAACGTACATTTAAAACAGTTAGTGTCGGTACAAAGAAAAACACTCTAAAACAAGAAAAAGAATGAACTCTTTACAAAGTTCCCCCGCCAATCTAACTACATAATTGAATAATCAATTGTTGTACATCACCGTCTCAGCTTGTAGAACATATGACCTCCATCTCAGCCCATTTCCCTATGGGAAAATTAGCACTCCATCGTTGTCTTCGTCGAAGCGTCGGACATCATACCGGCTCCTGACCACACGTTGGACATCTTGGTGTAGTCTCTTTGGAAGAAAAGTTCAATGTTATTATAATTTGACCTGGCTATAATCGCTTGTGAGTTACTCAATTCGCCCACAAATAGTCCTATGCGATTAATCACGAAGACTTTCCCTAACTCTCGCTCACACACGCACGATACACACATGAAAAATACAATAAAAATTTACATAAAATATACACTTCGAGTCCATCGTCACTGGCTCGACAATACAAGTTTTAAAGTCTGACTGACTCACAGTCGCTATCTCGCTCGGTAATCCCTACTGCTCTGCTTGACCTTCGCTCGGGTGAGCGCTAATTAGAATGTTCCTCAAGTCTTGCCCCTTAAGAGCTGAAATTGTTGTCTTTAAGATAATATTCAAGTTTTAAATCACCACGCAACTGGCGTGAAATTAGCTCACTGAGCTCACGAAATAAATGAGTTCAAATAATATATTAGAGCTTTAAAAATCGCTACACAAACCAATGTGAAGTTAGCTCGTCAGAGCTCACAAATAAAATGACTTCGAATAATATTAGAGCGTTAAAATCATTACACAAACTGGCGTGAAGTTAGCTCACAGAGCTCCAAAACGAAAAGACATCGAACAGCGTCTCGTCGACCAATTTATTAGAAACTGACAGGGGGATGAGGAGTGGGGTAATTTAAGAAAAATTTTCCAGAGTTTTCATCTCACACAAACGGGACTAGTGTCAATCATAATCAAATAATTCAAACGTCTCAGCGCACTCGTGCGGAGGTAATTCCGATCGGCGGTTCTTTAGATAATCAATTCCGCGCGCTTTTTACCACTGACGCCATCCATCGCGTGATCTTGGCTTGGTCTCTCCTGATTGGGTGATTCAATCGTAGGTCGGTTGTAAGAAATTCGTGACCATTCCTTTATGATTCCAATTCTGGTGCAAGTTGTTACACAATTTGGCATTGAACTCAGCTTACCAGGCCGTTTTCAAGAATAGCTTCCAAGCGCTCCCTCTGTGGGAATCATTGCGACACGCTACCTTGCCTTTATCCTCGTCAACTTCCACAAGTACTGCCTGAGCTGCAGTAATAATAATAATAAATTATGAATACTTATTTATCGTAGATCAATAAGGGTTCAATATATATACGAGGGCAGATCAAAAAGTAAGTTTCACTTCCCAGTTATGGCCATTTATTACACCACCTACACAACAGCAACACGCCTATAACGACATACAATGTAACGTCACTTTTCCACATAGTTTCCAAGAGACTCCAAACATTTCTGCGAACGCACAACCAACTTGTCGATGCCGGATGCATAGAAAGTTCCTCCAGCGTTCTGCAACCACACGGAGACAGCGGCCTTCACCTCCTCATCGGGAAACGTCGACCACTGAGCTCCGTTTTGAGCTTACCGAACAGATGCAAGTCACATGGCACTAGGTCGGGACAGCAGGTTGGATGTTGCCAGACCTTCCACTTGAAACGCTGCAGCAGTTCGCTCGTTTGGCGGGCCTTGTGAGGTGTTGCGTTATCGTGCATCAAAATCACACCGGCGCTCGATTTCCCCCGGTGCTTATCTTTAATCGCTTTACGCAACCGGTGCCTGCCGTCGCGATATTCGTTCGTGATATCCGTGCGTCCGGCTTCGAATTGCTGACACCACTTTACGATCCCTTGCCGGGAAATGGCCCGCTTCCCATACTCAGCACTAATTTCACGATGAATGTCCGTGCAATTCTTCCTTTTGGCCCATAGGAATCGGATTGTCGCACGCACCTCATGTTTGGAGTGAACGTCCAGTCGACGCACCATTCAAATTGGCCGCTATTCACACCATACAAGACGAGACACCACAGCGACCTGCCTAACAGACGTGTGGGCAATGTCTGTCCCGTTCTCCGCTGTGCCCATGTTTGCGACACACAGCGCGCTGCTGCAGCGCGTTAGTGCAACTAACTTTTTGACTCGCCTTCGTATATATATATATATATATATATATATATGAGGCGTGATCAAAATGTATCTGTTTTAGGGTGTTGCTACCGGAAGGTCTTGATACCCCGGGTGTTGAAAGCCGAACAAAAAGCACACCGGATGACTGACTGCCTGCAGCATCTGATGCCTTTCAATGTTGAAGCCAACATATAGCTGCAGCGCATTGTTGCAGGCGACGAAAGCTGGTGCCACCACTGGGAACCAGAATCGAAAGCGTCTACGATGCAGCGGTGTCATCCATCGTCCCATCGTCTCAAGAAGTTCAAGAGTCAACCATCCACCCTATTCTTTGATTACCGGGGCCCATTGCTTATTGATTCCAAGGAACCTGGTGTCTCCATCACTGCGGAATGGTACTTCGCAACACTGGAGAAGTAACGGCGTGGAATTAAGGTGACACATCAGGGAAAACTGCGACAAGGGGTGCTGCTGATTCATGATAACGCACGTCCCCATACTGCAGAAGGTACGCCAAATAAAAAGGGAGACACTCGAGTGTTCGCCATATAGTCGTAACCTCTCCCCAAATGATTATCACGCCTTAGATCCCTTAAAACACTTGAAGAGTCGATGATTCTTGTCGGACAAGGATGTGCTGCAGGCGGTTACGGACTTCTTCACGCAACAGGACACGGTGTTTTACCACACGGGGATCTTCAACCTGCTGGGTCGGTGGGATGAAGGCTTTAATGCTCTGGACTGTGCGGCGGTCAAACGGTAACGTTTCTATCACGCCTTATACATCATTGTTACTGTATCATAATCGCACTCATTTTTAAATATACATTTCATTTCATCGCTGTTTGCTCCTCCATTTCCATGGAAAGAAGTCACTGTGGGTCTCGTTGAGAGAATATGAATGCTAATATAGTCGCTGTAGTTGCAGAGATCTGGCTTTACTATATTTGTGTATCCAAGTACCAACCTGAATACAAAGAATATTTTTTAAGGAATTTGGGGCATAGTGTCATCAGCCCTGTGTACTTAGGCGTGTGTGTGAAATCTGCACGACAATATGTGATTTGTGGAGACTGTGTGCACTGAAATTGGAACCACTATCCTGTAGTAGATGTAGGAAATCACAAATCACTAATGCGATCGTCGAGAGTTGTAGATTATTTCCGGGGCTTTGCGACATCGTGTATCCCAGTGTACTTGTGTGTGTGTAGAATGTGTCTGATAGCCTGTGTCACTGTGATATCTGCACTAGTGTGTGTATGTGCAATTGAGGTAGAATTTGGGCGGAAGCTGCCATGGCGTTACGTTAGGTACTGTACCCAAATTCGTGGTATGAGCCATGTGTGACTCACCCAGATATTTTACCCATAAAATTTTGTAAGTTTGTGAAGGCTGGAAAGTGGACATTAGACCCGTTCAGAGACAAGGAATAGTGGTGAGAAGGTGTTGTCCAATTAGAAATTAGATGGCTGGAATGTATGACAACAAGAAGAAAGAATAAATCTGATTGGATACCTTGGACAATAGACTACCTGCTCAACAGATATTGCTTTCCAGGAGTGAAGGCTTGTTGCTATGTCAAGATCACGTGACAACGGGAACCAATGGGCGAATTCTAAAGTAATTAAAAGCCTAAGCAATTATGCTATTTTGAACATTTATAATATATTTAAAGTTTGGGAAAATTAGTAAAAATTAAATAAGAAATTATTACGATGAGATTTCTAAAGAGATTTGCTTCAGATTGACAGAAATCAATTATAAGCAGATTCGCGCCCAAGTCGCGCGCGGTAAGGTAGGTGATATGCTGAATTGGAGAGGAAGAAGAAGCCTAGAGTCGCCATTACGGGGAAATTAATACACGACCTTCGGCGAATGAAGACGTTCCGGTCTTGCGCTCCGCGATAAACAAAGGAGTATTGCATAACTATGAACGTGATAAGAAACGGTCTTATTTATTCACGGGCAAGTGAAGTGATACATGCAAATAATTTGGCAAAGTTTGGGAGCATTTTGAAGTATTTTTGTGCAAGTAAGATTGTCGCTACTCTGCCAAAGAAATTCATAATGTGTCGTAAAGTGCTGTCGAGTGAATATTTGGAGGATTAAACTTAAGCGAGTGCGTTGTTTAAAGAAACAGTAAGTGTGTATTGGAGAGACATTATATTTTACGTGAAAGACCGTGTGAAATTGAAGAATTATTTATACCGCTTATATATCATGAGTATGGAAAACCTTATTGAGATCTGGTTAAGAGGGGCATGTAATTTTACAGCGGTTGTGATGAATTCATGCCAAGCTTGTAGCGGGAAATGTCGCCTAAAATCATGGTCTCTAGGATACTTATAAGTGACGTAACTTGATATGTCGAGCTAGAGACATGATGTTTTCACGGCAGTTTCGAAGGAGGAAAGCTACATTAACACCTTGAAATGAACATTATAACATCTATGAGTATGGACCGGAACGACGAGAACTTCCAGAGGCCAAGAGAAGAAGAGTTGTTCGGGAAGAAGCACAAGAGAGAAGCAGAAGCCGGGAGTCGAACCAGGAGACCTGGGGACGTGAGCGAGGTCTTGGTTGAACGAGCGAGGCTGCCGGGGTTATCATCTTGGAGCTGTGATGGAGCAACTTCTCTGGCCGGACAAAGCGGATCACCATGAAGCAGGAGGGAGCTCGGGATCGTTGGAGTCGAACACAGGAAGAGGCTCGAAGACCAAACCACAATGCGTAGTGTAATACGCAACTTTCATAGCTTGAACAACTATAAGCCTTCTCAAAGTAAGACAGAACGTCCATTACGTAGTTCTGTTGATATGTAATGTTGGAGCATGCCTAGTAGTGACCATTTCATATTGTAATATTTTGCTGTATTCTAGCCTGTTCGAAACGTCGACTTGTAAATTGTTTTGTCATCCTGGATGGATGTTATTTGAAGTTAATTCTTATTTGTTTGGAGATCTACATTTATGTCATATTGAATGATGAGTGAAATTATAGAAGGACTATTCGAGTTCTTAGTTCAAGGATTTCGGAAACTGAAATTTCATTACTTTGGAGTGATGATTTATTTTCATGGAAGATTTTCACGACAAAGATTTTCATAAGAACGATTTTCATGATAGAGATTTTCATGAAGGATTTTCATTAAGGATTTTCACATTTAGGAGTTCTGGCAATCCAGGATTGAAGCTTTGATTGAAGATCGAAATTATTTTCAACTTTAATTAATTTTGATTTTGAGAAATCTTATTTTAGGATTTAGGTTTCTGGATTAGGCTCCAGGATTAAGGATTTAGGATTTTCAATTTTCAATTTGTATTTTTCATCGGATTTGATAATCTCCGATATTTCGATATTTTCAAAGAGTTTTGAATTTAAGATATTTTTTATTACGACTGATAAGTCAGCTTTTGATTCTTGAGGACAATTTGAGATTGTTGTAATATGTAAGGAAACTTAAGGAGTAGACACGATTATGATTTCATGATGATATGAAGACTGAATTTAGAGAATTATTCTAGTTCTGATAAAATATTTTTATGCAACGAGGACTAATGTTTTCGTAACAGAAGTGTTGTAACGTGTTTTTCGAGGGGTTTTTATGCCACTGGCATAAGTCAGTAGGAAGCCATTCTATATTTATTTACGCGGCAAATTGTTCAGCCAAGAGAATTTTTCATGTTAATTTATTATTATTATTATTAATTTATTATAATTATTATTTAGATATTTTCGGAGCATTTTATAAAAATTATAAGCATACAGATAGGTTTTCTCTGTCTTAGAAAACGCTATCAAGCAAATTATTACGAACGACAATATCATAGAAAATTATGTGATTGCGGAATTTTACGGAGTTTTCGTCAGTTAGGATATATTGAGAGGCATGACTCACTGGGAATTCAAATACAAGGTGATTCCTGTCGAGAAGTATTACGCAAGCGGGTTGCAGCGTCAAGAAAAGGCGAATGGTTGGAACGGGAATCGACTTCGCCCTCCCGCCGAGTGTATTGAGCCAGAGGAGGGGAGTATAGCGGCGTGCAGCCAATCAGTGGAGACCACGTAAGCTGGAAGACGGTACCGTGGTGGGGGAGCCAACGTGTGCATATATCGTTCGGCGTGGCGTGGAACGAGGACTATCTGTGTAGAACTTAACGAGTACGGTTGCACGCGGAAGTCGCTCCGATGTTCCGTGGAGTGGAGGACTAACTTTTGTAAAACTTAACCAGTATGGTTGTACGAGTGTTTGGGTCCGATGTACGGACCATAGAATTATCTAATCTACCGGAATATCATCAAATAACGAAGAAGATGGCGACGTCCAGGAGACTGTGGGAAGCACACAGCATCATCCAGTACGAGGGAAATGCTTTAGCAATTTCCAGTGGTAAGCGCAAATGACGCAGAAATACGCAATCTCTCATTTTTCTTTGTTTTACATTTCATATTTCAGTAACTTCATAGCTTGGAAATAAGAGTAAAATCAATTTATCAGACTCCGTTTTCACGTAATTTTCTATCGGTAATATTAAAATCGCAACGCTCCAATTTAAATTTTATACTTATTATTATTAATTTTGCTATACTTGTTTTATATAATAAATTCATTTCTTTTACAATGCAATCTTTGCTTTCAGTAGGTAGCATTAGATATAGACCAATTCCTTCTCCTGATACAATTGTTTGTTGGGTTAATGATCAAATCATACCACGATCTGAGTGAATAGATTCTTGAAGGTGTTCTACCAGAGCTAGACGTTGTTAAATACACATTTAGATTTCAGCATTGCATTGAGGCCTTGGCGCCCATTAAAACAACATAGCTTAGGCAAAGCCAAACAGTTACATTTATCACCCAACAGTGAGGGCTATAGAAACCATTACATTTGTCGCTGACAACTTGGGGCTGAAAACCTAATAACATTTGTGGAAGGAGAAGGGTATATATTTCTGTGCCTGTATTTTGGGGGTTATTTGTCTGTATCAGTGTATATCATTATGGGGGATGAGAAAGAAAGACAGATGAGGTTACGTAGTGGTCATCAACTGGAGAGTGATGATACGAGCAGTATGTCGAGTGATGGTAGTACCGGGGTAGCGGAGGTAAATCCCGATACTGAAACAGGGAGTGTAGGCGGCCAACCAGAATTAAAAACTTTACTTCTCGAGTTCATGTATCAGAACAAAGTTAGTAGTGATGCCTTAAATGCAAAATTAGAACAAAACAGTAGGGAAAATAAAGAAAGTACAGATGCCTTAAATGCTAAATTAGAACAAAACAACGCAAAACTGGAACAAAACAACGCTAAATTAGAACAAAACAGTAGAGAAAATAGAGAGAGTAATGAAACTTTATACGCCAGATTAGAACAAAACAGTAAGGAAAATAGAGAGAGTACTGAAACTTTAAATGCTAAATTAGAACAAAACAGTAGGGAAATGAGTGACAAATTCGAACTGATTAGAGGCGAGATCAGGGGGGTGATGGAAGAAAAGTCTAAAGAGATTATTGCAGATGTAGACAGAAAATTAGGAAAAGTACAGGAGGAGTTGGAAATTAGAATCAGTACACAGGCTGAAAATTTAAAAGAACTAGTGCAACTGGAAACACAGCAGGTCAAAAAGCAATTGGGGGGAGAAATTGACAAAATTCAGGTAGCTACTAAAGAGGTTAAGGAACAGCTGGGGGGTAGAATTGAGAAAGTCCACTCGCAAATAGTTGCAGAAGTAAATGATTTAAGAGAGAGAGTAATAGAGAGAGCATTAGCAAGATTGAGGAGAAACAAGCAAAGCTATATGATAAAGTAGAAGAATCAGAAGGAAACATTAAATTAAGAGTAAACAGTATTGAGAGGAAGGCTGAGGAGAAAATCGCAGAATTAGAGTTAAAATTAAAAGCTAGGATCAGGCAAGAAAATAGTCAGAATAGGCCAGTTTTTGTGAATAGCACACACAGGGAGGTAGAACTGGGTAAGTTCAGCAATCGACAGGGGTGCCCAATGGAGTTCATGAACACTATAGAAAATAAATTCGGGGAGAGGTTGGAAAATGGTAGTATTGAGTGGTGCCAGGTAGTTGAAATTTTAGAACAAGTGTTTGTGGGGGAAACGAGGAATTGGTTTGCTGTCTACAGAGACAAGTTTACTGAT
This sequence comes from Meconema thalassinum, assembly GCA_946902985.2. Classification (NCBI taxonomy): domain Eukaryota; kingdom Metazoa; phylum Arthropoda; class Insecta; order Orthoptera; family Tettigoniidae; genus Meconema; species Meconema thalassinum. The sequence continues at coordinate 1,468,025,744 of OX336389.2, read as the reverse complement.
ATCAATGATTTTAAAATGAAATTCTGTGAAAAGTTCTGGAATGAGGTTATTCAGTCGCAGCATCGTGAGGGAGTAGTGTGTGGTAAATATAACCCTAAAAGAAGCTCCACCATGACCGAATACTTTTTAGGGCAGGTATTAGTGTGTAAATATCTTGATGGCTTGAAGGAGGAAAGTGATGTGGTGAGGTTGCTACTTAGGCACTTTCCCTATAGGATCAAGGAGGCTGCTTGTATCCAGAATGTAAAGACTATATCACAAGTAGAAAATTTGTTAAGCACATTTGATGCACTAGGGAGAGGGGGTTATGAGGACAATTTCAATCGGAACCAGGGTAATAATAATAGACCTAACGAGGCCAGGCATCAAGAAGTTCAAGGGAACGGTGGCGAAGGGGCCAACGCTCAAAATAGAAATAACAATAATCAGCTAAATCAGAACAGAGGAAATGGCTATGGTAATCAGTATCAAGGGAGGAACAATGATTTCAGGGGAAATCAAGGGAGGAACAATGATTACAGGGGAAATCAAGGGAGAAACAATGATTTCAGGGGAAATCAAGGGAGAAATTATAATGACAATAATTACAACCAGAATAGGGGTCAAGGAAGAGGACAGCCTACTGGTAGTAATATACAGCCAAACAATGACAACACAGCCCAGAACAACCAGACCAGTTCAGTAGTTAGTAGTACTACGGCCAGCTGTAGCGGTTCTTTAAACGCGAACCAGGCTGCGAAGTAAGGTCAGAATCTCAGTCTGTAGCATGCCCTGTCCATACAATTATACAGGAACCCTATGACCTAAATGTAAGAAATGAATTATTACATGAACTAAATGATGAAGGTATTATTCAGGAAGTGGTTAGTAAGAGCCCCATAGTTAAATTTAACGTGTCCGAGGCGTACACAGATGTTTTAATTGATAGTGGTTGTATGAAGAGTTGCATAAGTAGTGCATTTTATGATAAAATGAAAGGAACTGGAGTAAATTTTGAGGAGATGCCAATTAAAAGCACTTTTGTTATCACAGCTGTTGGGAAGAGGTCTAAAGTAATTTCTAAGCAAGTTTTAGTAGACATTAAAATTAATAATCATGTAGAGAAGCAGATTTGCCTTGTAATTCCAAATTTAGTATTCAGTGTTATCTTGGGTTCAGAGTGGCTAAGTAGAGTGTCTGGTAACTTATGTCATGATGTAGGGAGTTTGAAATTTAAATGGGGAGATTCTGAAGTAGAAGTAGCGTTCAATGACCAAATTCAGAGAAGTAGTATTGTAGGTGTGATTTGTACTTTAAATGAGATATCGCCAGCCGTAGAGCGGGGTTCTCCATGTTTTGTGGGCAGTGTGATTACGGACGGAAGTCTAGAGGACTCGTTACGTGGTGCTGCATTTCAGGGAAATATAGAGGTGGAACAATGTGTTCGGCTCTATGATGTGTTATTGTGTAAGAGGAGAGTTTTTGAGGATCGCATTGGTATGGCCAATTGCTATACACATTCATTGAACGTTATTGATAGGTCAGTATTCACAGGACATATATATCCTGTACCTTTCGCTTATCAGAGTGCAGTTGAGGCACAAATTAATCAGATGCTTGAAGATGGGATTATTGAGCACTCTAACAGTCCATATGTTAATTCTTTGATCACGGTACCCAAGACCGACGGCACTGTTCGTATTTGTTTAGACGCTCGTTTGGTTAACAGTAGAATTAGTTCAGATCAGCTGAAATCTATGTCAATAGAGGAATTAATGCAAACATTTGAGGGAAAAAGTATTTCACTTGTGTAGATTTGAGTTCCAGTTTTTGGCAAGTGCCACTTATGTACGAAGATAGACCATTTACAGCTTTTAGTCATAAATATAACCTTTATCAATTTTGTAGAACACCTTATGGGTTAAAGAGTAGTTCAGCAGCTTTAATTAGGTCTTTAAACATCGCATTAGGGGATGACACAGGAGAGTTTGTAACCATTTACATAGATGATATGGTAATTAGTTCACGCAGTTTTGAGGAGCATCTACGTCATTTAGATATAGTTTTTCAGAAGTTAGATCAGGCAGGGTTCACTTTGAAGCTGTCTAAGTCGTCATTCTGTCAGTCAGAAGTGGCATTTTTAGGTCATAGAGTGTCGAATAGAGGTGTAACACCAGAAGAAAGTAGGGTTAATAAGATACTTAACGCAGAGGTGCCACAGAATGTTAAACAGTTAAAAACTTACCTGGGAATTTGCAACTTTTTCAGGAGGTTCGTTCTTAAATACTCAGGATTGGTAGAACCATTCAGGGAATTGCTTAAAAGTGGGACTCGGTGGAGATGGGAGTCCAAGCATGATCAGGCTTTTAGAGCACTGAAGGAAGGTTTTGAGAAAGCTGTAGTGCGGAAATATCCTTTAAAAGATAAGGAATATGTGGTTATGACAGATGCTTCACATATAGGCATTGCTGGAGTATTATGTCAGAAAGATGATGAGGGTAATCTGTGCATTGTATCTTTAGCCTCGCGAGGACTGACAGCAGCAGAGAAAAGGTATACGATTACTGAGTTAGAGCTTTTAGGTATTGTTTTCAGTTTAGGGAAATTTAGAATGTATTTAGTAGGGGGGAAATTTGAGATCCACACAGATCACCATGCATTACTGTATATAAGGACTTGTAAACTCAGTTCTAACAGAGTTAGTAGGTGGATTCTTGCTCTGCAGGAATACGAATTCACAGTAAAATATATTAAATGTAAAGATAACATTCTTGCAGACATGCTATCAAGGGACACTAATTTATGTAGGGATTATCCTGTGGTTAAAGCAGAGGACGGTATTTTAATATGTGCATGTGTGGACAGTAGCAACAGGGCATCGTTACAGACACTGAGAAATATGCTAGTGGAGCAACGTGATGACGTTAAGTTAAAGGAGCCACTGGCTAGGTTGGAAATAGGTGAAGAAGAGTATGTGAAAGTAGGACGGTTCACGTACAAGATGCAGGATGGGCTTCTTGCAAGGGAATGTAGGAATAATCGGTGGGCAATATGTGTTCCTGCCACTTTGCGGGAGGAGCTAATTTGGTTCATTCATAGGGAATTAGGACACTTTGGTGGTGCCAAGGTCTTCTATGAAATTGGTCGTGTCTTCATTTGGAGTAAAATGGGAAGGGATGTTAGGAGGATTTTAGCTAAGTGTGACACCTGTCAAAGGAGTAAATATCCAGTTAAATATTTAGTGGGGGAGAGATCAGCAGTTCTCACCAGTAGTCCCGGCGAACTACTGTGTGTGGATTTATTTGGCCCGATCGTTAAAGGACAGTACGGCTACGAGTACATTTTTATAGTTATTGACGCTTTTAGTAAGTATGTCAAGCTATATCCGCTAAGGAAAGCCACGGGACTAGCGTGTAGCCGTCTGATCATTAATAAGTATGTACCTGAGTTTGGCCTTCCTCTCAGGATACTATCTGACAGTGGACCACAGTTTACTGCAAAGAAATGGAGAACCAGTATGCAGGAAGCTGGTATAACACACGTTCATTCCTCTGTAAGGTACCCTCAGGGTAATTCTGCAGAGCGTCCATTAAGGGAAGTGGCTCGTCTTTTTCGGACTCTAGTGCATGACAAGCATGCGGCCTGGGTTGGACATCTTCCCAAGGTCGAGACTTGGCTGAATTCTGTCCAGCATGAGAGCACGAAATTGACGCCATACGAAGTTCACTTCGGAAAAAGACCACAAAATGAACCAGCGAGGGTGTTGGGATTAAATGAGGGTAAGCAACCGGGGATGGATTACATTGTCCAGTTGGCGAAACAGAATTTATCTAAGTCAGCAAAAAAGAGAATTCGCCAACAAAAAGAAACTAAATTTGACCTATTCGAGCCGGGAGACAGAGTCTTACTTAGAATGCCGAAACAGTCAAATAAGCTAGAGAAAGTCATGTCCAAGATCTTTTATCTCTACGAGGGCCCATTTATAGTTTCCAAACGTATTGGGAAAACAGCATATGTGCTGGAGAATAGTGAGGGAAACAGATTATACGGGACGTATAATATACATAGTCTCCGAAAGTATGTGTCATAAAGTGAGGATGTTTAGCTGGCGAGCTAGCCTATCAAATGAGTAAGTGTGGTATTTGGAGCGTGGGAGGAGTTGGTCTTCCAGGCAGGCGTATCAGAAGTCACACAGGGGGGTAGTATGTAAGTAAATGAGAGTTTTTAAGGTACAGGGAAATATGACGGGATTGTCGGATGCTCTTGAGCACTAAAATGTCTCGATACACCAAGGCCAGAATTTGGTAGCGCTGGTGAATTCCCATTTGCCTCCTAGAGATGGGTGAGCGCTTGGACAGGGTATTTTTGCTTAAGGCGTCCATGAGGCAAAAGATGGGCCATCAGAAGGCGAGACAGTCCTTCATGAAACTCATACATATCAGCACACGTGATTTCTGTTTACGGCCTCGCCATGTAAGATTTGTAAGTGTGTAATTTAAGATAATTTGTACAAAGGTATTATGTGTGTGAGGAGAACTGGTCTGTGTTGAGAACTAATATTAAGTAGAATATGGTCTACGGGAACTTAACAAGACAGGGCGATTACGGCACAGAAATATTTGGTGTTATATGTAATGCGCATTTACTGTTTTTTTTTTTCAGAAGTCAATATTAATTTAATCTACTTTAAAGAGAGATTAAGTATTATGGTCACGAGGCGCTGCCACAATAGTGTGATCATGTGCTCAGTGATAAGTGGGATTAAATTTCACAATAAGGAAGGGACCTCCAGTGAAATTAGGAAGTTCTATGGTGATATAAATATATCAGAACACCTTCAATGCGTGTGATATGAAATCATAAATACATCGTGATCACACATTAATTATGTCTATTTTTCCAACATAGAGAAATTTGAGAGGCGGAAATATCCGTGGAACACTATTCTATATGTAAAACATTGGACTGGTTGCAAAGTGCAATCCATAGTGACAACAAACTTTGCGCAAAGTGCGTGAAGAAAAATTATGAGTGTATATATCTGTAATTTAGGGTGATTTCATTTATGTAATATGTATTTTGGATGGGGTTTATTAACGTGTCTGGGATAATCGGATAATGGACCGTCGTCACGGTAAATCATCCGATGATCCGAGGCGAATATGTAACGTGTTTTTCGAGGGTTTTTTATGCCACTGGCATAAGTCAGTAGGAAGCCATTCTATATTTATTTACGCGGCAAATTGTTCAGCCAAGAGAATTTTTCATGTTAACTTATTATTATTATTAATTTATTATAATTATTATTTAGATATTTTCGGAGCATTTTATAAAAATTATAAGCATACAGATAGGTTTTCTATGTCTTAGAAAACGCTATCAAGCAAATTATTACGAACGACAATATCATAGAAAATTATGTGATTGCGGAATTTTACGGAGTTTTCGTCAGTTAGGATATTTTGAGAGGCATGACTCACTGGGAATTCAAATACAAGCTGATTCCTGTCGAGAAGTATTACGCAAGCGGGTTGCAGCGTCAAGAAAAGGCGAATGGTTGGAACGGGAATCGACTTCGCCCTCCCGCCGAGTGTAATGAGCCAGAGGAGGGGAGTATAGCGGCGTGCAGCCAATCAGTGGAGACCACGTAAGCTGGAAGACGGTACCGTGGTGGGGAGCCAACGTGTGCATATATCGTTCGGCGCGGCGTGGAACGAGGACTAACTGTGTAGAACTTAACGAGTACGGTTGCACGCGGAAGTCGCTCCGATGTTCCGTGGAGTGGAGGACTAACGTTTGTAAAACTTAACCAGTATGGTTGTACGAGTGTTTGGGTCCGATGTACGGACCATAGAATTATCTAATCTACCAGAATATCATCAAATAACGAAGAAGATGGCGACGTCCAGGAGACTGTGGGAAGCACACAGCATCATCCAGTACGAGGGAAATGCTTTAGCAATTTCCAGTGGTAAGCGCAAATGACGCAGAAATACGCAATCTCTCATTTTTCTTTGTTTTACATTTCATATTTCAGTAACTTCATAGCTTGGAAATAAGAGTAAAATCAATTTATCAGACTCCGTTTTCACGTAATTTTCTATCGGTAATATTAAAATCGCAACGCTCCAATTTAAATTTTATACTTATTATTATTAATTTTGCTATACTTGTTTTATATAATAAATTCATTTCTTTTACAATGCAATCTTTGCTTTCAGTAGGTAGCATTAGATATAGACCAATTCCTTCTCCTGATACAATTGTTTGTTGGGTTAATGATCAAATCATACCACGATCTGAGTGAACAGATTCTTGAAGGTGTTCTACCAGAGCTAGACGTTGTTAAATACAAATTTAGATTTCAGCATTGCATTGAGGTCTTGGCGCCCATTAAAACAACATAGCTTAGGCAAAGCCAAACAGTTACATTTATCACCCAACAGTGAGGGCTATAGAAACCATTACATTTGTCGCTACCAACATGGGGCAATAATAGAAGTTACAGTGTTTTAAGAATGTCACATATGGTGTGATGAAATATCAGAAGAAGGCTATGATGCTTTGAGAGATTGCTATTAACTATTAAAGTTTATTAGGAAGATACCAGTGAATTACAAGGAACTTATGAACATTGTGGAATTATACTAAAGCCAGCTGATATTTAATTTGAAAGAACAACGCGGTAGGTTATTGGGTGTGCATAGATCTCAACCGCGTTTGGATGATGAAGGTAGACACTGTAATGGATGTTGTGTTCCGTTTACCTTGCCTTATACTATGTTTATTATGGACGGAATTGGTAAGTAAAGTACTACACTCATGTATGGATAAGAGTGTCAGTTTACGGAGTAAGTGTGGCGGTGTTTTCCTGATTGCGACCATTCCGGATTGCGTTCACCTCATTAGCAGTCCAGATTGAGGTCAATTTCATTTTAGGAAAGAGCTATAAACATTCCAGCGTCCAGATTGCGGTCACTTTTCTTGGGAGACCGGTCCGGTTGTAACTCCCCTGGGGATTTCCTCACCTTTCACTTCCATCCCTCTTACCAATGTTGAGGTACATGTCATGTGTCAGTTCTCCTTGGTCTCTTAAGCTGCAGACACAGTGTTCAATATGTTTCTGTTTACTAACCGTGTTCTGTATCGTTATGGAGTTTATTGAAACGGAGAAGTGTAAGCCGTGTGTTTTACTGAATGGTTATAGTTACAGACCATACAGAACGAGTAAACGTGGTGTTATTACATGGCTTTGTCTGAAGGAGAAATCCAAAAAATGCAAGGGGAGATTATTGACCGAAGGTATGTATTAACGGAACTTACTATTCTTAAGACTGAACATGTTATAATCATTGCTTTACGAGGTGCTGTCAGATTGGGAGGGTACTTGATTTTTTAAAGCGAAGTTTCATGGGGTGTGCTCAGCTGAACACTGAACTGTATTCTTTGGTTAGGTAGTGAAATATCAGTTTCTCCTTGTTATCCACAAAACTTACGGGAGGTATGAGTCAGTCGGGAAGAACTAAGGACCGGTCTTCCAAGAAAAGTGACCGCAATCTGGGCGCTGGAATGTTTATAGTTCTTCCCTAAAATGAAAGTGACCGCAATCTGGACTGCTAATGAGGTGAACGCAATCCGGAATGGTCGCAATCAGGACACAACCAGTGTGGCAACGTGTCCCGTGATGTGATTGCTCTGTCAAGCAATTATAAGTGGAATTTTCCGTCTGTTTAAAACGAGGACAGTCCAATGCTATTGCATTTATTTAAGGAAGCCTAAGAGATGATATGTAGTTCTGATGTTAGCTTTGTATATTAGGTAAGCGAATGTTAATGGATGTTGGTGAAAGAAATGAATCTTAGCGCGCCATTGTCGAGTGCGTGGAGCTATCAGCTGTGGAATGTTGCGAGTACAGTGTGCAAGATAAATATAGTGTTCCTGGTATATAAAGAAAGATCTTATTTGTTATTATTATAATTATTAAATACGAGATTACTAGTAGGAGTTCTTTAACCATAGTCTGAACTTAGGTGAGTGGACTATTTAACCCTATTTGAGACAATTAACCCAGAAATAGATGATGATGATGATAATTGTTGTTTTAAGGTGCCTAACATGGCCCAGAAATAGAAATGATTGTTAGTGGAAAAATATGAACAGTATTTTGTCAAAGCATAACATTGCTCAGAAGACATTAGACGATAAACATTACTGGTAGATAATGTTTTAAGTTTGTAGATAGTGTGTATAATTTTTCTTTATTCAACATTTACGTTATGATTAATTAATTAAAGAATTATTAAGTAGGATTCAGGATCAAGGTGTATAGAGTAAAACATTGAGATAGTGATAGTGAAAGGCCATCGCTAATTAAATTCATTTCGTCGAGTTTATAGAGTTAACGACATTTTGTTAAGCGACGATCCTTTAAACCTAGGGCACAACAGTGAGATGCCGAATTTTAGTTTTTTTTTTAAATTAAACACTAGCGGTGTTTTGTAAGATTTATTTCTCGATATAGGAGCGGTTTAAAAGCATTTGTGTTGTTAAACAATTCTGTCTATTAAGATATGCTATTCTTTATGAATAAAATTTGCAGGCACATTTTTACGTCTGCTTGTTTACGTTTTATATAACTGTTTCGTTATGATTTATCATAGTGGGAGGTTAGAATAAATACTATGGTCAAGATACTGAAGCTCAAAGCCTATTTACCCATTTCATATTTCCTATGTTACCCGAGATAGTCGAGTTCTTAAGCTCTTGTTGTTGTTTTTGCTTTATGATCCTGTTGAGGATGGACCATAGTGTTTATTATCATATAGATTCACCCTTATATGTTCCTCATTTTCACTGTGTGATATGCTAGTTGGATTGGTAAGTATTTTTAGCCGGGGTACTGCCGATTGCTGCAATCCATCATCATCTGGGGATTCTGGCTGTCACATCACTGGTAAATAAGGTCACAGTACCATCCTGGCATTTGCCTGAAGTAGAAGTGTGAAACGACGGAACATCACTTCCAAAATGGTTGTGGTGGAAATTGAACTCGCCTCTTCTGAGTTTTGCCTCATGAGGCTGAGTGTACCTCTTTCCAGCCCTCCAACCAGAATTACATTTCTTGGCAGAGTCAGGAATTGAGTCCGGATCTCCACGGTGATGGCCAAGAATGCTAGCCTTTACGCTACGATGCGGATAAAATCATGTCCTTTGTTGCTGAATGCACCCCATTCCAGCCCTCATACCAGTAGTAAGTCCGGCTCCATGCCTAAATGGTTAGCGCACTAGGCTTTGGCCCGAAGTGCCCTGGGTTCGATTCCCGGTTGAGCCATCAGGGATTTCAATCTACTGGGGTTAATTCCCGTGGCTCGGGGACTGGGTGTACGTGACTTCTTCATCCTCACTTCATCCTCATTACGACGGGCGTCAACTAGAAAGACCTGCTCTCGGCCTCTCCGGAGGCCACACGTTCATTATCATTACCAGAATTAAAATCCTTCAGGCCGGCTGTACAAAAATGACTCCACATTTCGCGACGTGGCGGTCTGTGTTCCTAGACAAGGAAACCTGTCTTGTGAGCGAGACGCAGTGTGGGCAGTGTGTGTGGGTTGAGAGTCCGAGGAATGTCTAACTTTGATAAGAAGACTGCAGTTCAAATTGACCATTGTGTTCACACGTTTGGACTGGCTGATGTGGTCGTGAATACATTAAGCTATGGACAATGGACTAGGGCAGTATTAACTGATAAGTGTTAAATACCACGAACCGAGTAAAGAATGCACATGTTCGCTGTGCAAGTACCCATGTGACTAATAAAAGTCGGACGTTTGTTTTAGTTTAGACGATTGTCCTTGACCTTGAAGCTTGCGGGTGAGCTTGTACACGGTCGCTCTCTCGCCCTCTCTCTTCATAGTTGTCACCACCGGTCTGATGTAAAGAAATACCAGACTTGAGCACGTGACGACACCATCGTTCAGAACAGTACAGTCGACGTCGAAGTATTGTGTGACGCGGAAGTACACGTTACATAGTTACGAACAGAACGCCATTATATTTCCTAATGACAGTACTTCAGCAGTAGCGTGAGATAAATATGTCAATCCCCAGACTGCATGGGCCGGGTGACAACAACACCGGTAGCCTACTGTAGTAACTCGCCTCCTGGCTTCCATTATAATTTTTCACTCGTCTAAAACAAACGTCCGGCCTGTACCAGACATCAAACGGACAAGGAGTATAGTGGCCAGTGGCGGCCCGTAATATGGTTGCAGTGTTACACAACGACCAGATATCTTTAAGAAAAACAATTAATACCGTAATAATATTTTTAGCCGTACATTTCTTTTGATATATTTATTAATTACTTTATTTATTTATTTAATAATTATTAGATACAACCATGATAGGTCATTTTACACTAATAGTTTAAAAATTTCAAATAATATTAACAAAAATAACAACAACAATAACAGGTAACAATTGGCAGTGATGGCAGCAAGGGATAAATCTCGGAAAGACGCAGGGAATGATTGGGGGTAGTGGGTAATTAGGAGGATGAGGGGGGTAGGAATTGAGGATGAATGGGATCTTCTAATGTTATGTTTGAATGTTCTATAGGGAGAGAATATGTCAATATTTGGAAGGGAGTTGCTAAGGAAAGGTAGACGGTGGAAGATAGAGCGCTTCTGTACTTCAAGACGTGGGCGAGGTATGTGGTGTAAATGGTAAATGTAAAGGAATTCAAAATTTTGTTCTTTAATAATTCAAGAAATCGTATAGTAAGTTACTGTGAGCTGTCTGAAAAAGCGAAGTGCGCCAATTGTATAGGAGCGCTCGTCCGTTAAGTCGTTGCCAAGCCCCAGCACTGACCATATCTCAATAGTGAAGGGTATTGCAGAGATGCTAGACCAAGTAAGTCCTATCCCAACAGTTACCTTGGCTGGTCGTTGCCTGCTGATTGCAACAAGGGAGCCGAGGCGCGGACGGAGATATCCGAGATGCGCCGTCAACTAGACTACCGATACCATGTCTTGCAATGTAATTTGCGAGTACTTGTGAGACTCGCGGTTCTTTCGGTTTTGTTTTGTTCTCGTGAAGGTTTTCATGTAGAATAACTTATAATCCATTTAATCCGATGACAATGTGATGTTCTCTGAACTGCGGCATTCGTGATGAATGAGGTACATTCGTTTTACCGCGCAATTGAATAGAGTTTTCTCTGATATCAAGCAGTCTTTTACCCTACCCCCCAGTGGCGGATCCAGGCCTTGCGGGGCCCTGTGCGATATGATAAGGTGGGGCCCACAATTATAGGAAATAAAATAAAAAAATCAAATCAAATGGAAAGTAGTTTTTAATAATAATAAAATAAAGAATAGTTACTATATTTTTAATACCCTACAGTACATGTTTTTAATAATATGAAAGAAACCTTTATGTCTCCTTGGAGAAGATTATGTAAACTATGAAAAATTAAAATATTACTTTGCGACTTTTTTCCCGGCTGAAGTCTTCTTTCATTTCACTGAAATCTAAACTTGCTAAACGGTCACGGGAGGTCATAGCTGCACTGAAAAAAGAATATGAATTATAAATTAGTTTGAAGAGTTTGAAAAGTATAATTAATTAATCAATTAAATTTAAAACAATTCATGGCGCGGGGCCCCCCGGAACGCGGGGCTCTGGGCGATCGCCCTCCTCGCCCTCCCCTAGATCCGCCCCTGCTACACCCTCCCCTTAATGAAAATAGTGCAACACCCAGAACCATAATCCGCCAGCCGCCACTGATAGGGACTAGTTTACCTGTAAGCTAACTGACACTCTAAATATGCATTAGGCCTAATTAATATTTTTAGTACACCGTGTAGCCATCTAGTATGTCCACTTGGTTGCAATAAATCTCTATTAGTTGATTAAAGCTAATGTTTAAACAGAATTATCCGCTTAAAGTTAAAATTGAAAAAGTCCCATAATGATTGCGGTAAAGGAATATCAGAAAAATAATTATACATCAACATTTTATTGAAGGTTGAAATAAAATGTACTAAATAATAATCCCAGTGACTGTTCTGCTACCTTTGATTAAATGTAATTACTGTATATCCTGTTATGAGGCAGGAATAAACAAACGCATTGTTGACATGCTGCTGTACAGCGTTATAATTATTTCCACGTGTAGATTTTAAATGTAATTTCCAAATAAATAAATACGAAGTGGTATGCTGAAAAAGGAAAATGACGGCATTAATGTAGAGCATGTGGGCTGCTTTGGTGGCTAACGATTGGCATAAATGTTGAGTAGCATAGTGCTATTGTCCCATTCTGCATAAACATTTATGTTCGACCCTGACTATTATATGTCAGAAAACTGTATCATAATGATGGTCATTATAACACTATTTTTCATTATGAAACAGTTTCTCCCACCAATCAGAGCTCAAGAAAGAGTTGTTTGACCAATTAGATAACGAGTTCCACGGCCTTCTAATTTACATTTCACTGCCTGGCCTAGTGTCATAGTAGGGTAATCGAGGAGGCCATGGCCAAATACAAGGCATTCTATGCGTCTCATGCGCTCTGTTCAGTACATAAAACTGGCGAAATTTTGACAGATATTTATGAATATTTATGTTCGAACATAAAATAGTTATAATAATTATCGTCGAACATAAACAGTCGTATGCAACTCGCCTATAATGGTAATTAAGACACTCGTTTTATAAACATACTCGTGTCTTAATTATTGCCATTTTAGGCTCGTTGCATAATGTACTATATTTTTATTGTGGTAGAAAAAATGACATCATAGCGAAATGTCCCACAAAACCAGGATGTTCTACAACAATTTCGTAAATATGAACCATCCATTACCTTCCCTCATGAGGTCCCTGTTCGCTTTGCAGGTGAGGCTGCCTGGGCGAGGTGCCAATCACACCTCACCAGTTGTATCCACTCCGAATAGATGTTCCCAGGTCTAGGACACTGCCCGTAGAGGCGGTAGTGGTGAGTTTCCTCGCTGCGTCCGTGGGTTCCACCAACCTGGAGGGTAAACGACTAAGAAAAGAAAGAAAAAAAAAGAACTTCATCACAGGTTTCTTGTTTTCCTTTGTTTTCAAAACATTGAATTAGGCAACCCACTACACTTCACCCGGAAGTTGAAAGGAAAGTTGTTTATTTTACCGACAATAATACGCATCATGGCGACTTTATGTCATTAAGAGAAAAATGGATCACATTAAAGGCTAATGAAACAAATCTAAGCAAAAACCGGTATAAAAACCGATTTATCTTCAAAACTGGAAAACAATTAAATTGAAATCTTATAATTAGGTAACGATTTGATGGAAAACGTTTCCACGTTTATTTATTAAAACTCTTAAAGGTTTATTTAATTAAATGCTTTACGAAGCGTAACAAACATGTCAAGCTCACATTCTACTGTCTTTTCTGCTCTCCCTCCCATTGGAAGGATTATCCATGTTAAGAAGGCCTATTAAATAGCTTTTGGTACACGACCTATGTTGTTATAAAGTATAAAGCAACAAAATCATATTCAAGACTCAATATTGTGCCCAATGAGAGTTGTGCCGAAGAATCGAACGCTGGATATATAAGATGAAAGAACGATTTCAGCCCAACAGAAAGAGAATATTGTCAAATGTCATGCAAACCGTACGCGACTCAAGCGACACAGCTGCGAGATTAGGAGCAATTAAGAGAGCCATAAACCTTTGAATTAGCGATAAGTGTCAGGGGAGTATCAACCGATAAGGAAAGTTTTGCTAACTCAAGAGTTGTAAGGCTATCAACAAGGAATCATTAAAAACCCTTTTAGGCAAGCAATATTTATCAAATTTATGAGTATATCACTGATAGATTTACTGGGTGATTAACGACTATTGCATGATTCAGGCTGGCTCAAATTAGAGCTGAGGCAGCGATAAATTCTCATTTGGAAGTTATAAAAATCCCAGACAGTAGCGAATCAGTCTTGGGGGACAACACAGATCAGATAATACACTATACACTGATATCATTCATTAAGACATTCAAAGGGACTTGGTTAGCTTATGGGTTGGTAATCCTGATTGCTGACACAGATTGCAAATCGCTGAATCAGTAGTGGCGTCATCGTCAATTGAAACGCAAGGATACGGAGTTTGATGTACCATTCCGCTGGCCACGGAGAGAGCATAATAAACTTTTTAATTAATTAAAAATAAGTGCACGATTAAATGTGATTCCGCACGACATGAACGTCGAAGTAAACATGTTTTACATATGCGAATACAGTTTCAAGAAAATAGGGGCTCAAACGTAGAGAATAGACCCCGCACTTGAGTAAGGGAACTACGTTTTGATAAATTAGTATAAATAGGAGACCGAACGAAAGCTGGCCATTCAGTCTACAACCCATGTAGTAGCGTGTGGTATCGTCAGCAGTCTACAGTGAACTCCTAGGGCAGGAGTGCTGCATCACAGCTCATACAGTTAGTCAGTCCAGAGGGACACGACGATACATCACATCGTATCAACCGGCGAGAACGCCGTGCTGAAATTCATCAAGTAATAACCGAACATTCGGATCATCGTTTCGTACTCTGAGTGATCACTATAGCGTTATGCGCTGGATCAATAAAAATCGCGACAATATTAGTCACGTCGTGTCAAATCAAAGAACGCTAAGACTGCAAAGTGCGGGTTAGTCAAGTAACACACGCAAAGTCGAAACACAGGCAAAAATTACGGAACGCGAAATTCTAAAGAGACAATTCGTAAAATATGGAATAATAAGTAACATTGCGTCAACAAAGACCGTATCAGCGACAAATCCTTAAAAGGATAAAATCAGCAAGTATTAATCATAAAGGAAGGAGGATGGACCTAGAGAGACTGTGGGTTCGAGACTCCAGATCTAAAGCGTTACATAGACAAGCGAAGGTTCTCAAAATAGAGACCGAGCTAGGAATTAGACCTCTCAAATAACGAAATATCACGGAATGAGTAAGGACAAAATACAAGGAACTTTATCCAGAATCCAGTAGGAACGTGTGAACGGGGACGTGGGGTTCAGAGACTTAGCCGGAGTCAGGGATTTCAAGAGTAGGAAGGAGCCAATTAGCACGTTCAATGAAGAAACGTTAGGAGTCGTCAAGAACCAACCACTACGAACCATCATTGCCAAAGCTCTGAAATAGGGTCGTGTGTTTAAGAAAAATGCTATTGTGCCGAGTGTTATATTATGTTTCCACGTCTCAAGTGTAAAATGAATAAGTGTCAGGTAAAAGTGTCAGGAAAGAGTGTTATGACGGATGAGTAGATATCAAGACGGTGGGTGAAGCTGCCTAAGAATGGAATCGGAGCCTGGGTGAGTTTATGAAACTTTATTAATGTTTTGTTGTTGTTGTGCTGTGTGCTAGATATCAATCGAACCATTCATCTATGATGAATATGTATGTGCAAGTAATTGAAATGCTAAATAAAATGATCATTGTTAGCCACGAGGACCGCCTCGGTGGAAATAAAACGTTATTGGGATTAGTTAAAAGAAAGAAATAAGAAGCTCGATTAAAGAGATATATAATAAATAAATAAATTTGGAAGAAGGAATAAAAATAATGAATTACATGGCGTAAATTTTTGCCAAATTATGAATTAAATATGCACCATAATAAAATTGTAAAATCCAAGGGAATAAAGTAAAATAATAACGGTTAAATTTTATACCAAAGAATAGTATCGAAAGAATAAAGCATCGTAATGAATTAAAGTAAATATATAAATGACAAGAATGAAAATAAAATTATAAGTAAGTAAAAATAAAATTATAAGTAAGTAAAAATAAAAATAAATCGTATTTAAATATCCGTGTCTAGAAATAAAGTATCAATAAATAAAAATAAATAGTAAAGATCCAAGTGTACAGTCCCCCAGGGGTCTGCACCCCCTGGAGGCCATCCCCCCATCATCTATTTAAACCACCCCTAACTGTCAAATCTCGTAAGTCCAGAACAACATCTTTAACACCGCAAGGGCAGCTAACCAGCCTGGAAAGCTTGCCAAATACTTGCATCACACCACAAACAGCTACACATAATTAACTGGGGCATCTATGCCAGCGGAATGCTGACAGCACAACACCGAAGACTATAAGAGGAGACCTTAAGGAGGACAGGGGCTCTCTCAATTACCAGTTATACAGTGCGTCCGCCGAAAGCCCTGGCCGTTATCATCAGGTGAGTCAGCAGTGTTCAGAGTTCCTATATTTTGTGACCTACCTCACAGACTTGTACACTTATACTTATAAGATTCATTACATTCCCCTAAAAGGGACTCATAATTTCATATTAACTGACCAATTAATACTTGGTCAGTACACTACACTTGTCTTACTGTTTACACGCCTCTTTACGTCCTAAAGTCCTTCCTGACTCCCGTCACGATTAGACGTGACATACAGTAGCCAAACAGTTGCTAGCTCAGGTATCATTGTATTTCCCGTAGAGGCCCGACTGCCAGAAGCAGCGTGCCGCCACATAGCTGACGCGTGCACGTCGGTTATATAACTATCTCCAATCAGCTGAGCGAGTAGCACGTTGACCTGTACACTAAGTTCCATCCCCTGAAATACACCTACGTCTTTTATAGGAGCACCCCCTAGCATCCTAACACTAAACAACACTCTACACTGGTCAGCTTACCCGGCTACGGGAAGCTACCCCCTTTTTAGGCACCCCCTTATAAATTAACACAATAACACTTCCGTTTTAGATCTAACTACCCCCCACTAAGGGATCTAAAACAGATGGTGGAGGCCAGGTACCACGCACAGTAAAATATGGCTCATTCAACGAGTTCTCGTGGTCAAAACGGCCCGTACCGCATATAGCCAAGCGAGACTGAATTTTTTTTCTCCTCTCAGACAGAAAGCATTTTTTTTGCTTCGCACTATCTACACAGGGGAAATTCTTAGCAAACCAACCCCCCAGCCCCAGAAAGAATCAGAGAGACACAGGATACACTGACAGACACGCACAGTTTTTTTTCTTAGAAGACGCATACACTTCATTCAGAATGGCGCCTCATGCAGAAACAACAGAGATTGTAAGCCATAGAGGCAGTAGGGGTACGCCAATATTATTAGCATTATTGCTCAGATGCCAGAGGCACATACAAAGCCGGCAAACACAGATACGGGCACTCCAAACAAAAATCGGGGCAATACAGGGCAAACAGCCATACACTCCGTCAGAGGGTAGGACAGCGCAATTAAGATGCGCACATAAGCACTTGAGGCATATACACGAACACCTCAATAGGATCCATATCCAAAGACACAGAATACACGACCGATTGATCACCACACATGGTCCTGTAATAGACAATGCAACCCTCGAGAGGATGAGGGTGCACTACACGATTTTACACACTCAGTACAGGGAGTTAATTCGCGAACAAGCGTTTCTCCAACTGGCGGCCACGAACTATACAAAGCACAAGCATATTGATACAACAGTTTGCCAGCAGGCCATGAGCCTCAACAGGCAGTACGCCCAAATTTGGGGCGAACATAAGGAACTCCGGGCTCACTAGGCCATTTTTGAGTACATGACAGGGCCACAAGCCCAGCCGGGAGAGGACATAAGCGTAGATACGCTAACGCAGCAATTTGCGAGGATGTCCCTCTCGCCACGTACTGCCACACATGGGAAGGAGTTCACCGTGGCCACAGTCCAGAAGACGGCCAGGTTAGACTCCGATACACGGCGGGGACAAAGTTACACCATTACACATCTCTTAGCTCCGGTTCGGAAGGTAATTTTGCCAAACCGGGCAGCAGAACCTAAGCCAACCCCCTCGGAACGGACGAACGAGAGGGAGTTGAAGCCAGGACTCTCAGACACACATGACATGACGGGGAGACAACGGGAGGCAACCACGTCATGGGCTGAGGACGAAGAGCCAGCCCTACAGCACATTAAGCCCACATACACCTACACAGATAGGCAAACACAATGGCAGGAGTCTACCGTGGCCACATGCCAGAAAGCGGTCAGACTACACGCCACTACATCGCTAGGGCATACACAGGCAATTAAACGGCCTTTACCGCTAGTCCAAAGGGCAATTTTGCCAGGACGAAAGCGGGTACAGGCATCTGTACCCCAGGTGCGTATGCATAAGAGGGTGTTCCCTTCAGGCCCTCAGGATGTACAACACACACCCACACAATCTGACCAGGCGCTAACACACAGTACACGGGGCATAAGAAAGGTCCTATTACCTACCCCATCAGACCGGTCAGGCAAAAATACATACACCCCCGTAAACTCTACTAGGGTAGCGCAGAGCGCAATTAGTCCCTCGAACACGAGCACACTCAGACCAACAGCCAGACATACGGTGAAAGTAGGCCCAGACTTACTTTGCTAGAAATTCCGCCGGAAAATAGCAAAGGAGCGCCTCAGTGGATTTCAGAGGCCTATGCCCTAGTAACTGGGCGAAAGTCTCCACCTTCCCGAGCAATGACGCTCGAACGGGAATAACGACTTCCACCAGGGACACAAAAATAAACTAATACCACTTGCACCAATATTATACATACACGTAAGCTCGTTTACACGGGAGAAATACGGCAATAGACACACTGAGACTCACAAACATAAACTGCACATTTTTTTTCATGTATATGCAGTGCAAAATGGCTAAATCAGAAGTGCATAATTCTAAATCCTTCTTGTTTTTTTTTGGCCCCTAGCATTTTTTTTCTCAGGCCATCAATGGTTATTGATCATAGGTGGTCCACATCATAATTTGGATAACGTAAAGTTTCTAATATCCAAAGCCAAGCGGAAGCCAATCAGGCGAGCTACGCGGCTTCAGGCCGGAAAGAGCTATTCTGAACACAGCTTAAGCATCAAATCACAGCATAGAGCTTAGGCGGGTCTTTCTAAGTAGAAATGACTAAATGTCCTATGTTCCGGTCCCACAGTTTGATAGATTCTCTTGCGACGGGCGAGAGCCATAAACGTGGCAAGAATTAAGAATCGCAAACTATTTTTCAAAAATTTGATGAGGTGTGCTTTAACCAACAGAAGAGCCCAATTGCACACCGGGGCAAAACACTGTCATTTTGTTGAGTTATGCCGGAACATTTAGCACAATTTGTGTTTAAATATATAATGGCTCAACGGACAATACGTATCTTTCTTTTGAAAATTATATATTCAATGCCAAGGTAAGGTTATAATTGCTTTGGAGTGGAGTTTCGACTCCCAGAGTGCACTGGCTTTGCTCGTGACGTGGATACACATGTATCAAATACGTCTTGCAATGGCCTTCCCAGTGTGTACTAGACAGTGTCAGTAGATTCCCCTGAGACGTAACTAGATTACCGTAGTACTAACGTCACCAAATGGGTGAGTAGTACACTCAGGTCCTACTTCTCATTTTTAAACATTTTTGATATTGTTTACGACACAATTTTTACAGACTATCGCCGCCCAGCAACCCGCTTTTAATAAGCATAAAGCAGTGTGCAGGCGAGATACAATATAGTTTCTCTATTTTTTTTCCAAAGTGCTCTCTTACTTCGGAGCGGAGCATAACTCATTTTTTTTGCCTCACTCATTAATCCCGAGAAAGGAAAGTGGCCAAGTTGAACTGTATGTATTTAATCCATAGGCATACGTGACACATTACACTGCCTATAACATGACTTTTTTTCACCTCCATAACAACACGCAAGCTAAAACGCAAACACACCATAGGGTGAAAATCCCAGACTTTGGGAAACCCTACATATTTTTGGAAGACACACAGTCAATTTACATTGCCACATAACAGTAATACACTACCAAACTGTCCCGGAGACACAGCCTAGAATGGCACCAGAAACAATTACTCTGGTCAAAGACGGTCTCAGACCCGTAACCTTCTCAATACCAGGACCGTAAGGTCGGGTAGCTATCCAGTTGCAGGATAGGAAAGTAAGGAAGCTAAAACAGATTGGGACAATTCCACTAACAGATATCCATAAGCAGAAAACAACAAAATCACCTCCGGCACCTAGTCACCAAACACGCGACTAGCGGCCCGGAGACACTCGTGTATAACGACATTTTGTACCATGGATAGGGATATACTCGACCCGTGTTGTGTTTGAGTCTTCAGTCTTTTGACTGGTTTGATGCAGCTTTCCATTCCTCCCTGTCCTGAGCTAATCGTTTCATCTCTACATAGCTACCACACCCTACATCCGAGGCAATCTGTTTAACATATTCTAACCTTGGTCTACCCCTACAGTTTTTGTCCTCGACTCTTCCTTCCATAACTAAGCTTGCTATTCCTGGGTGTCTTAGTATGTGTCCTACCAACCTATCTCTTCTCTTCATTAGCAGTCGCCAGAAACATCTCTCCTCTCCCACTCGTCTTAATACCTCTTTGTTTGTAACCCTATCTACCCATCTGATCTTCATCATTCTCCTGTAACACCACATTTCAAATGCTTCAATTCTCCTCTTTTCTGCTGCACCAATAGTCCAAGATTCACTTCCATAGAGCGCCACGCTCCAGACAAAGGCTTTCAAAAATGACTTCCTAATACCTAAATCTATATTCGATGTCAGCAGATTCCTTTTTTGTAGAAATGCTTTCTTTGCCTGAGCCAACCTACTTTTAATATCCTCTTTGCTTCGTCCATCACTGGTTATTCTGCTTCCTAAGTAACAGAAGTCTCCTACTTCCTTCAGCTTTTCACCTGCCAATTTGATCTCCATAGAGGTTTCTGATTTATTTCGGCTGCATTCCAGTATTTTTGTTTTACATTTATTTATTTTCATCATGAATTCCTTCCGTAAGACGGAGTCCATACCATTCAAAAACTCATTCAAATCCTCAGGCTTGTCGGCCAAGATGACGATGTCATCAGCAAATCTCAGAGTTGAAATTATTTCTCCTTGAATCTTCACTCCCACTTTAAATTTTTCTCTAATTTCCTTCATTGCTTGTTCAATGTAAAGATTGAAAAGTATGGGTAATAAGTTGCAGCCTTGCCTTACACCTTTCTGAATACCAGCTTCTCTCTCATGTCCTTCAACTCGAATGACTGCTGTCTGGTTTCTGTACAGATTGTATATCACCCTCCTATCCCTGTACTTTATTCCAATTGATTTCAAAATGTCAAACAATTTAGTCCAATCAACGTTATCAAAAGCCTTTTCTAAGTCTACAAAAGCCATGAACGTTCTCTTATCTTTCCTTATTCTACCTTCTAAAATCAGCCTAAGACTTAGTACAGCTTCCCTTGTTCCTACATTTCTCCTGAAACCAAACGGGTCTTCACCCAACTCCGTTTCTATCTGGCTTTCAATCCTCTTGTAAATTATTCTAGACATGATCGTTGAAGCATGAGTAATCAAGCTGATTGTACGGTAATCTTCACATCTGTCAGCTCCCACTTTCTTTGGTATAGGGATGATTACATTCTTCTTGAAATCAGGGGATACCACACCTGTCTCATAAATCCTACACACCAAGTTAAATAACCTGATCAGACCTTCATCTCCTATGCAGCGTAGCAACTCAATAGGTATATCATCTATGCCTGGTGCTTTGTTCCTGCTTAAGTCTTCCAAAGCTCTATGAAATTCTGATCTCAATATTAAATCGCCTTTCGCATCCTCATCAATTTCCTCCTCCCTTTCCATTACATGATTCTCAATCTCCTTTCCCTTATACAAACTCTCTATGTAAGCTTTCCATCTCTCAACCTTTTCTTCCCTATCTGTTAGAGGCTTTCCATTTGTGTCCTTAATATTACAGCACTTAGTCTTCTTTTCCCAAAAAGTATTCTTAACCCTTCGGTAAGCTGTGTCTACTTTTCCTAATTTCAGACAATTTTCTATACCTGCACATTTCTCTTTCAACCATTCTTCTTTCGCTTCCTTGCACTTCTTGTTAACCTCAATTCTCAGACGTCTGTATTCTGCTTTCCCCTTTTCATCTCTTAGATTCTTGTGTTTCCGCCTTTCGTCCATCAATTCTAGTATATCCTGAGTGATCCACGGTTTTCTACCTATTCTTTCTTTCCTACCAATGTTTTCTTCTGCGGATTTTGTTATTTCATTCTTCAAAAGTGCCCATTCGTCTGCAATTGAAGTTTGTTTAGGGGTTTTCATTAGTCCTTCCTTTATACTCTTCTTGAATCTTTCGTTTACATCCTTCTCTTTCAGTCTGGCTTTTGACTTTTCTTCAGTTTCTTCAACTTTAATCTGCATTTCATTACAACCAGATTGTGATCAGCGTTTATGTCAGCACCAGGATATGTTTTACAATCCAAAATCTGGTTTCGAAACCTCTGCTTGACCATAATGAAGTCGATTTGGTAACGCCCTGTATCTCCTGGTCTCATCCATGTGTATATTCTTCTATTGTGGTTATTGAATAAGGTGTTAGCTATGACCAATTCATGCTCGGTGCAGAATTCTACCAGCCTGCTTCCTCGATCATTCCTTTCACCTAATCCGAAATCTCCTAGTATCTTCCCTTCTTTCCCTTTTCCTACCACAGCATTCCAATCTCCCATTACTATAACATTTTCATCACCCTTGATATACCTCAGAATTTCGTCTATTTCTTCGTAGACCTT
The DNA here is from genome assembly GCA_946902985.2 of Meconema thalassinum. Lineage (NCBI taxonomy): Eukaryota > Metazoa > Arthropoda > Insecta > Orthoptera > Tettigoniidae > Meconema > Meconema thalassinum. The sequence continues at coordinate 1,468,003,117 of OX336389.2, read as the reverse complement.
TTCAACATCCTCGTCATCAGCTTGACTGGTAGGCATATAACTTGTACCACTGTAGTGTAGGTAGGTTTTGTATTGATTTTTGCTACAATAATCCGTTCACTATATTGCTCATAATATTCCACCCGCTGTCCAAGTTTCCTACTCAATATGAGGCCAACCCCTGCTTGGCCATTGTTTGATTTAGTGCTAATGACCCTATAGTCTCCTGACCAAAAGTCCTGTTCTTCCTGCCAGCGCATTTCACTAATCCCAACCAAATCCAACCTCAACCTATCCATTTCCCTTTCTAAGTTTTCTAACCTTCCACTTCCTAGCAGACTTCTAACATTCCACGCTCCGATCCGTAGAATGTCAGATTTCCTCTTTGTCACTTCTGTGATGTTAACCCCCTCTCGAGTAGTCCCCACCCGGAGATCCGAACGGGGGACTAGTTTACCTCCGGATTGAAATTTTACAAGGGAGGAGGCCATCATCACATGTAATTATGCATAGAGAGGTGCATATCCTCGGGAATAGCATACGGCTGTAGTTTCCCGTTGCTTTCAGCCGTGCAGCAGGACGCAGTGTAGCCATTATTGGCTTATATTATCAATATCTTAACCGTCTATAAGACTAGTAAAGAATTGATTTATTCTGAAAGGCTGATACTCCCTTTCAGAATAAGTAAAGAGCAATTCTGCTAATAAAAATACTAACCTTCTACCATACTAACAATTAAATACCAAAACTCTACTAACAAAAAACTTAAGTTCCACCAACAACAAATACTACCACTAAAACAGTCTGTCAACAGGCACACTCACATGCACCCTCACACATCACAGTCTACTGAAACAATGAACTATAACTAATAAACAATGCAACTGATACCAGACACACTCACACACCACAGTCTAATAGAACAATGACATATATCTAATAGACAAACTAACTACCTACTTACAACTAAAACTAACTACATACTTACTGTACTTTTATTTGAATTGACAATATTTACAAAATGCAATTTAGATAGAAAATACTTACAAAATGTAATTTAGATTCAAAATTGTCACAAAATGCAATTTAAGGGGGACGTATGCAAAATTGCACTAAGTGAGAAATGGTTTCATTTCGGCTGTATTAAGGTAAATAAGGACCCACGTTACAATTAACACAAAAATTTGGGGACACGAATGTAGGTAATGAAAGGTTCTTTTCCATTGCGGAAAGCCTCACCCGCAATTACAGAGACAGCACTCAAGTTCACACATACACGTGCCGGAAACATGAACGTGGTCAGAACAAGTAACAAATGAGTGCGCACGCTATTGTAATTCAAAACCATCGCTGTCAGCGATAAGACCCGCGTGACTGGGCGACCTTCACGCGTACAGACGGCCTAAGCCAACTCCAAGTGAACATGAACAATCGCCATCATTCGCGTCAGATCCAAAGACCTCATAACTCCCCAAATTACACTACGAGGAGAATTCAAAAACACACAAACTCTTCACGGCAATGCGTATTCTCATCTGCGCATTTCAAATACACGGGACATGTGCCATGGTATACACGGCATAGATATCGTCATACCATGTCTTTACAGTAAGCCAAGTCCGAACTCATAACCACACACCACACTCGTACCAAAAACTGACTAACCAACGGTATTTTTGGTACAAGAGACACAAGCAAAAACCACACTGAGGACACCTCAATCCCAGAAACACAACGCAGACACAGAACACAGAGAATCACAGGAGATCACGGGTCCAAATCCCAGTAAAAATTGGACACCATGGAAAACAACTATCCGGGCTTCCAATTACACCGACATCGGCCCATACAAGTACATAAACAGGGAATACCACATTTCCTCCGGCCAAACACCGTGCATAAATTTCAATTACACCTGACATGGAAAATAGATTTCCCAGACACAGGTATGAAAATTTCGTAAGGCAAAAGTCTAATGGAAAAGTGGCCACACAACAGTACTAGCTAAATAGGACGAATTGCTACATTGGTCCGCCCGGAATACCGAACAGTGACAACACTCACATACTGGCGAAAAGTCACGTACGCAAACAAATGAAAGCACAACATGACGAAAATACTGACTTGCAGGTATAACCGCATTGCCACACTGCTGCCGACAGACACTATTGTTATATCGGCAGTGACCGTGAAATCACAAGCGCAAAGCAATCATAATGCCACACTTTTTTTAGCACTGCAAAAACAATTGTGACATTTAGCAACGTATAGACATCTTTATCACCGGACTTATCGTAGGGCCATAGGGACATATCTCAAAGATGTTGACAAGTGCCCACGCCATCTGACACTCAGACACGCGATACACATTAGGACTTAGCCGATAACAGGCCAACCGTCCGCGTGGTGTAGCGGAACATAGTCACACACACACGCGCTCACTAATCAGGGGCAAATACAGACAGGGGCTATGAGGAAACAAGACCTCCCCCCTAATAACTTCTTTCCTCGGTTTTATTTCTAACAAAAAGCATTACAGGCGATTAGGACATGGCCAGTCGCACTACGACCACTGGCCACATTGACACTACAAATGGGAGACCAAATTAGGCCGTGACGTCACAGCGTCACGACGCTTTACTATCCCAAGAAGCGGATAGAATGCAGACATGGACCGAGGGAGAATGACAGAAGCATAGGTGGACAATCCCAGCGGGATTATCACTATACCACCCACAGGCTACCATCCTACTACACTACTCCCTTTCCATAGCCTTCCCACTTCCAACATCAGCCAACACAGACATACAGACACGATGAAAACAGCTACACTACATTACAAAGTATACATCGGGGTTGATAGACTTCATGCGTTTAAAGAGAGGGCTTACTACGCCCTGGACCCCAATGCTAACACCCGAGTATTAGGGGTGTGTCGGACAACGATAATTAAGCGTAATGCGCATCTCCAAGTGAGAGATGAGGCCAAAATCATATACTAACCATTTTTTAAAATTAAATAATCCCGCATGACAGGGACATAATATTATTTTACACTCACCCTATACCTATCCTTACATGAGTGCGGATATGCCTCATATCCAGATACATGCATGGAGTATCCCATCCATTTACCAAGGGTTATTACTATCAAACCTGCATGGAATTTTTATATTTTTGCAATCCCGGGAATTACCTGCCCCCGTCCACTCATTGTAAGAGCAATCCTAGCAGCATTACCGGCTCAAGGCCACCATTTATTGGAGCCCAAAGATGCGCAACCCCTTCCTACCATGCTTTCAGCCTACTCTACGAATAACTACCCCCAGATCCTAATAACAGGGTACCTAACACCATAGACCCTACTAACACCTCCATAAATGTTAACAGAGCATTACCGCTGGAAATCCGACGTAGCAACAGGAGGCCTAGAGTAGTCTATGCACTTAGAAGTTCTACAACCCCACAACACTTGAAAAATTTTACATTTTATACACTGCAAAATATTTACAGGTTACACTTATATTTATATATATAAAATGGAATCTCATAACACTCTGATTGGTGATAATGGCACGAGCAAAAGGCCAAAGGCACCACACTGGAGCAGAACTGGGGAATGTGATGTTGACCCTTACCCCAGTTGGCTCAACAGCTCAGTTACCCTAGTAACTTAACGACTAGACCAAACAAACGAACCACGTAAGGTTGAGGCACTCACGGCCTGGTGCGGGCAAGCTTCGGAATCCTAGGTATGCCTAGCCTGCTCCTGGGAGGAAGAGATGCTACACCCACCATGTACCACGGTCGTCGAAGCCAAGACCTGCAGGGGAGACTTTCTAGGGATGGTGGGAGAAATAGCTAGCTCCACGCCGGACCCAGGAGTTGACCCTAGGGACGACCAAACTAGGACTAGACTCTTAGTTAACTATAAGTAAGTAGGACTTCCATGGCGGGAAGTCAGACTCCTATTCGTCAGGAGTGAAGCAGGATCCTAGGATTCAGCAGGACCAATCCTAGATCCGACAAGTCCTTACCCCGCGAGGCGAAGGTGAAGACTACGACATTAATAAATAATGAAGAATGAAATATGAATATATATATGGAATGTACGCGCTCATTCGGTCTTGCGCCCACGTAAATGGATGACAACGGGTCGCCAGAGATCTTAAATGAGTAGCATAGCGTGCACTTAAAGGGGTTCAGTGGGCCAACCCAACAATGCCAATAAAGGCGAAGAGATTATTATTACTGCGAAAAGCATACTACGGTTGCCAATAAAGGCGAAGAGATTATTATTACTGCGAATAAACGCGAAGAGAATACTACTATTGCCAATGAAGGCGAAGATAATATTATGCCATTGGACGATGTCCAATGCCCACATAAATGGCGACGCAGCGGGCAGCCTAGGGCATTAAATGAGTAGCATAGCGAGCAACTCAAAGGGGTTAAGGTGGGCGACCCAACTACGACAACGTATGAGAGACAACGGTAATGAGCAGGAAGATACAGCAGGCGAGACGGTTTGCTTTGTGGCACCGTAGGCCGCCTGTGACTATATTAGTACTAGTTGGTAAGACCTAGAATAGACGTCGACAACTAGAATTAAGGGGGCGGAATCCGGCGGTTCTAGAGACAACCGGTGTTTCTAGAATACGTACGGGTGGTGATCTGAGGACGTAAATGGCCTCAGGCGATCACCCTGGTCAAAATTTAGCAAATAAGACAGTTGCATTTTGGTACGCAACTTAGGATTAAGCAAATTCACTAACCGCTGTTGCTAAATAACAGCACAGCACATTTCGGCAATAGAGTAAGGCCACCCACTCGGCTTTGTAATAGCAACCATTTTTTTCTACCATAAGTAAGATAAATAGTGTTAAGATAACGCCGCTCGGCACCTGATGGCCGACAAACCCGTCGTCAGGGTAAGTCCGATAATACATTATAATACATTAAAATAAGTATAATTGAGGTAGAATATATCGGCACCCGGTAACCAAAATTCCGCTACCGGGGTAAGGCCGACAACACATTAGGACAACATAGTAATATGCATAATATTAAGGGGATACATTAAGTAGATTAACTAGATTAATTAGGTTATATAAACACCTTGAGCGTAAGAAACGACATTACGGCACCGTATAGGGTAAGCCCGGGCATACATCAAATAACACTAATCATGCCATTTTTTTTTTCACAGGGAAAAAGAGCCTCAGACTGTGGACTCACTGCCACAGGAAGCGGCATAGAAAATATGCAATATTTATATGTTTTCTAAACCTCTCCATTTTTTTTCAGGCATCGTCACCAGGAATATGGCACTGGTGACTATAATTTCGCTGCCATACAGCAGCAGCATGCTATTTGTGCCATCATATTATTACATTCCACCTTTTCGCATTAAGTTGTATTTAATATTCGCATTCATCCTCACTCACATACTCATCACATTTTTTGCAGCTACACTCTACAAATCTGCACAGAAAGGCTGATACCTGTAGGGTATCAGGCTCGCTGGCAGATCAACGTAAACAAGAAAAACATAAGGCGTCAAAAATGCGGCGCAAATTACGGCAATGAGGGCGCAACCGACTTGTGGCGGCGACTCTCATTGTCAAGTGTGAAGGCATTCACCCACAGGGAATGCTTCACAGATTAAGGATATATTTCAAGCGGTACGACCACTAAACCGTACCAGGAAGTGGCCGTGAAGGACTAGCCGTTAGACGGTGCATACGTACAAAGGAGTAGCGTGCACGCGAGGTACCATATAAACTAGGAGCATAGAAAATTAGCGCGCTTAAGCTAGATATAAGATAATTGTAATTCATAATTGTAAAAGGGTAACTTAACATACATTAATGCCCCCACTATAAACATATAAATAATACCTCGCACCCCCACATTGTCTACGGAGGTGATAAATGATATTCCTCAACGTTAATACTTTAATACATGCACATCCCAATATAACACATTAAGCGGTATACTCTTTTTAAGAGCACATGTACACCATGTTTATGATTTGTTTTTCTTCCATTTTCTTCCTTCTAACTTCCCCAATTGTAAAGGTGTTCCGTTTCATCCCAACGCAATAAACACATTTTGAATATTTCCCTTAACTTATACCCTGGAACACCTATTTGTCTACTTCTTCTATCTTTCTCATTGCAGGGAGCAATTTTTTCCCTAAGATAGAACGGACACAATCATCCGTCCAGCCCTGGGTTTTTTCCTCCCTGCACACCAATATATCGCATAATTATCAAAACCATGTATTATTTTTTCTGAAACTTTCAATATGTCAATGTCATTTTTTTTTCATGCACTATTTTTAACAATGTCAATGTCAATGTCATATATATATATATGTATATCCCATAACCCACCCCTCTGAACACGAGCTGATCTCACACCTATACATCAACACGACATCACCACATCTATACGACGACGAAGAAGACACCAACAGGAGATACAAGGAAGACTCAAGAACAAACTGCTACATCGACATCCCAACCTCAAGTTCCGTTCCGTTCCCGTTCGCGGGGACGCGAACTAAATAGAGGAAGAGGCTTGTACAGTCCCCCAGGGGTCTGCACCCCCTGGAGGCCATCCCCCCATCATCTATTTAAACCACCCCTAACTGGCAAATCTCGTAAGTCCAGAACAACATCTTTAACACCGCAAGGGCAGCTAACCAGCCTGGAAAGCTTGCCAAATACTTGCATCACACCACAAACAGCTACACATAATTAACTGGGGCATCTATGCCAGCGGAATGCTGACAGCACAACACCGAAGACTATAAGAGGAGACCTTAAGGAGGACAGGGGCTCTCTCAATTACCAGTTATACAGTGCGTCCGCCGAAGGCCCTGGCCGTTATCATCAGGTGAGTCAGCAGTGTTCAGAGTTCATATATTTTGTGACCTACCTCACAGACTTGTACACTTATACTTATAAGATTCATTACATTCCCCTAAAAGGGACTCATAATTTCATATTAACTGACCAATAAATACTTGGTCAGTACACTACACTTGTCTTACTGTTTACACGCCTTTTTACGTCCTAAAGTCCTTCCTGACTCCCGTCACGATTAGACGTGACATACAGTAGCCAAACAGTTGCTAGCTCAGGTATCATTGTATTTCCCGTAGAGGCCCGACTGCCAGAAGCAGCGTGCCGCCACATAGCTGACGCGTGCACGTCGGTTATATAACTATCTCCAATCAGCTGAGCGAGTAGCACGTTGACCTGTACACTAAGTTCCATCCCCTGAAATACACCTACGTCTTTTATAGGAGCACCCCCTAGCATCCTAACACTAAACAACACTCTACACTGGTCAGCTTACCCGGCTACGGGAAGCTACCCCCTTTTTAGGCACCCCCTTATAAATTAACACAATAACACTTCCGTTTTAGATCTAACTACCCACCACTAAGGGATCTAAAACACAAGTATAAAGGTGGAATAAGACCCCCAAATGAATATATTATGTTATAGGCTATTATGTCAAAAATTATGAAATAAATTGTGTAAATGCCGAAATCAGGCAAATGTTGTGATAATATCCAAGCACGTTGTGTTGCCGTAAGTGCCAGTATTAAGGAAATAATAAAATATAGTTTCAAATGGATATATAAAAATGCGTTAAGCCCGGATAGATTTATTCGTGAGATGAAAAATGTAGTGAAATTGTCGAAATGCGTGGATGTAATTTCCCACCAAATATATTGTTGTAGGAGCCTCGTGTTGTAACTAAATATTGTTGTAAAAGTATTGTTGAATCGTGGATGAAAAATTCCCACTAAATAAGCGTCGAATATTGTAGTAAATGTATTGTTGATTCGTGGATGAGAAATTCCCACTAAATAAGCGTCGAATATTGTTGCAAAGGTATTGTTGAATCGTGGATGAAAAATTCCCACTAAATAAGCGTCGAATATTGTTGTAAAAGTATTGTTGAATCGTGGATGAAAAATTCCCACTAAATAAGCGTCGAATATTGTTGTAAGGATAAAGAAAGCGTCGAATATATGTAACTCCCGCTGTAGGATGGACGTCCCAGCTAGGATTTGTTGCAGTATAATATTGTTGTAAAAGGAGGCATTGTTGAAATAATTGGCATTGTTGTAGGTATTATAAGCGTCGTAAGAAATATGAATCGTAAACTACCATACATCATCTCCGAATTAAATATCACTATCATGGGGACAAAGGATCAATAATAATAATAATAATAATAATAAAAGAGCGAAGTAAATCTCTGTGGTAAAATGAATTTGTAAGTCTTGGAAACATAGGTTTAAAGCTATCCCAGTATAAAGGCTTTGAGGGTAGCTAGACATCATAAATCTCGCCTGAAGGAACCACAAGGGGAAGGAACGACCTTGTCCGTGGCCTTGCTCTTGTGTGAGAGAGAGAGAGGATATATCTTAATGGGCGCGAGCGTCCAGTAATGTCTGGTCGGCACGGAAATATTTAAAAATCTAAACAAAGAGGTGCCAGCAAAATAAATTATAGAATCATTTTTCCGGGAGTGAAAAAAATCATCCCGAGTAAAAGTTTGAATGTTGTATTAAGATTTGACGGACTTGTCAAATAATATATTGTTGAAAAAGAAAATTCCTTCTTCCAGAGATAAACAAATGACGAGCGAAGAAATAATATAATTTGTTATCAATAAATATCCCACAGTAATAAATATTAAAGCACACAGCACGGCGCAAATAGCAAATAACCTAGATGCATGCTGGGTAACGGAGGGTTACGGATTCGATCCTTAGACATGACATGTTTTCTGTACAGTACTATATTATTTTCCACATCTTAGGCTTTGTGAAGAATTATTGTGAAGGTCCAAAGGGCTAAATACTTGGCAAATAAATGAATATTCAAATAACATAAATAATAGAGAGACCCTGAAGGGTAAATGAAAGAAGGTAAATATCCACAGCCTTGGAGACAGTATTAAATGTGAATGATAGGCGCGCTTGACGCCTAAGTAAAATAAATATATATAAATATTAAGGGTTTAATTTTAAGCAAGAAAAAAAATAGTTCTGAAACTTCACAAAAAAATGAAATTACATTACATTGAATTTTAATGATTTCTGATTGATGAATTTATTTTTGGTTTATGAGTGAAACTTGAAGAGATAATTCCAAGTGATTTAAGTTGATAAATTTTGAGTTAATTATTTTTGTGAGTGACACTTGAAGGGACAATATCAAGTGATTTTGGTTTTTATAATTTTGTTTGAGTGAATTAATATTTCCTTTTATTGAATAAAAATTTGTGTTTTTAAATTATCATGTTGAGTTTTTCCTGAATCTTCTCAACCTGATTGTGTCTACATATCGGATGTTTAGTCGGCTGGGGAAGGGACGTAACACACCCCGTACCGCAGTAGCCAAGCCGTGGACTGACTGAGCATCCATCCGCTGAGCGGGTACAGGGGACTCATATGTTGAGGTACTTGATATGTGCACCAGGTGGCAAGAAAAGACGGTCCAAGAAATGTAAAAAATAAAGTCAAAGGTAAAAGCAAATAATAGCGACCGCAACCGCCCGCCGAACGTAAATAAATTTAAGGAGATATGCCCCCTACAGAAACTCTTCTTTGGCGCCCAACGTGGGGAAATAGGCGGTAAAATCCACCCTTAGTGGTTATCCAAAAACTTGTTTTTTTGCCGTTGTCTTACGGAAGGTGACCAAAACGTACAGCCCCATTACCATCGGGGGGCGGGGGGGGGGGGGGGGGGTGTAAACTCTTCTTTGGCGCCCAAGGCGTGAGGCGGGTTTTTCCAAGAAAAAAAAACAGGAAAACTCGAGTTTTTTCGGAAAATTTCTTGTTTTGGAAAATTTCGAGATTTTCAAAATTTTTTAATAAAAAAAATGTCTTGCTTAAATTGATTAATGGTTATGAAGGAGGGACGTGTGCACGGATTCGTTATATACACACCCGTTGGTCATTTCACCTCAAAAGGGGAAAAAATAGTACAGGCATGTCGGATCGAACTCGTGATTACCTAGTGTGCATGTTTCATTCTTGGGTAGTAATAGCCCATCTTTTCTCAAATAATTGGAAAAAAGAGTGGCTATGACAGAGGAGATGAAAAGTCTCCTAGAAGCTATAAACGGTAAGCTTCAGGATGGAAGGGAGGAAACTAAAAAAGGACTTGGAAGGAATAAACAGTGAAATCCTAGAAAGTAAAAAGAATTTGTAGTTTTAAATAATAAATTTCAGGAAGGCAGAGAAGAAAATAAAAAGGACTTAGAAGTTATAAATGGTAAACTTCAGGACTTAGAAGTTATAAATGGTAAACTTCAGGACTTAGAAGTTATAAATGGTAAACTTCAGGACTTAGAAGCTAGAAATGGTGAACTGCAGGAAAACATAATAATAATAATGTTATTGGTTTTACGTCCCTTTTAACTACACTGGCTTTTAGAGACGCCGGGGTGCCGGAATTTTGCCCCGAAGGGGATCTTTAACGTGCCAGTAAATCTACTGACACGGCTCCCTCGCATTTGCGCACCCTCAAATGCCAGCTGACTGCGCCAGGTTTCGAACCTGCAACCTTGGGCTCAGCAAGCGAGAACGTTACCCCTGAGCCACGCAGCCAGACAGCAGGAAAACATTATGAAGGGCAATGATGAGTATAAAATAACTTTGTAAACTTGAACACTCAGGTAAACGCTAAAATTGGTGAAATGAATGAACAAATGGACACCAAGTTGGCAATTTAAACACCCAGTTGCACGAAGTAAATAATAAAGTTAAGGCCGTACAGGCAAGAGTAGATGAGAATATCCGGGAAGTGCAGGAAACTATAAATAACAGTATACAGACTCAAATGGGGTCTATGCATGAAAAAATCAATGATGTAAAACAAAATGTAAGCCGTATCTCAGAGGAGCAGGCAAAAGTAAACGAACGGTTGGATGGGATAGATGGAAATATCGATAAGATCCAAACAGAAACAGAAAAACAATTACAGGATCAGGCTAAAAAGATCCGGGAAGATTTTAAATCCGAACTAGGTAGCGAAATAAAAACCGTAAATGAAAATTTTGAGGGTTTGAGGGCAGATATGAACAAAACGATTCGATTCAAATATGCGTATATGCGAGGAGGGTAGACAAGACACAAACGGAAGAATTGAAACACTATCAGGAAAAATCACGGAGATTGACAATCAACAACGATTAGATAGAGATAAGATGAGTAAACGAATATAAGAGATTTACCCACACATAGATAAAAGGGTTGAGGAAAGCGAAAAGACAGGGGAAGACAGATTAAAAAAAGAGATAGAGCCCATACAAAAACAAATAAATACACAGGGAAAAAAATCACAGAACAGGGCAAGGAGATAGAGGAACAAAGGGGATTGATCAAGAATTTCAGGAAAAGATAGATCCTATAAAAGCTAGTATAGGAAAAGCAAATAAGGAAATGGGAAAGGCACAAGAAGACTTAGGTCATTTAATGAAACGCCAAAATGAAACCCTGGGGGAAGTTGAAACTGTAAGACAAGCCTTAAAGGATATCAAAACGGATTTGAAGAAATGTGTAGATAGGACACGAGAAGAAATAGAAACAAGAATGCAAGAACAAGTGGAGGGTAAAAACCAACAGATCCTTGAAACTACCAAGAAAATAAGTAAAGAAGTTGAATTATTGAATGAAGGTATGGGATCATTAAAGAGACAACAAGAGGAAGTAGGAAGAAGAACTGAAAGTACAGACGATTCCATAAATAAAGTTGCACAAGAAGCCTTTGCTAGATGTGAAAGGATTGAAGGGCGATATAACCAACAGGACATTAGAACAATAGCTATGGAAAGAGCTATATTGAGGAATTCAAAATCCGAAAGAGGAAGTACAGAGGATGTAAGAAATGAATGGGGAGAAACCGAGCCCAAGAACCTATTTAATAATTACCAAGAAAGGGAAAACCAGTTCAGAACGCCAGGGCAACCCATCTTTGCGTCTACCCCTTTCAGTAATAATAATAATACAATGCAAAACCAAACAATTACCGTTGTTAGACCAGATACCGATAAGCCTAGGAAATATTCAGGCAATAATTCATCAATGACACCAAAATATTGGCTAAAGGTAGTGTCAGAATATCTCAAGGATAATAGGATACCTGCCGAAAGACAGTTGCGTTCCATAGAAAAACTACTACAGTAGAGGGGGACTGCTTATCATGGTTTCGCAGTTTCAGGTATACCTTTGACACGGAAGAAGAATTCAGGGAAGCATTTTTAAAAAGGTACTGGGCTGCAGATGTGCAACAGAATTTAAGATTAAACCTTTATTCCAAGAACTGTAGTACAAGTACTCCAACGAGGTACTCAGAATATTTCACCGCACAGTTATGTAAATTTCGTGAATTGGATTGCGCCCCAAGCGAAAATGATCTATGTTTAGCAATCACAAAGCAATTTCCATACGAGATACAGAGACTGCTGATCTCCTCAAATGCGAAAACAGCCTTGAAGTCGAAAGTGTTCTACGTCAACTTGATATGACGACAGCCCACATATCACCACGTCAAAATAGGACGATGGAACATACACATGTGATAAATACTCAGACCAAGAACATTGGAGAGCGTAGCTTGGATAAGTCTACCAGTACCGAAAGAATGGGAACAGGAGCAAACTATAATTATCAAGGAAACCCTAACTCAGGAAACTACAGAGGAAATGGTAACTGGAGAAATTACCAAGGAAATAACTACCAAAGGGGAAATTATCAAGGGAATAATTACCAAAGAGGAAATTATCAAGAGAATTATGCACCACGGCAGTATGACCAAAGGGGGTCAGACGGAAGAAAGCCACCATACGGAAGACCGTATCGAGGTAGAGGTGGAAATCGTGGAAATAATAGGAATTACCGACCAAGGGATCCAGACCCTGATTACGAAGCCGAAATTGAAGAGAGACGGGTCATCACTCAGCGCTACTATGATGAAAGGGGTGATGAGCAAGAGAGACAGCCACGTGTTATCTGGGGGGACGCCATAAAGAATAGGACCTCACCAGATATCCATGATAATAGGGACGCGCAAAGCCTCGAAATACAAAGGCAAAACAGGGAATTCGAGGGAGAGGATCCGGATTTAAAAAACGACAATTTTCAAAGGAGTAAATCTCAGTTATGAAGGAGGATGGATCGAAATTCAGGTAGTAAACTGGGTCGCTAGACGAGGAGAGCTAATTGAAGAAATTACAGAAGGACCGGTAACAGTAAGACGAGAACTACCCATAATTATGATTAGGGTTGAAGGAATTTTAATTCGATGTCTATTAGATACAGGGTCGACTATAAGTCTTTCGACTCAAATACCGGTAAATGAGCTGGAAAACAAAGGGAGAGTTTTAAAAATCCCTACATCAGCCGTGAAAATTAAGGGTATTATCCCCGATAAAACATTAGTTTGCAAACATCAAGTATTTTTGGATATGCAAATAGGGAACTTGGAGATATCGCACAGTTTCTTGCTGGTAAACAAGCTACCATATAATATGATCTTGGGTATTGACTTCATAAAAGAATATAAGATAATCATTGATTTGTCGAAAAATTGCATACGCTTTCGGGAAGAAGATAACGTACAAGAAACGGATGTGGCCTTACAAAACATTGAGCAAACATACGATGAACAAATATGGCATGTAGAAGATGAAAATAAGAAGTGTTAGCTCTAGAAGAAGAATTAAATACGCTCACCACTAGTTTGTAAAAGGAAAAAGAGCCTGATTTCGATAAATGCGTATTGGAAAAATTGGAAGAAGCCAAAATCTCGGTAGAGGATAAAGAAATTTTGAAGGATATCATTTTGAAACAAAAAGACGCATTCGATTCCAAACCTGGAAGGATTAAAAACTTTAAATATGCCTTTCAAGTAATGACTGGACTCCATTTCGCCAAAAGCCGTATCCCATAGCAGAGAAACATTTTAAACAAGCCAAAGAGGCATTACAGAAAATGATGGAAACCGGTGTAATTGAAAAGGTTGCTACCCCATATGTAAGTCCGTTGGTGGTAGTAAACAAACCGGATGGGTCGGTACGGGTATGTCTCGATGCCAGAAACTTAAATCAGAAAATAATTCCGGAAAACGATTCAGCTCCTCCTATAAAAGAAATTTTGAGAAAGTTTAAGGGAACGAAAATATTTACAAACATAGATTTAACAAATTCTTATCATCATTTGGAACTAGAGGAGAAAACAAGTTTACTAACAGGTTTTCAGTTTGAACAGCAGACGTTCTGCTTCATAAGATTACCTTTTGGATTGAAGACAGCTGGATCGGATTTAATACGAGCTTTAGATAGAAATTTGTCAGATGAGGTAAAAGCTTGCACAATTAGGTATGTCGACGACATTCTGTTAACCTCAGAATCAATAACCGAGCACATGGAAAAGTTAAAGAAATTATTAAGGGATTTACAACAGGCTAACTTCAAATTAAATTTGAAGAAATCAAATTTTTGTCAGCGTGAAGTGACATTTTTAGGACATGTGATAGATCAGTATGGCGTGAAGCCAAATCCATGTAAACTGAAAGCCATTAAGAATTTTCCACGACCAACTAGGGTCAAAAATGTAAGACAGTTTTTGGGACTAATAGGATTTTAGTAGCCATTGTCCAGCGTACACTAATACAGTATCTCCACTACAAGATCTTCTCAAGAAAGGGGGAAAATGAAAATGGACGGATGAGTGCGAAGAGGAATTTATGAAAGCAAAGAGCATGTTACTCAACTTCGTGAAGCTAGGATATCCGGATTTCAATGAGGAATTTGTAATACAGACAGATGCATCACAAATAGGCATCGGAGCAATGCTATACCAAGAGACCGATCAGCAACCTGGCGGAAGGAATTATTTAGCTTTCACTTCAAGGCGATTGAAGTCTCACGAAAAGAACTACACGATCAGTGAAATTGAACTGTTAGCTATATTGCATGCCTTGCAATACTGGCGAAAAATCGTGTATGGGTTCAACATTATGCTCAACCGATCATAAGGCATTGACTTTTCAAATGAAAACAGATTTATCAAGCCCAAGCCTGACAAGTTGGGCGTTGTTCATCCAACAATATGATGTGGAAATCGAGTATTGACCTGAGAAGGAAAATGTTATCCCAGATTTTCTAAGCAGAAATCCAGAGAATACAGACACAGTACTAAATATCCAGATAGATGATAAAGATCAGGCCACCATAGAAGATTTGAGAAAAATTGGTGAGATGCAAAGACAAGACCCATGGATGAGGATGATGATCACATACTTCGAGGGAAAACTCGACCGAACATCGCCTGCGTTTGCGGAAGCCGAAGCGATTTCAACAGAATATCTTTGCTACAATGGGCTTCTTCACAAATATGCGGACGCAGATCATACCCGGTCAAAAATAGTAGTACCAGCAGGGTTACAAAGAAAATTAATCTGATTGTCACACCGAACATTTGGACACATGGGGGTGGACAAAACACTTAAAATGTTACAAGAAACATTTATATGGCCGAAAATGGGAGAAACTGTGAGGTCGGCATTGAGAACATGCGATATCTGTCAAAGAGTGAAGTCTAACTCTTTCTTAATGAGACAAAAACCAATTTCGCTTTTGCCACAGAAACCGTGTCAAATATTATCAATAGATAACTTCGGTCCATTACCGAAAGCAAGGAGAGGCAACAGGCACATCCTGGTATCCATGGATGTATTTACAAAAATGGTAGTCCTATGCCCCATACAAAAGACATCGACGAAACAGGTTCTCAAAAGATTAAAGGAACGCGTGATTCCCATTTTAGGAAAACCCGAAAATCTTCTTTCGGATCACGGAAGTTGTTTCACGAGTTTGGAATTTCGCAAAGAATTAGAAACATTAGGGATTAAACAAATACTATCTAGTATTCGACATCCTGAAGCCAACCCAGTGGAGAGGGTCATGAGAGAGGTACAGAAATACTGTAAAATATATTGCTCAGAAGAAAATTGGAAATGGATCGATATATTGCCAACGATCGAATTCTGTATCAACAATACGATACATGAGGCGACTGGGGAAGTGCCTATTAGAATACATTTAGATCAATGTCCTGAGAGACCGTGGGATCAAATTATACCCGTACCAGTGGATAATCAAGTGGGAAGAGAATTGAGAATTCGCAAAACATACGAACACTTAAAAGCTCAAGCTGATAAACGGCAGCGACGAAATCGCAACAAGCGATACCATCGACCATTGGTAGTCGGGGAATTGGTATTAGTAAAGCGACCAGCCATGTCAGATCCTGAAAATAGGATATATAAGAAATTCCGAAAGAATTACCATGGACCTTATAGAATTATAAATGATTTAAAGAATAATGCATATAAGATACAGCATGATGAAACGAATCAGAAAATGATAATGAATGCAGCAAACTTAAAGGTGTACCATCCTCCGGAAGAATTTGAGAGAACAGAAAATCAAACCTTGGTAACTGAGATATGCGATTCTAGGCGACACTAACATAGATCTATTTGATGAGTACGACTCTAATGAATATTTAAACTTACTGCATGAGCATAATTTTAGATCGTTGATATATGGCACCACTGGAGAAACTTCAACGAGCAAAACCTGTATTGATCATGCACTTATTCGTAGCGGTATTTCTAATGATAACATCTTACCCATTATATCACAGAGCAGAATTACAGATCACTATCCTATATTAGTTAGTATAAATCTTGAAAATGGCCGTGACTTAGAAGCAGCTCAGTGTAACATACGTGAACATAGATTTAAGTTAGATAGTGAGATACTTAAAAATAAATTGAGCAATATTAATTGGGACACAGTATTAGAGAACAACCACTTGGATTCTAAAGTAGATAAATTTATACAAACTATCCAAAATTGCATAAAAAATTCTTCAATACAATTAAATTCAAAGCAACGAAAGAGAAAGGAGTGGATCACGCACGCGCTAATTAAGTCCATTCACACCAGAGATAGGTTGTATCAGGAATATATAGCAAATAAAGAGAACAATGCCATGAAGGAGAAATATAAGCGGTATAGAAATAAATTAAACGAATTGCTTAATAAAGCTAAAACTGACCACTATAAACAATTAATAAATTCCAATTCTAATAATCCAAGAAAAGTATGGGGCATTGTCAATGAAATAACACAAAGAATAAGTCATAAAGAAAAATAACAAAAATAAGATCTCAAAATCATGTTTACGATGATGATTTCACTATAGCTAATACATTCAATGATTATTTTATTAACAAAACTACTGATATGTCTAAAAATATTCAGAACAATCCAGATTTTTCCTTGAAAATCAACAGAAACACATATTCCTGTTTTTTTATTCCGATTACCGAAGCGGATTTACATAAGTACCTACACGAAATAAGCGACACTAAAGCAATGGGAATAGGTAATATCTCAGCTCAAATTATTAAGCAGAATTTTAATTCTTTAAAGAGTCCTTTACTAACAATAATAAACGAGTCACTTTCAGTTGGATACTTCCCAAAGCAATTAAAAATTACAATTGTAAAACCGCTACATAAAGCAGGCAATCCTTCAGAACTAAAGAACTATCGACCGATATCGTTAACGACAGTCATATCAAAATTATTTGAAAAATGTATAAAAAATCATATTTATCAGTTTTTGAAGAAACACAATCTACTATCAACTAGACAATTTGGCTTTATAAAAAATGTCAGCACCACTGATGCTATTGGGGAATTAACTAGGCGAATTTATGAAAATATGAACAGTATGAAACCGACCTTGGGCATATTTCTCGACTTAGAGAAGGCTTTTGACACCATACCTCACCATATTCTCCTTCAGAAGATGGAAAGATATGGCATCAGAGGCATAGCACTGAAATTGATAGAAAGCTATTTGACTGAAAGGATTCAATACGTTAGAATAAATGGAACTACAAGTCTACCTTTAAGAGTGAAAAGAGGAATACCACAAGGCAGAGTGCTGGGTCCATTATTATTTTTGATTTTTATCAACGATATTGAATCATCTATACATGGAATTGAAAATGTTAATGTCATATCATACGCAGATGATACGGTAGTTTGTGTTGAAGGTAGAACATGGGGAAATGTAAAACAAATTGCAACTGCGGCATTGAAATTGTTAAAGGTATGGTTAGATGGTAACGAACTATTTTTAAATATAAATAAATCAAAGTTCGTAAGATTCAGTTTAAAAGCAGTTGAAGATAATTTTAATGAACTAAAAATACGCACTTTGAACTGTAATCAGAACTGTGACTGTCCTAAAATAGCTAAAGTGGATACAGTTAAATATCTGGGATTATTTATAGATAGTGACATGAAATGGAAAAGCCAATGCAAACACCTTACAAGTAAAATAAGAAGAACAATCTATATATTTCACAATTTAAAACATATTGTCAATTACAAATTAATAAGAGACATCTACCATGCTCTAGTCCAGTCAGTTCTTACATATGGTATTCTTGCCTGGGGAGGCGCCCATGAAAATGTACTAAAAAGTGTTCAGATAGTGCAGAATCTCATATTACGAATAATGTTGAAGAAAGATAGATTATATCCGACTATTAGACTGTATGCTGAGACAAGAATCTTCAACATTAAACAATTGTATGCTTTTGAAATATATAAATACATTTTTAAAGATAGAAATAGAATTCAAGTTGTTAGCCACGGGTATGAAACCAGAAGTATTACAGAGAATCACTCTATTTTATATCAACCTAAGTTAGGTATAGCCAAACGTAACTTTCTGTATTTCTCACCAAAATTATATAACATTCTCCCAATTAAATTAAAAAAAATTAAAGGAAATCATGCAAACCTGAAGATGCAAATAAAACATTTCCTCAGAGAAAACAAAATTAAAATTGAAAATATAATTAGTTGAGCCTACAAGTTTATAAAACACAAATTCAATTTTCCTTCTTATTCATTATTTTTTTGTGTATACATCATTTACATAGAACGTGTTATTCGGCTAAGCCATTATACAATTTTTAGAAATAGTAATCAACGATATGCATGCCACACACAAGGTTGCACCTTTTAGTGGCATATGTGATATCTCTTCCTGCTCTGTATGAATTTGATATCCTATTTCGACCTGTCTTTATCATATTGTAACAATATAATTTAATAATTGTAAATTTACAGGTTAAACTATGAGTAGGAAGTGTAAGGAAATTCATAAAATGTGTACAGATATTATGAATTTTGTAAAATGTGTGTATTTGTAACGATTTAATAAATAATAATAATAATAAAAGTTGATGAGAGGGAAAGAAGATGGCGGCAATTAGGTTGCAAATGTGGGTTAAAGGAAGAGTACGAGGAAACGAGGGAATTTGCGAGTTTCTCCATAGAGGAAAATAGGAAAAGAAGAGAAGAGATTGAAAGGATTAAAAATTTGATAGAAATAACTAAGTAACGGGTAGGGGTCGACCTAACCCAGGTGATAGGAACGATGTTTCTGCAATGAAGATAAGATGGGATGAGAATTAAGAGAGAAACGTGGTAAATATTTGAAACGGGTTAAGACATTGACGTGCCCGTCTAGCCACTGATGCTGAAGTAAAATAGGATGTATAGAATGCTCGCTGAAAGTTGAAATTTTGAATTTTGTTACAAATAAATTTCTTCAAGTTTTTTTTCCAAAAATGTATTTGTTTTGAAGGAGGGATTTGTGCCCAATGAGAATTGTGCCCAAGAATCGAACGCTGGATATATAAGATGAAAGAACGATTTCAGCCCAACAGAAAGAGAATATTGTCAAATGTCATGCAAACCGTACGTGACTCGAGCGACACAGCTGTGAGATTAGGAGTAATTAAGAGAGCCATAAACCTTTGAATTAGCGATAAGTGTCAGGGGAGTATCAACCGATAAGGAAAGTTTTGCTAACTCAAGAGTTGTAAGGCTATCAACAAGGAATCAATAAAAACCCTTTTGGGCATGCAATATTTATCAAATTTATGAGTATATCACTGACAGATATACTGGGTGATTAACGACTATTACATGATTAATTAATTAATATTTCCTTTTATTGAATAAAAATTTGTGTTTTTAAATTATCATGTTGAGTTTTTCCTGAATCTTGTCAACCTGATTGTGTCTACATATCGGATGTTCAGTCTGCTGGGGAAGGGACGTAACACACCCCGTACCGCAGTAGCCAAGCCGTGGACTGACTGAGCATCCATCCGCTGAGTGGGTACAATATCCATATTGTACTCTTCAAACCAGGTCTTCTTTGGGGTCGCGTTCTGTCCGGTGCGGGACTTAAATTCAAAAACATCGATGAAGGATCACGGGAACTTAATCTATAATTTATATACCAGGGTTACATTTAACGAAAAGAAGGATTTATTCATCAAAGCAACTATACAAAATTTTACCTGAATTTAAATCACCCCGCCCCCCGCCCCCCGCCCCCGCACTCCCCCTCCCCCGCCCATTAAAACAAAGAAATATAAAATTTCAATCCCCTGAAATTAATAAAAACAAACAATAACATAGACACTAATCTGGAAGTCAAAATAGGCCTTCCAAACACAACGCACAAAATCATGTGTCAAAATATCGAAACCACTCTGTTGTTCAAGTGTCAATTATTGGATTCACTCAGTACTCAAACTCGGTACCCAAAAATTGTATTTATTTAGTAGCCTACTTATTTTACAGCGTGAACATGTGGCGTAGGACAAAGTACCATATCAACAAATCATTTCCTTCCGTTCAAGTGTTAGGTCCTGATTTGCGTCGGGCGTTGGTCGTCACACTAGCGGGGTATGAACAAAACAGGACATGAATAACTATACACACAAACTGTAAACGTGCCCTACCCTTTAACGTATCATAAAATGCAAACTTAACGTATCCTCGGAAACACAATCAAACTTTACGTGTGTATCCCCAGCCCGATTAACCTCTTCACTGGTCCCCACTGCAAAATGTTATCTTGTGAACACGAGTCATCATAGCATTGACACAGTAATACGTATGGTCGGCCGTGGCCCCGACGTTAACTTTATTCCCAAATCGCAACAATTAATTAAAATATGCAAAAATGCATTAAACATCACTCTCAAAAGCGAAATCCTCACTGAATAACGGCGAGTAAATCAGACGTTAATCAGCACAACAAACCAACACCCTTAAATTTTAGCTTCGCTTGGCCGCCATGTTGGTGTTGTACATTAAACTTTTTTAAGCGTCACATAGCTGAACTTACCTTAGTATTCTGTATCACCATACACAATGTCAGTGTGATATCGGTAATAGTTTCAGAGATATAGAATGCTGATTAAATATTTCGCACGGCCGCCATGTTGGATTGTTGAAACGTATTAAAATTTGAAAGGCACTGTCGGGGTTGGAATAAATAGTACTCTATCCATATCGTGATTTATCGAAATTGCTCCAGCCGTTTAGATTTTTAGGGACAAACACCCACACAAGTGATCTCATAAGCCTATTTTAGCCTATTTTCATTTATGAAACCAGGCTTACGAGACCACCCCTTGTCCGTGTGTGTGCCCCCCTCTCCCTCGCGCCTTATAAAATCACAACGGTTGGAGAAACTCAGTAAGGTCATAATACCCATAATCCACCAAGGTGGCTGTGCGAATTATTTCACCGGCGTTCTATATCTCCGAATCTATTAGTGATATCACTCTGAAATTTTGTACGGTGATAAAAGGCACTCCTGGAAGTTTACCTATCTGATTCTCGAAAACCTGTTCAGTACAAAACGAACATGGCGGCCAAGCGAATTTAAGACATTTAAATACACTTTTCTCGCGATTTTACCATCCGAGCTCAGTAAAAATGGCACAGGTAATGTTTATACACATTGTAATTCACTGACATCTAATTTAGTTCAATTGTTTACATAACCTCGGGATAGCGGCTGTGCGAAATTATAAAATCTCGTTTTTATTTTCTGTGTCCTAACTCAATCTGAAACCGACCTCACCGCACTACTAAGCATCAACCATGTATTATTTGCGATAGCTCGCGAACCCATGGTCGGATGTTGACGAATGAGGTGTCGTTGGACTTAAGAGTGACGTCCTCTTTTCTATGGACCACTCATTATATTTTTTAAACATTTTTGAAAATATTTGGTTTTGAAAGTAGGCGATAGTTTGAAAACCAAACATGATGGAACGTTGTACAATAGTTCAAACGAAAGGGCTCTATGTCCTTGATCGTTAGAACAGAGTTTTATATTTTTTGTGTTTTTTAAGCACTCAAATTTTGAAATTCATATATTTTGGAAACTAACAAGTTTACGAAAAAGTTTGTTGGACATAAATGAAAGGTCCCTATGCCCTCTAGCCTGACAACAAGTTTCAAGTGTATAGGACAAAACAAAATGATAGCCTACTTTCTTGCGAACATTGGCGGTAATTCGCGAACGCATGGTCGGATTTTAATGAATGAGGTGTTGTAGGGATTGGGGAGACGTCCTCTTTGAAATGAATGTGTGTTGGTATCTTTTTGAAAATTGTTGGTTTTGAAAGTAGGCGATAATTTGAAAACCAAACATGATAGAACGTTGTGCCATGGTTCAAACGAATGGTCTCTATGACCTTTATTTTTTATAATAAAACTTTTTTTATTTTTCAATTTTTTTTAAAACAGTCCAATTTTTATATTCCTATATTTTGGAAACTAGGAATTGTACAAAAACGTTTGTTGGACATAAATGACAGGTCCCTACCCTCTCTACTCCCAAAATAAATTTCATGTCTCTAGGACAAAAACTATGCATTTTAAAAGGTTTTACCTGTTTCTTTAATTTTTTAAATGAAAAGTTGTCGTAGACAAAGAGCCGGTAGCGCTGGGTGTGTGTTACAACGAGGCTATCACCGGCCATGGTGAATACAGCAAATGGCTATTTCGATGGGGCGAACTATGGCAGAACGACAGAACGACGGGTCACTTTTGGATATTTTCCCATGACGAACGAATGAACGAATGAGTCCGTGGGTTCCACCAACCTGGAGGGTAAACTCGATAAAAAAAGAAGAAAAAATGATGAAATTAATGATGGTGACGTTCGAAACAATCTCTGCTCGAGCAAATAAAATTGAAACATACGAAGTAAAAAACTATGCGTTAGGTGAGATTCGATCCCTGGTCCTTTCGGTCCGGAGTCGAACGCCCTACTCGTTCGGCCAACTAGACAAATGCTCACTGAGGTGTGTGTTTGAGTCTTCAGTATTTTGACTGGTTTGATGCAGCTCTCCATGCCTCCCTGTCCTGTGCTAATCGTTTCATCTCTACATAGCTACCACAGCCTACATCCGAGGCAATCTGTTTAACTTATTCTAACCTTGGTCTACCCCTACCCAGCTGTTATGAACCGCTATTTTGGTTTGAATCTTTTATCAAAGGTAGCATGATGCTCAGACATTTTAGAAAATACATTTTATAAAACCATCTTTAATAAAAGATTTCCGCATTACACTGTCATATCTTTTATAAAAGAGCTTTTATCAAAGATCTTTGACAAATTTCTTTGATACTGGAATACCGGCCTTAGGGAAGTGGAGTCTTGTGCCGGCTAGTCCTATAAGGATTGCATTATGATCCTCTTCGGCTATGTGTCTTAAGGATGAGGTCATCTGGGAGGACAGACACGGTTGGTGGTGACCAGATAACCTCCTCTGACGGGCACAATAGAGGCAATTTTATATAAGTAGGAGACATGAAAATAGGCTGTTTAGTTCTTCACGGAACTACTTGTTTCATATCATGAAAATAGGCTAAAATCCACCTTCATACGCTAGGACGATTAAAAGTTTAATAGGGAGCTCTAGTTGTAACACAAATTCTGACGATGGCAAACAACTTAAATGAACCAACAACTAGACAATCAAACTTAATTAGATTATTAACGCATTTGAGATGTCGCCTCCGTAGCGTAGCGGTCAGCATGGTTAGCTGCCGCCCCGGAGGTCCTGGGTTCGATTCCCGGCTCTGCCACGAAATTTGAAAAGTGGTATGAGGACTGGAACGGGGTCTACTCAGCCTCGGGTGGCCCAAATGAGTAGAGGGGGTTCGATTCCCACCTCAGCCATCCTCGAAGTGGTTTTCCGTGGTTTCCCACTTCGTCTTCGGGCAAATGCCGGGATGCTTCCTACTTCAAGGCCACGGCCGCCTTCTTCCCCCTTCCTTGCCTATCCATCCTAATCTTCCCCTCCTCCCTTCCCTCATGAGGCCCCTGTTCGCTTTGCAGGTGAGGCCGCCTGGGCGAGGTGCTGATCACATCTCACCAGTTGTATCCCCTCCGACCAGATGTTCCAAGCTCCAGGACACTGCCCATAGAGGCGGTAGTGGTGAGTTCCCTCGCTGAGTCCGTGGGAACCACCAACCTAGAGGGTAAATCGACAAAATAAAAAAATAAAAAATAAACGCATTTGAGTGAAGAATTTCATTAAGCGCCGACACAACTATTGTATATCAGCATACAATTTATACAACGGCATTACAGAAATTGCTAGGTTCTACCAGCAAATTCATCCTTATTTTTATGGAAAATGAAAAATGATCAGAATCATTGAAGCTTGAACATCTATGCTGATGTACCTCAACTCGTACACACTCAGAGTAATAAAGCAATAAAGGTTTATGTTGTAGCAAAATTTCACTTTAACGCTTCTCAGAAGAATGGGATAGTGTTGAACCAAGGCAGCGAAATATCTGGTGCACACGATCAGTCTGTAGCCTGTAGCCAGTCGGGCATATGAAGCTGTTATGTCGTGTCGTAATCGCAATTAGCTGAGCAGAAAACCGTAATTTGTTTTAGCGCAGAGGAAATGCAATTTACCGGTATTTCGTTCAAGCGACGAGCGAGAGGCTGAATATTAAAATGCAGAGCTCTGGGCTGTGTTGACATGGCATTTTGGGGTGAGGTGTCGGTGAGGTTAGAGGAATCAGTGCCCAGCATTCACTACACTACACTCGTAAATAAAGAATAATAATGCCTCGGAAACCTTGATCATTAGAGGCGGATCTCTTAGAAAAGATAGAGAGAAACAAGAAAGCAAAATATTGAGGAAAAGATACAGTCAGTCTGAGAGACTAGACTTTATATCATTTCAAATGACGCATGCTACAAATGCTACACATGTTAGAAAGGCTCGGGAGGGCTTCTCGCTTCGCTCGAAGCCCTAGGACTCTTTACACTCTGCTGCATGATGTCACGCACTCGCCGTCTCCCTATCGCATAACGCCAGACCCCAGGAGTAAACTCAGACTCAACAGACTCCATTACCCTTTAACTTAGGCTTCCCGGGCGGGGGCTGCATGACGTCACGCACTCGCCGTCTCCGTTCGCATAACGCCAGACCCCAGGAGTAAAATCAGACTCGGTGCATATGCACTGAACAACATGATGACGTCATACACGCCGTAACCGTGACGCATAACGGTAGACCTAAGCATAACGATGAAGTCGACAAGATCATTTGAAATGATAAAATCCTTGGTCCAGTCTGCTCAGAAGGCATCTGCATGAAATGGAAATCTCAGGAGCTTTATTTAAATGCTTAAAAGATGACTGACACCTTCAGGAAGAGGCGTTTGAAGTTCTACGGCCACATTATGAGAATGAACAATGGCAGGCTCACCAAAAGGATTATCAACCTTGCTCTCTCAATGAAAGTCAAGAACAACTGGCTTAGTGAAATAGAGAAAGACCTTCAAGAAATTGGCATTACAGAGCAAATTTTACAAGATCGTCTCCAGTTCAGAGCATTAATCGACAACCATAATTTCTCTGAGAAAATTACTGGCATGACCAAGAAATCATGGACGGAAAAACAGAGGAAGATAATTAATGCCCAGATGAAGTGATTTTGGGAGAAGAAGAAAACATCATCAGCAAAATAACTTCTATTGCGCTCATCAGATGGTATAACGATGTTAACAATAATAATGATATATATATATATTTTTTTACGAGGGACTGCGGAAAATCTTCAAAAGACACATGTGAAGGGTCCGCACTCCACAGTAGTGTGGGATTCTTACCCACTAAAAACCACCTCCCTTTTCCCACGATGTGTTCATCACCCCGGAACCGCTCTCGCATTACTTCAGGGTGATGTCGTGCTTACTTAGTCATTCAGACTTCTTCTTTCTTCATTTTTTCTTAAGGATGTTCGAACGCATCCATTTCCCTCTTCTTCTGGCGCAGGACACATTCTATGTAAATAGCTATCTGATTCCATGTTTGATCATTTCGGAGCATCATCTGTAGGATGTTGTCCGGCGTGATTGCCCCTATAGAAGCTTGCAGATCTCTTCTATGTGTTGACCAGCGTTCACACACAAAGAATGTGTGGAGTGCGTCATCCTCTTCATTACAATAATGACACAAAGGACCATTAGCCACGCCTATGTGATGCAGGAATCTCCGAAAATATCCATGGCCTGTTAGGAACTGTGTCAAATAATAATTGACCTCTCCGTGGTTTCGATCAACCCAGTCAGCCAGACGCGGAATAAGTTTCTTTGTCCATCGACCTCGTGTCTCATCATCCCACTTCTGTTGCCATCGTTCCATACAATGGTTGTGTGCAGACGTCTTTGCCTGGTGTATGTCCAGTTCTACTTTGGTGCGCCAAACTTCCTGACGCTCTAAGGCAAGTAAATCAATTGGTGCTACTCCCGCTACCACTAGAACAGCAGGCTCTGAAACAGTGCGATATGCACATGAGATCCTCAGTGCTCCTCTTCGTTGTACTGCTGCTATCCTTTTACGATATTTCTCGAACCGTAAGGACTCAGCCCAGATCTCAGCTCCATAGAGTAATATGGACTGGGCTGTTGTCATCAGGAGACGTCGTTTGCTAGGCTTCGGACCTTTAATATTACCCATTAATCGGCTCAAAGCGGTCAAGATATTTGCTGCTTTATCCGTCACTCTTTGAATATGGGCCCAGAATGTGAGCTTCGTATCTAGCGTCACACCCAAGTAGTTCGTACTCCTTGATGAATTAATCATCGACCCTCCCAATAATAATGATAATAATATTAATAATAATAATAATAATAATAATAAAAGACTGATAGTCAGTCTGAAAGACTAGACTTTATATAATTTTAAATGCTACAAATGCTGCGTGAACTCAAAGTCCGTTAGCAAGTGCAAACCAAGGTCAAAGAAGGTAGCTGGCTGGATGACGTCACGCTCACCGGAACGCGCGAGGAAAGGAGGAAGCTCAAGCAGTACTATGACGTCACACTCCTCAGTGCATTCTCGGTACATTTCGTCCCGTCACCGTAACGTAACGCCAGACCCCAGCGTAACGACGAAGTCGACAAGATCATTTAAAATGATAAAAATATCAGGAATCCACATACGCCGATACTTAATATGGGAACCATACGTAAATTGGTCAAGTTCAGCCACTATTTAACTAAAAGCCAAGGTCACCTCCATCCCAATCCTGGCCTCAATCACAAATACAGACTCCACAATGACACAAGGTATCAGAAAGTACCCAAGTACACGGGGCTCAAATGAATATGATGTCCAATCCCCTATTTGAAACAACATCTCTCCCCAGGTGATCACATCTAGTGGGACGTGCGTTGGAGACCACGGGGCCCCAGCTGAGTCCGACATTGCTTCCACTTACTTGTGCCGGGCTCCTCTCCGTCTTCTCTCCTGTCGACCTCACTTGGTCAACTCTTGTTCCCTTCAGACCCCGACGGTATTAGGGTATCCGAGGCCTAGGGAGTCCCTTCCTTTACCGCCTTAATTGGCCCTTGTCTCATCTTTTCTGATACCCTCCTTCTGCGAGGGGTCAGCCTTCTTTTTCATTTCATGTTATCTCCTGCCTTCTGCTCAAGGCCCTCAGGGAGGCAGCCCCACCACTTCTGGAGCACCCTGGATATTGCTACACCCTCAGGGGCTCACGGCTGGTGAGTTCGGGAGTTGCGACCCCGAGGGATTCCTGAGCTGGGTCCAGTTTTCTCCCTTTTTTCCATTACCTCTGGGGCGGCCCATATCCTCTTTCACTTTCCTATCTGCCTTTCATGGCTCTCCTTCCTTCCAAGTCCCTCAATCCGCATTCTTCGAGGTTTGAGGGCATTTATTTTCCTCCGGTCCTTTATTTGCCTTATTCTCCCTTCGTTTTCCATTTCTTCTTCTAGAACCGTATAGGCTATAAGTTATTAGTTATTTATAGTTATAGTTTACTTTTCATTATCATATTCACGATCACCCAAACCATTAGGGGCCGATAACCTAGATGTTAGGCCCCTTAAAACAACAATTATCATCATCATCATCATCATCATGAAACAACACCAGATACGTGAGATTTCGAGCAGCCCTGGTAACTGGACTTGCCTAGTTTCCACAGCCTCCCCAACCAATCACGTGCTATACTGGGCAGGAAGATCGTGTAGCAGTGTGATTATTTAGGCCTCTTTAGAGATCGCCCAAGTAAATTTGAATATTCAGCAAAGCCGGAAGATTAACGTTTGTGGCAACGTATTCCTTGTAGACCTACTTGCAGGGTTGTGATTGTAGTGAACACCTGTGCTGTCATAAGATGTGCAATAGACGACCAAGTAATAAGTAACCTTAATGCAATTGATGTTGGTAAATTCCGGGCAGAAACTGAGCCTAATAAAGTATATCCTGTTTATTTGTGTGTGTGTACTTATAATGTTAGGCCTGTTTGCCATCTCTTGATGAATGCAGTACATTTGCATTTGTCTGTTGGCACAGGCTAGAGAAAGATGTGGCTTTTCACCGATGTGTCAGTCTCACTCATGGCTGTGATTATATGGAAGCTACTGAGGTATGGGTGGTGCTTACTAATGACTTTCAGGGCACAGTCAGTGCCTGTGGATGCTGTGAAATGTTCTACTCGGGCTAGTACTACTGCTCTGACTCAGTGAGGAAAGCAATGGCAAACTACCTCACTCCTCTTCTTGCCTAGTAAGACTCAATATAGCGCTGCCTTGGATTTTTGTGGGCATATACCCACATAATCTAACGGCGGTACATTTTGAGGATCCAACCAGTCTTCGGGCTGGCTACCTAACAGACAGATATTATGGGATATATGTTCCTGTTAACTGCTATGGCTTTTATAGACGTCGAGGTGCCGAAATATCGCCCTCAAAAGGATTATTAACGTGCCGGTAAATATACTGACACGGCTCCCTTGCATTCAAGCACCCTCAACTGTGAACTAGCTGTGCCAGGATTCGATCCCGGAACCTTCGGCACAGCGTGTGTTTGTGTTTGTGCATTGCAACAGTTCTGCCTGGGCTGGAGGACAGAGGATGGAGTTACCGTGTCACACCCCAATTTGGGCGTGGGGGTTCCTTGCAAACAAAAGCCCCTATTTAGTCGCCCAGGTTATTTACGCGCTGGTCGCTACTACTGTCGACCAAAGTATTATGTGCGCTCAAGTTTGAAGGTCGTTTGTGAAGTTACCAATAGACCTACATAAAATCCAATAACATCATCATTTTCGTCGTTCTATTTTATGTTAGTTCATGTAGGTTTGGAATTTTTAATTTATATTTCAATATTTTTTATCGCAGTTGGAACACAAAAAGTGCACGTTTTTAAGCGTGTTTCAACCGTGCATCACATTTAAGATTTATTATCTCAAAAACCTTGCATTAGATCGAATCCAAATTTTAACACAATATACATTGGAAGGTTGTATAACTGGTTTATTAATTTCAAAATTTTGTAAGTCCAAGAAAGAAAGTTGTTATCATTTTTGTAAGGTAACTTTTTCTCGGCTCGGGGTGGTTGGAAAATGTAGTTCTTGATCGCGTTGGAATCCTTATACATCAAAAAGTTATGCTGTATGACTGTGAAATACGTAAATTAATTCATTATTTTATATAGGTTTGTGTTTGTAGGAGGGAATAAGACATGGTTCACCAGCTAGCCGCTCCGGGGAAAGCTGTACAGCGTTGCCGAAATGGAACCCACACGAATCATGGCGCGCATCGCTCGGAAGTGATGGGCTCCATCTCAGCAACGCTGTACAGCTTTCCCCGGAGCGGCTAGCTGGTGAACCATGTCTTATTTCCCCCTACAAATACAAACTGATATAAAATAAGTGAAATAATTTACGTGTTTCACAGTCAAACAGCATAACTTTTCGATGTATAAGGATTCCAACGCGACAAAGAACTACATTTTCCAACCACCCCGAGCCGAGAAAAAGTTACCTTAACAAAATGATAACAACTTTGTTCCTTGGACACACAAAATTTTTTAATTAATAAACCAGTTATACAGCCTTCCAATGTATATTATGTTAAAATTTGGATTCGATCTGATGACAGGTTTTTGAGATAATAAATCTTAAATGTGACGCATGGTTGAAACACGCTTAAAAACGTGCACATTTTGTGTTCCAACTGCAATAAAAATATTAAAATATAAATTAAAAATTCCAAACCTACATGAACTAACGTAAAATAGAACGACGAAAATGATGATGTTATTGGATTTTATGTAGGTCTATTGGTTACTTCAAAAACAACCTTCAAACTCGAGTGCACATAATAATTTGGTCGACAGTAGTCTGTTCTATTTATGGAAGCAGCTGGACGAACACTAGCCGCCGGGCAGTTCGAGGACCCACAAGGTGGGGGCGACAGAGACTTGCAGCTGTAAACACCCAGTGACAGTGTTTGCAGTGGAGAAGAGAAGCCTGTACATTTGTGTACGTGAGTACTGTGCCACGGAGCGTCGTGTGTGTGGGTGCGAGCGGCGAGTAGTGAAGGACTTGAGTTCGAAGCACGTAAGGACGCACATTACTACACACGGGAATCGGGTAGGAGCTGTACGGCTCAGCATCACCGAGGGGAGACTGTGAACTGTGGTCTCTGGACTTGCCCGCTGCGCGAGAGTCGTGTAAATAATTGAGGAGGTTTCTGGAAGAAGGACCCATAAGGCAATATTGAGATATTTGCAATCAAATATTTTTAGATTGTGTAACATAATAAAGACGACATGTAATATATATGCAAGTCTACTTTTTAACAAATTTTGCATTTTGTAACAAGAAATATGTTATTTTCAAAATTAGAAGTACCAAAACCTTGCAAGTATAACAATAATACTGAACATGCGTTTGGGTCGTTTTCCCATAAATCGACAGTAAATAAGGTTTATAAGAGTTAGGAGTGCTGTAATATATTTAATTTCAGATATAGTAATAATAATAATAATTAAATATAATAATAGAATACAATACAATTAACCATTATTATATTTTATTATTTGTTACTTTGCTTTCTTCAAACATCCTATCCAACAAAATACAACTTTCTTCATCCATGTATTTAAACAAGCCACGAACATCATCTTCTTTCACATATTTTACTGGTGCCTGATTCATAGTTCATTCGGGTTCCATTTCACTTCGTTTTATGTAAAAACAAACGTACATAAACTAATATCAACAGATCTACTGTCGACCAAAGTATTATGTGCACTCAAGTTTGAAGGTTGTTTTTGAAGTAACCAATAGACCTACATAAAATCCAATAACATCATCATTTTCGTCGTTCTATTTTACGTTAGGTCATGTAGGTTTGGACTTTTTAATTTATATTTTAATATTTTTTATCGCAGTTGGAACATAAAAAGTGCACGTTTTTAAGCGTGTTTCAACCATGCGTCACATTTATGAATTATTATCTCAAAAACCTGTCATCAGATCGAATCCAAATTTTAACACAATATACATTGAAATGCTGTATAACTGGTTTATTAATTTCACAATTGTGTGTGTCCAAGAATCAAAGTCGTTATCATTTTTGTAAGGTAACATTTTCTCGGCTCGGGGTGGTTGGAAAATGTAGTTCTTGGTTGCATTGTAATCCTTATACATCGAAAAGTTATGCTGTATGACTGTGAAATACGTAAATTAATTCACTTATTTTATATAGGTTTGTATTTGTACGGGGAAATAACACATGTTTGACCAGCTAGCCGCTCCGGGAAAAGCTGTACAGCGTTGCCGAAATGGTGCCCACACGCATCATGGC
The DNA here is from genome assembly GCA_946902985.2 of Meconema thalassinum. Taxonomy (NCBI): domain Eukaryota; kingdom Metazoa; phylum Arthropoda; class Insecta; order Orthoptera; family Tettigoniidae; genus Meconema; species Meconema thalassinum. The sequence goes on along the minus strand of OX336389.2, from coordinate 1,467,970,973 downwards.
GCGTCTCGCTAGGAAGTGATGGGCTCCATCTCAGCAACGCTGTTCAGCTTTTCCCGGAGCGGCTAGCTGGAGAACCATGTGTTATTTCCTCGTACAAATACAAACCAATATAAAATAAGTGAATTAATTTACGTATTTCACAGTCATACAGCATAACTTTTTGATGTATAACGATTACAACGCAACCAAGAACTACATTTTCCAACCACCCCGAGCCGAGAAAAAGTTACCTTACAACAATGATAACAACTTTGTTTCTTGGACACACAAAATTGTGAAATTAATAAACCAGTTATACAACATTCTTATGTATATTTTGTTAAAATTTGGATTCGATCTGATGACGGGCTTTTGAGATAATAATTCTTAAATTTGACGCATGGTTGAATCACGCTTAAAAACGTGCACTTTTTGTGTTCCAACTGCGATAAAAAATATTAAAATATAAATTAAAAAATCCAAACCTACATGAACTAACGTAAAATAGAACGACAAAAATGTTGATGGTATTGGATTTTATGTAGGTCTATTGGTTACTTAACAAACAACCTTCAAACTCGAGTACACATAATACTTTGGTCGACAGTAATGCACAGCACAGGCTCCGGGCAACTGCACATCAGACACGATAAGTGCTGCCATTCACTCAAATGGCGAAAGTATGGAACTAAACTTGGAGGGAATATACTATACAATATTGCGGGTCATTTGAAACGATTTCCCGAAAAATAACCCATAGGTCTATAAATCTATATTCCAGAAACCTCCTCAATTGTACAATAGTCATAGTAGAACTGAGTGATTAGTAACGCACGCTACTACAGAGAGTCCAGTTGGGATGTATCGGAGACCCTCACTAGCCCGCTCGCCCACGGCGCGAGCCTGTCTCCCGCCACGCACTTTGCCGTTATGCGGCGCCCGCGCTGCACTGAGTCATTGAGTATAGGAATTTGTACTTACCTAGTTCACAGCTGGTGCTGAAAATGTTCGCCATTCACTGCTACACATCGCTGGCACCTTTTTATGAAACTGGCATATACTCTCTGAAGTTCCTCAGCACCGATTGACTGTATTTCAGCTGTAATATAGTCTTTAAGCTCATTTATAGTGTGAGGGTTTCTCGCATACACACTATTTTTAAGCATCCCCCACAAATAAAAGTCACATGGTGATAAGTCTGGGCTTCGCGGGGGCCACACGTTCCGACTTATAATTCTAGTACCGAAAATGCGACGCAATTCTGTCATGGATGCTTCGGCTGTGTGAGCAGTGGCAGAATCTTGTTGAAAATAAGTTGACAATCGCTCTCCGTATGTCAGTTCGTCAAAAAATTGGTCAAGGATCACATTGAAGTACAAATTTAAGTACCAATTCCTCTACTCAATGGCTCAGTGCCGTGCTGGCGCCGCATAACGGCAAAGTGCGTGGCGGGAGACAGGCTCGCGCCGCGGGCGAGCGGGCTAGCGAGGGTCTCCGATACATACAAACTGGACTCTCTGTAGTTGTGTCTTGATTAAGCGACCGAACCTTGGTTCCCATCACAATACGATTGTTGGTCTGATTTGATCTTTATTGTTACAGTATTATCATGAATACAGTATTATACACACACACACAACACACACACACACACACACACACACATGGGGGTAGCACTGTGCCCATTTCTCACATTTATAGACCACTCATAGTTTTAAGTTCCCACTGCCTGGATTATAGAAAGAAAGAAATGTGAGGTTTATGAAGCAACACCACTGACTTCTCTCATGGTAGAAGGACGATTAGTCCTGGCACGCCAGTGGTGCACTCACGAGCCTCCCGGTGCCTACATTAACCGAACAGAATTTAAACTCACAAATGTATCCACTAATTTCCATTACTTTACATTAAAAACTCGACTTGCACTGACCAATTACTTTAAGTCACACAATAGGATCAAATATTTAAATGAAGGTACATCCTCATTTACATATCCGCAGTTAACTGGGGAGAGAGTTGTAGCCACCGCACCGCGGGCAATGGGCCAACAGCAAGTCGAGCAGCACGTCCACTGCCCTCGCACCAAACATCTTAAGAATCACTTGAATTACTGTACATCTAATTACCCCCCCCCCCCCACAGTACTTCCGGCTTTCGCAATTTTTCCCTTTCTTTGACATTCATGCTTGGAATATTAATATAAGTATTACAGCACTGCTATCACAGTGAACATATTAAATATTTCACATTATTCAGCTGTTCTAACGACGTGGTTGCAAAGCTTACTGCAAATAGGGGATCATGGGGACATGTCGTTTACCCACTAAATGCTCACAGGCATGATTGTGTACAAATCCAATGAATGAATCGAGACGAGACGACACGAAGGGGAAAAATACGAGATGAGGCGGACCGAAATAAAACTAAACGAGATGAAACGGAAATAGATGAGTCGAGACAGAACGAAACGAGATGAAACAGAAATAGACGAGTCGAGACGGAACCTAACGAAACAAGATGAAGGGGATATAGACGAGATGGAATGAAACGAGATGAAGGAGAAATAGAGGAGTCAAGACGGAACGAAAGGAAACAAACCGCGATTAAACGTAAATAGACGAGTCGAGACAGAACAAAACTAATCGAGATGAAACGGAAATTGACGAGTCGAGACGGAACGAAACGGAAATAGACGAGTCGAGATGGAACGAAACGGAAATAGACGAGATTAAACGAAGCGGAAATAGATGAGATGAGACGACACGAAACGAAAATAGACGAGACTAAATGAAACGAAAATAGGCCAGGAAGCCTGTAGCGAAGGAGCTGTGACGTAAGTGGAGTTGTGAAGCATTTTCAGGATACGTTTGATTTGTGAGGTGTTGAGTAAAGCTGGGGGGCCCATGTCATACACTTACGGCATATAAAATAATCTAACACTACAATTTGGTAGTGTGAAGCTAAATGTGTAGGTTAGGTTGCAGGTTAGAAACACTCTATCAAGTTCCAACGTTTGGCGCTAGGTGTCAGTAACAGCGTTATTTCTGGTAGCCAAAGTTGGAACTACTTGAAAATGAACTCGCTGGGAGCCTACAGGCGTTCAATTCAAATACCCCACTGTAGCTGCTGGCTGCGATTCCAATATAATTGAGTGAGATGATTTGCTATCGATAAGGAAACGTAGAACTATCCTTAGAATACGTGGATGGCTAGTCTGTTGTTGTTCACAATGATACACACTTGTTCTTTGGAACAGAGTATGGATAACAATTACTAAACATCTGTTTCTTTCGGTTCAATCTTTGGAATAGATTAGTTTTGGTGGGTAGGACAAACGATCCCGATCTTGAGTTCATCCCCCCAGAATATAACTTCATCGGGTACGTATTGAGACGGGAGATATGGAACTGCGCCCATAATCAGTGGAATTTCCATATCGTTTTAATTAGGCCGATTGAACTGCGCCCATAGTCAAGTCGGCTGTTAGCCCAAGGTCGGTTTAAGGGGAAGTGACGGACTGTCTCCAACCACTAGCTTCTGCACTGCTGAGAATAAGAGGTAGTCCCCCGTCCCGATAAGCAGCTGTACTACGGGAAACCCATTTCCATTTAGATAACAATCATAATGAAAATCCATAGCCTTTTTCCAGTCATTGGACCGGGTCAGGGTTGGAATGAATGAAGCCCCCATCTAGCGGCGAGGATAGGCATTGTGCCGGCTTCCGAAGCCTGTCGCACTCCTCTGGGACAATAATTAATGAATGACAGATGAAATGAAATGATATTGGAGAGTGTTGCTGGAATGATAGGTGACAGGGAAAACCGGAGTACCCGGAGAAAAAGCTGTCCCGCCTCCGCTTTGCCCAGCACAAATCTCACATTGAGTGACAAGGATTTGAAGCACGAAACCCAGCGGTGAGAGGCCGGCGCGCTGCTGCCTAAGCCACGGAGGCTACACTAATAATAATAATAATAATAATAATAATAATAATAATACAACTCTCTCTAAGACACCATAAATAACTACCCCTCTAGTTTTGTTATACAATAAAAAATTATAATAATCTTCTAAATGGTAAGATTACCTCAAACTAGATTATTTAACATTTGCAATAACAAAACTATTTTTAAAATATGGTTAGGTTGTCGAAATCATCCCAATCTACCAGTTAATGTTAATATTGCTTGAACAAAAATTAAATATGAGTCTGTTTTGAATACTGTACCTGTTTTATGTATCCCAGGCCAACACTAATCTCTTGTCCGCAATCCGGACAGGGTATATTTAGTTGTTCGCAATCTGGACGGTTTTTGACTTGTTCGCAATCAAGACACGACCGATTTGAAAGAGTCACTTCAAATTCACACCACTCGACACAACATAATTCGGTAGAGGGGAGGAGGGAGGGAACCTACCTGACCGCTCTCAATGAGCGCAGTTCCACTGCCAATTTCGAAGGATGATGCTAATGACCAGGGTCATTAGTGAAGCTTGGGCGCAGTTCCATACAGCCCATTGAGACTCCGGTCTGGTCTGAGGGTTCGATACTTAGCCATCCTAGAAATGGTTTTCCGTGGTTCCCTACTTCTTGTTGATCCTTTTAGGGGCTCTGCGACATCGTGATCATATATCCCCGTGTATTGGGTGCGTGTAGAATTTTTCTGATAACTTGTATGACTGCGATGTCTCTACTAGTGTGTGAATTTGTAATTCAGGTATGATTTGGGTTGGAAGAGGCCGTGGCCTTAAGTTAGGAACCATCCCGGCATTTGCCTGGAGTAGAAGTTGGAAACTGCGGAAAACCACTTCCAGAATGGCTGAGATAGGAATTGAACCCGCCTCTTCTCATTTTTGTGTCACGAGGCTGAGTGTACCCCGTTCCAGCCCTCAAACCAGAATTAAATTTCTTGGCAGGGCCGGCAATGACACCCGGACCTCCGTGGTGACAGCTAAGAATGATAGCCACTCCCCACTTCCACTTCAGGTAAATGCCGGGATGGTTTGTAACTTTAGGTCACGGCCGCCTCATCTGCAAATCTACACGCTATCATAGATACCACAATATGCCAGTTGAAATACATATACGTTGGCAAACTGTAATTCACATTATCTTAGGACTACTCACTCGAGTTTGATGAATATGAGGAGTAACTTCGAAGTTTCACAAGAAAAAAAAACCTATTTAATTTCACCACAGATTTGCAGTTAGGCTACTATATCGATATATCATTTCAACTACGAGTTGGAAGTATCACCTCAACGTTCCCAGCTGTTGCGTGCGGTCAGTAGCCTATTGTTTGAAACTCAAGGGCACATTGGCCACATTATCTATACATTGGTGATATACGAGCGCTGTTCTTCTTTCAAGTTCCGATGGACTGTATAAAAATAACAGATTGACATAGGCTACCAAACTGGTTTTACTACTAAATGTTTGCTTGTTTTATTCTTATGTCTCAACATAATCGCCAAAACGATTAAAAACATTTGTCGTATCGTTACACCAGCTTTCCAATGCCTTCGGCAAAAAATTCTGCCGCCACTGAGTTGGGTACGTCTGGACTGTCTCCTGAAGTTTTTCCTTTTTGTCGAGGCGTTGCCGCCCAATCATACCTTCAATTCTCGAAAAAGGTGAAAATCACTCAGTGCTGGTTTGGACTAAACGGCAGATGGTCCAAAACTTCACACTTGAAATCCTTGAAAAAGTCTATTGTAACGTTTGCACAGTGTGGTCGTGAATTATTTTCACCTTCTTCGAGAATTGAAGGTATGGCTGGGCAACAACGCTTCTCAAAAATGGAAACACTTCAGGAGACTGTTCAGACCTACCCACCTCAGTGGCGGCAGAATGCTTTGCCGAGGGCATTGGAAAGCTGGTGTAACTATACGACAAATGTTTCAATCGTTTTGGTGATTATGTTGAGACATAAGAATAAACCAAGCAAACACTTAGTAGTAAAATCAGTTTGGTATGTCAATCCGTTATTTTTATACAGTCCAACTGAACTAAAACAAAAACAACCCTCGTAGTCTTACTCCTAGATCCTAACAATTCTACTCTTTATGATATTTCAGCTCGTTGTGATAGCAGGAGAAGGTATATCCTGTACTCTACAAGGAGGCAGAGGAAAGAAATTCTTTCATATTCCAAAACCAATTTCAAGAACGAAGGAAGGTAGCTAACAATGTAAGACAGCAGATTAATCACCTGATAGCTTACTCGCTATGTCTTGGTTTAGCTCACAATAATGAGTTTAGAGGAAAAAGTCTTCCAGGGAAGCACAAGGGGAGATTAAATCACAATTTAATGCTTGTAATAGAGGATTATTGCTGGAATAAGGCACACACAGCAAAACAAGGGTCGCTGATTTCATTTCGGCGTCTTACGTATCATAGCTTAATCGTGTCACCGCAGTACGAGAATCTCAACTGCGTATAAATTAGATTGCGCTCTCACGTAAGTATAGCCTAGTAGCCTACAGGATTAATTTGCGTGGATGCAACATTTTTGTCATTGGATATTACTGTTCGGAAAAGATACGATTCCCTGGTCTGTCAAGATATTTATTTCTGGTCTGAGGGTTGGAGCAGGGTTTACTCTTCGTGAGACAGCTGTCCTAGAAGTAGTGTCCCACTTCTACTCTAGGCAAATGCCCGGATGGTTCCTAACTTAAGGCCACGGCCGCCTTCTTCCAAATCCCAGTCTCAATTACAAAATCAAGATGTTCAGTAAAGAACATATAACCTACTTTCTCTTTAATGTATGGGTACAGATATAACTACTATTTGTCTTAATCAAGTATTCACTTATAATTGAATGTTCTTGTATGCTAAGTTTCATTGTAATTCCTCTTATATTTACCAGAGGAATTGATCGGAACATTAGAAAAAAAAACGGCCATCCACCATCTTGAATGTATGGAATCCTTTATCTTGCACCTTCTGCAGAGAAAGTCTTGTATATGAGACCACATATTTGCTGCGTTTCGTGATTGTAATTGTAATAAATGACGCATAGTCGATAATAATGTCTGATATATTCAAGGAGGCGTCTGCGTGCAACATGCAAAGTAATAGTAATATAACTAATGCAAGCGAGGTATCTTAACATCTTCTCCATTCATGCAAATTTTCGTGTTAATTGCACAATTGGATCCTGAGTTGATTTTGAAGTAAGTCTGCTTAGGCACCATCTCAAATGTATGGCGGGGATGTTCTTTTGCCTTTGATATACAAAGACCTTATATAGTTCTACATTAATGATAATTTGAGATATTGTATCCATAAAATATATTAAGTTATTTTTTTTGTATAATTTACAATTTCAAGATGGCTGATGCGCGCTATATTCAGTGTGATATTACTTTGAATACTGGTAGCGAGGTATGATTTTGCGTTAATTGTGCTATTATCTCGTGAGTTATGATATTCAAGTTTAAAGATTACGTCTGTAGTCACCATCGTAAAAGTATGGAGTCACAATTCTTTTGACATGGTCTAAGGAAGCCACATGCAAGGGTCTACATTAATGCTGATTTTATCATTTTAAATGATCTTGTCGACTTCGTCGTTACGCTGGGTTCTGGCGTTACGCTACGGCGACGGGACGAAATGCACCCAGATGCACTGAGGTGTATGACGTCAGTACCGCTTGGTGCACGTGTTCCCCGACAATCTCTACTTCGTTAGTATAAGACAAACATCCCCGATTCTTGGATGTCACGGGTAATCTCGAGAACCACTGGATGGATTTTGATACGGTTTTCACCAATCTGTAAAGGATATCTCGAGGAAAGACTCTGTAGAAAATAATTTATGTATGATCAATGGAGGCCAAGCAGTAACGATTTCAGTTGAAAAAGTCGAAAACAAACTTGGCGTCCGAGCGCCTCTTAAGCTTACGCTGGGCAAACCGTTAAAAATATCAGTACACTATGAGCGTAAGAATTGGTCAGCATGAAAAGTTCTACAAAAAGTCCGCGAGAGCATATCTCTATCTTCAATACATCGCCCACTATAAGTGTTTTTAGACTGGATGTAAGGGGCACGTCCCCGCGCGCTCTGGTGAGCGGGCGGCATCCCGCGCACTAGACCTTGCTTTGCCGTTGGTTTGCACTTGCCGTTCACGAGTAATATGAAACAAGATAAGCAAGATAAGTATTATGCAGATAATTTTCTAACATGTCAAGAGTCTTTGGTTTCGAGCGAAGCGAGAAGCCTCCAGCCTTTCTAGCATTCTTCAGCATTTGTAGCATTTAAAATGATACAAAGTTTAGTCTTTCAGATTGACTGTCTCTTTTTGTTGCTGTATCTTAAAAATGCGTTGGGTTATTTATTATCATATTCTATATTTTCAAGATGACCGCTGCACTTTGTATGATGTGTGTTATACTTATGGCTTATTTCGGCAACGTCCGTTATATTGTACTTATTTATAAACAAGTTTCGTTTGATTTGGGGATACGATACTTCATATGGGTTTCTATGTCATCAAAAATTTTCGTTATTGAATTCTGAATTATAGAACGTTTTTTACTTTTAATTTTATATTCAGTGAGTTACATTTATCACTAACGCTACTGACGCTCATCATCTACTCTACCCAGTTTCGCCTTAGCTGTGTAAATACATCCGGAGTAATGTGTATACTATAATATATTCCTAGCCGCAATCTTGAATCTATAGAGGCACTGTTATTTTGCTTTGGGCATCCGAACCGACTAATACGTTACAGTTGTATTTCTAAATCTCGTGATGATAGCTCTAGGATGAAATGAAAATCCACAGCCTGCTTCGAGTCGACTGACCGGGTCAGGGAATGGAATGAATGAAGCCCCCATCTAGCGGCGAGGATATGAACTATGCCGGCTGCCGAAGCCTGTCGCACTATCCTGGGGCAATGATTAAATAAATGACAGATGAAATGAAATGATAGAGGAGAGTGTTGCTGGAATGAAATTTTTGACACGGAAAACCGGAGTACCCGGAGAAAAACCTGTCTGCCTCAGCTTTGTCCAGCACAAATCTCACATAGAGTGACCGGGATTTGAACCACGGACCCTGCGGTGAGAGGCCGGCGTGCTGCCGCCTAAGCCACGGAGGCCAAGCTCTAGGATACCGAAAGTTATTAATTGATTTTGAAACTAGCAATTATATAATTTATGGAGGAATCATAATTAATAGCAGAATTCTCCTTATCGGACCACAAACCATGAACATTTCTTCCCTGTGTCATTGGAACTTTAGGGATGAATCCCTTTGACTTTGTGAATTCTTTCTTTCTCTCTCTTGTGACAATCAAGAAATTATTTGTTGCTCAATTTTATTGTTACGTGGTAAGCATATTTAGTACGATTTCAATCAACTACGATCTAGATCCCTTTTCCGTCTCGGCATGATGGGTTTTTAAAATTTAACACTGACTGGACTATTAATTATATTATCATGGAGATAGCATGTGCAACGAATTCTTGTCAGACATAATTTAAGAATGGCGAGTTCATGAATCACAAATCTCCCTTCCGTCCAATCTAAACTTGACTGTGTAATCTGCGGAACGAAAAGTTCACAGGCGAAGTAAAGAAAAGCCAAGTTGCACTTCAAGGGAAACTCCAAACACATCCACTCTTCTCTGAAGTCTTAACTCGATACAACTCTACAGTGTCTGAGGTGATAGGCTCGCTTGCCAGCCAGCTTTCTCGTAAACTGTCTCGAAGCTAGTAATTGCATGGAGATTGTTGGAAAAAAGGAAAACGTTAAAACACTTATATTGGGCAATGTGTTGAAGATAGAGATATGCTGTCCGGGACTTTTTGGTAGAAGTTTTCATGCTGAACAATTCTTACAATCTTAGTATCTAGATATTTTTAACAATTTTACCAGCTTAAGCATAAGGAGCGCACGGACGCCATGTTTATTTCGACTTTTCCACTGAAATCGTTACTGCTTGGCTTCCCTTGATCATAGATAAATTATTTTCAACAGAAACCATCCTCGAGAAATCCTTTACAGAATGGTCAAAACCGCATCAAAATCCATCCAGAGGTTATCGATAATACCGGTTACATCCAAGAATCGGGGACTTTGTTTTATACTAAGTAGAGGTGTCAAGATAGCTGCTATGCGCTATATTAAGTGTAATAATGTTTTGACTCACGCAATTTATAGCTTTTATATGACACTCACCCCTTGGTTAGGTTCGTCTTCATTACCCAATTTCATTCTGAGTTGTCGAACACAATGTTCTAAAATTTTGTGCAGCCACCATCTTGGATGTATAGAGTTTCTATTCTTTTTCCTTGGGCATACAAATCCACATATACGGTCGTATCTTGCCAGTAATTTTCATTGCTGTAGCTCTTAAGTGTTGAGGTTCATTTCTTTGTATGTATTATAATTTCAAGATGATGGTTGTTCGCAATCTGCACTCTCATATTGTAATTACGATGGTAAAGCTGGTTTTCATATAAAACTATCTGATTGCCAAGCCCCTAACTCAAGCCAGTAACCATGCAGAGCTAATTTACCCACCATTAACTAGAGACTGTTTTCAAGAAGAGCTAGTTTACCCACCCCCAACACGAGCCAGTAACCAAAGAGAGCTAGTTTACCCACCTCCTACATCGAGTGCTATCACAAAAGCTATAGCCATACCTCTCTGTCCTACTTGCTCGTACGTGCTCACGACGTACGTAGAGTGCTATCGCATAAGCTATAGCCATACCTCTCTGTCCTACTTGCTCGAACGTGCTCACGTCGTACGAAGAGTGCTATCGCATAAGCTATAGCCATACCTCTCGGTCGTACTTGCTCGTACGTGATCATGTCGTGCGTAGACTGCTATCACATAAGCTGTAGCCATACCTCTCTGTCCTACTTGCTCGAACGTGCTCACGTCGTACGAAGAGTGCTATCGCATAAGCTATAGCCATACCTCTCTGTCCTACTTGCTCGAACGTGCTCACGACGTACGAAGAGTGCTATCGCATAAGCTATAGCCATACCTCTCTGTCCTACTTGCTCGAACGTGCTCACGTCGTACGAAGAGTGCTATCGCATAAGCTATAGCCATACCTCTCTGTCCTACTTGCTCGAACGTGCTCACGACGTACGAAGAGTGCTATCGAATAAGCTATAGCCATACCTCTCTGTCCTACTTGCTCGAACGTGCTCACGTCGTACGAAGAGTGCTATCGCATAAGATATAGCCATACCTCTCTGTCCTACTTGCTCGTACGTGCTCATGTCGTGCGTAGAGTGCTATCACATAAGCTGTAGCCATACCTCTCTGTCCTACTTGTTCGAACGTGCCCACGTCGTACGAAGAGTGCTATCGCATAAGCTATAGCCATACCTCTCTGTCCTACTTGCTCGAACGTGCTCACGTCGTACGAAGAGTGCTATCGCATAAGCTATAGTCATACCTCTCGGTCGTACTTGCTCGTACGTGCTCATGTCGTGCGTAGAGTGCTATCACATAAGCTGTAGCCATACCTCTCTGTCCTACTTGCTCGTACGTGTTCACGTCGTACGTAGAGTGCTATCACGTTAGCCATTGCCATACCTCTCTGTCCTACTTGCTCGTACGTGCTCACGTCGTACGTAGAGTGCTATCGCATAAGCTATAGCCATACCTCTCTCTCCTACTTGCTCGTACGTGCTCACGACGTACGTTGAGTGCTATCGCATAAGCTATAGCCATACCTCTCTGGCCTACTTGCTCGAACGTGCTCACGTCGTACGAAGAGTGCTATCGCATAAGCTATAGCCATACCTCTCGGTCGTACTTGCTCGTACGTGCTCATGTCGTGCGTAGAGTGCTATCACATAAGCTGTAGCCATACCTCTCTGTCCTACTTGCTCGAACGTGCTCACGTCGTACTGTACCCGTTCGTCCTGGGGATGCGATGACCCATCTGCTATTACATCGCATTCCTGGAGTTCCAGGACAGAGCGGAGTTAAATGAACCTCTAGTCAAATAAGGAATGTGTCGGAAATTCAGCTGAGTTATCAAAAGAGCAGTGGGTAACACGAGACAAAGTATCTCTAGGGTCGTTACGGGCTTAAGTTTAATAACAAAAAAATGCAAATATAAATGGGCGCCATCAACTGAACTCCTAGCAAACCACATCCTTTCAGGTTAAGCCTTAATCAAGACAAGGAAAGAAAAAGGAAAATCACACCATCATCAGATCACAACTAAGATAAAAACAAATTTATTTCACTTTGATAGTCAGACAGACATTTTAAATATTCATCCTACCTGAGAGTATGGTCGAATGCCAACATTAAATTGTCATTGTCCAAAAATCGAACCATCTCTTTTCTAATCAAAAATATTTCATCCACATAAAACGTGAAAAATCTCTAAAGTTCTCTTGGGTTCTCAGGATCACTGTAGCACTATGTCTTTCGTCACTGACATTTGTGATACCTGAGACCTAATTTCTCTTTAATTTAACATCATGGATGTGGATTTAAAAAAAAATATTAATCTGTCTAAACATACACATTATAATCACATATTTTAAATATCACGCAATTTTATGGCTTGCATGGCATAATTTAAATGTTGAACATGTTAGAAAAATGCTCCTAAACATCGAATAATTAATTTACATTATTTACATCGTCATCAATAATTACTTGTTTGTGAATTACAGAAAATCCACGGCTCATTGGTCATCATCATAGTTAAATATTTCTCTCATTAATTCTCATCTCAAAATTCAACATATTCCTGTCAGAATCATTAACTCATCACCATTAAATCATTTAAATGAAAATTATTATCACCACTTCATTATACTTTCTAATTATTCACGCAATCTTATTTTATTATCTTCTTCAGATTAAATCATCTTAAATCATCAATACAAATTGTTTAATTCCTCAACTCAAGTTGCAATTTCTTCAAATTATATCGCAATTAAATTTATTTTAATCCATATAAATTCATTAATCATCAGCTTCTTTAATTAATTATCGCCTTCTAATTCAGTTATTAGTCATCTATCCAATCATCTATTAATTTATTTAAATCAGTTTATTTATCCAATCTTTAATTCATCCATTTATTTAATTCATTGATTTATTCCAAAATTTAATTTATTAATTTATTTAAACTTCATTCTTCTGGTTATTTAGATTTTTATTGTTTCATCTAGTCATTCTGATTTTTATTTCATTAGGTCAGATCATTAATATGCTTAATTTTCAGATTATTATTTCATTAATTATTATTATCAGAAAATCTTGTATTATCAACTTTATTTATTTGTTTAATTTCCTAACAAATTGTTTAATATGGCTTATAGAACGTTGTCTTACAGTTTTATCACTTCCAAGTTATATTTCGTATTTAATTATCATGCCAAAAAATATTATTGCCTTCACGACATCACGTTGGATCTGACTATCCACAACTACATTATATCTCCTCACATCTTCAAATATCACATTTTAATACCACAAGTATTCCACAAAACTCCATAAACATTCAGCATATACAGCCTGAATCTCAAATATTACGCTAGACTGGGTTCGACAACCTCATGTCTGCCTCAAAACACATTAGCAACATTGCAACTATCACTTGGCAACTTCCACAAAATGCCTATCACAAACTTCACTTAACCATGTTGCATGATCTACAAAAAATATATAACTGGCTTCAAATTATCAACGCACACAATCTCCAATAACTGTAATTAATCTGATCACATCTAGACAACTTCTTAAACAATTAGAAAAAATATTACCTTAGTAATTCAAGATCTGCTTTCAAATAGCATAAATTCTCTTACAATTCTCATAATTCACATCACAGAAAACACCAATGTGCTATAATCTCTCATATCAAAATCTGCAATACTGACCTTCCTTAAAATAAATCTGACCATTAATGATTCATCTTACGAGATTCAATTACTTTAAATCCTTCTCAAAGGTATCAAACACAATTATAAAAATCATCAAAAGCATCAGCTGTACCAGCTGTTAAACTGAAAGTACTCTCAAAAGAGTATAGCAACAAAATATTGGATTGGCAAACAAGAATTACAAATGTAACCCTGCTAACATTTATCTTTACTTTATTTAACAAAATTTCGACTGATATGTGACTAGTAGTTCCTTGTTTGATCCTCTTACAATCTCAAGTACACTCGAATGATAAAAATGAGTCCCTCAATGGCAAGTAAGATGAGTAACCACCGTGCAATCGTATAAATACGAAAGACCCCATCTCGAAGACTGAATGAGTGAATGTACCAGATAGGAATCAACAAGTCTCTAGTTGTCATATAAAAGCGATATTCATTCACTAAAGTGAATAACATCTTAATATCTCCAAACAATCCAATGGAAAAAATCCCTACTGATGAATAATACACACTCGCTAGTATGCAATGAACTGACGAAGTAATTTTAGATAATCAATTGCAGATCACGAGTTCGAAATACTCGTCACACAAAAAAAACTCTTCATGAAAAATATCCTTGCGGGAAAAATGTCTAAGAGACCAAACATCTGCTTAATAAAGCCAACCAATGGTGAGAATTTCGTATAATGATGCCTGCCATATCATATGGTCACGCCATATTCTAGCAAAAATTCGAAGCATATAAAGTCAAACCATGTCTAAATAATCGTATTACTCCTATTAGAAAAATATACATGTGTGCCCAGTATTCATGAAAATAATCGTATCAGAAAGTTATAACTCTTACAGTACCTTCTCATAATCAGCTGTTATTAAATTTCAAAGATCGTCGATTTTCCCTATGTAATGAATTTCTCGAAAGATCGGCGTGAATATCATTCCATCCATGCAATGACGATTGCCTTCAAAATCCCAAGTGAATCAGCTGGTGGACCTCCTCCTCGTCAGGAATCGAATCCATCGCTCTGTGGTGCCATCGCGTCTCTGTCTGCGTTTACTCCGACATGATGAACTTCTGGTTATCCATAGCGGATAATGACCAAATCTTCACGAAAAAGTTCATAGAAACAGCGGACCCCCTATTCCTCTTCTACGTTACGCCACTGTTCCATGCAATGTTCGGTTTGAGTGTTGAAAGTTCAATCTCCAATAACTGCTAAGTCTCACTTTCATAAAATAAAATTTTATATGAGAGTGTCTAAGTTCATGAAACACCCTGTAGCTGTGTTCATACTCGGTAATTTATAACACTTCATGAGAAATAATTGCATTAATGCACGAGCTAATGTTCAGAAGTGCATATGCTTACAACATTCCGTTTGCCTGAAATCGTTAATGTTACTTGGAATGCGTTATGAAATGCATAGTCGTAATGTCATTGAGAAAAACTATGTTCATTCGAAGTTCACAGTTGCAGTATCTCGTAACTATCTTGTATAATTCAAATGCTGAATAAACGTTCCAACTCAATGTTGTAATGAAGTTCAGCTTCTGTCATAATGCTATAATAATCTCCGCCTAAAGCTGGCCTCGCCATGTCGCTCTACTATGCTGTTCTGCGTTGAAATGCAGCTTGGAATAAAGTTCTCCAACTACTCGCAATGCTGTTCTAAAACCCCGGTCTCCTCATGCCGCTCGACCCGTACAGCTGGTTCTGTAACCGGTCTTCACGTTGCCTGCTGCGGATGTCCGCCCGGCTCACTGACCTACTTTTCGTTTGCTGCTCGGTGAAGTTAAAACTGTCGCTTTCACTTTCTGTGACAAAACTGTTCGCTGCGCGACCTGTACCATGCGCTTGGCGTGTGCTACTCAGCTCGCTGTCTGACCTCGACTGCGTTGCTCGCTGTACTGGACTCTCTTGCTAACAGATCTTGACTGCTTGGCTAACTGAGCTCGACTGACTGTCTCTGGACTGCCTTGGCCCTTACCTGCCTGGCGCAGTCATGTGACGATCTCCCCACCACTGTGCTCTTGCGTCACAAATATAATCTCGAACCCCGATCATCTCGGCTATTAAGTTATAAAATAACTTAAGGGTTATCTGACTTCCTTCAAATTATTACCACATATAATGCATGTTATATCTTCTCTTCTGAGATGTTTAAATACCATGTTCCATATAGATCTTAATAAAGCTTCATTATTCCATCCATAATTCCATCCGCTTACAGATGTCAGTGCCTTCTTGATCCTAGACCTTCTACGTCATCCTGACATTCCTCTTGACTCGATCTGAGCGCTATCTTTTCTTAACTCTTCCCAAAACCTCAACTACGGCTTAATGTCTGCTGGCGTAGCCGTTAGCCTTAACTAGGTATCGGGTACAGTACGAAGAGTGCTATCGCATAAGCTATAGCCATACCTCTCTGTCCTACTTGCTCGAACGTGCTCACGACGTACGAAGAGTGCTATCGCATAAGCCATAGCCATACCTCTCTGTCCTACTTGCTCGAACGTGCTCACGTCGTACGAAGAGTGCTATCGCATAAGCTATAGCCATACCTCTCTGTCCTACTTGCTCGAACGTGCTCACGACGTACGAAGAGTGCTATCGCATAAGCTATAGTCATACCTCTCTGTCCTACTTGCTCGAACGTGCTCACGTCGTACGAAGAGTGCTATCGCATAAGATATAGCCATACCTCTCTGTCCTACTTGCTCGTACGTGCTCATGTCGTGCGTAGAGTGCTATCACATAAGCTGTAGCCATACCTCTCTGTCCTACTTGCTCGAACGTGCTCACGTCGTACGAAGAGTGCTATCGCATAAGCTATAGCCATACCTCTCTGTCCTACTTGCTCGAACGTGCTCACGTCGTACGAAGAGTGCTATCGCATAAGCTATAGTCATACCTCTCGGTCGTACTTGCTCGTACATGCTCATGTCGTGCGTAGAGTGCTATCACATAAGCTGTAGCCATACCTCTCTGTCCTACTTGCTCGTACGTGCTCACGTCGTACGTAGAGTGCTATCACGTTAGCCATTGCCATACCTCTCTGTCCTACTTGCTCGTACGTGCTCACGTCGTACGTAGAGTGCTATCGCATAAGCTATAGCCATACCCCTCTCTCCTACTTGCTCGTACGTGATCACGACGTACGTAGATTGCTATCACATAAGCTATAGCCGTACCTCTCTGTCCTACTTGCTCGTACGTGCTCACGTCGTACGTAGAGTGCTATCGCATAAGCTATAGCCATACCTCTCGGTCCTACTTGCTAACACGTGCTCACGACGTACGTAGAGTGCTATCACATAAGCTATAGCCATACCTCTCGGTCCTACTTGCTCGCACGTGCTCACGTCGTACGTAGAGTGCTATCACATGCCCCTCTCTCGTCTGCTAATAAGCTACCACGCTGTCCCACTTGCTCGCGTGCGCTTACCGAACATATTCGTCTTCAGGGATTGTCTGCACGCGCCAGCTCTGAGCCAATGAACGTCTAGAACAGCACCGTCCGACGTCGAGTCGCACGGTGCAGACAGTGTGCGTCTCGGAATACCAGATGTGCATCCTCTCCCTTACCGTACGTCCTTACTTCCCCTCCACTCCGCACGGTGGAGGAGTGTCCTCGTTCACGAAACGTGTAGAGGTCAAATCGCAGATGACGAATGTATTTTGCAGGAAACGTGGCGAGAACACCGAACGTATTGTTCATGAAATATTATTTTCCAAGATTCAAATTGCTTGTCATATGAAGGGAGGGGCTAGGAAAGAGCGGCAAAACATTTCCTTTAAAAATTATGCTCAAGTTAACTCGGGTCTGTTTCACGCACAAAATTTATAGTCATTCATGTACATGTCTCCCTCCCTATGCAAAAGGGAAAAAGACAACATATTTCCGCTGTGCCAAATATCACACAATAATAGCTTTACTGAAATACAAAATACCTAATGTTTCTACAATGGCAAACCTACAACTAATTATACACACCAATTAAAAACTAGTACCGTACATGTTGGCTGATACACATAATGTTAATTGCTGTTCTCATTTACAATACGTCTTGTTTGGGTGCGTTAACAATCTTGTTACAATTAGGCGCAAATGAAGGTGTTACAGACAAGCGTAAACAACTTCTCAAATTCTCATCTGAAATGCCTGCTCGAAACCTCGGTTTGTTACGTTTTAATATCGAAAGAAATCTTTCACATTCATAGGTAGAACCGAACCTACTCATAAGTTTGGCGGCCTTGTGTTGAAGGACGAGGAAATTAATTATGGGAAAGGTTTTCGTAGAATTCGGTCAAGTTTCTTGCTGCAAAGAACTTATCTCTCAACCGCGCATTGCACTGTAAATCAATTAATTCCAATTGTAAGTTAGTTGGTACGCTAATCATTTAGATAGAAAATGGCCGTGCAAAGAAATCAAACACAGGAAACAAAGCTGAAAGTTCTTGAAATCTGTTTACAAATTGCACTTTCACGTCTTTGAGAACACATACGTAATTTTCAAACTTAGTGCTTTCACAACGAGTAGCATTGTAGGATACGTCCTTCTCATAATGCGCGCGCACCGTTGTCTACCGACCAGGCACAACGCCTGCTACGACTCTGCACTGAGCATTCACAGGTGTGCAGCTGTGCGACTTTGCACAGTGTGAGGCACCCTGGACGCTGCTGGTCTAGCAGCTGGTTTCCTTACCCCTGTCCTGAAGCAATAAGTGGAACTCCAGTTTATACAGCCTTGTTCGATCCAATAAGCCTCCAGGCTGCCTTACTCGTTCACGCGTGCTCACCGGGACCGGACAGGACGCGACGCTACGCTCGCTAATGACGCGAAGAGTCGCTGTTACGGAGCAATTACAAACTAATGGAGTGCTTAAGATTCTCCACTTCACGATCTCTCTTTGGGATGACATGTCTCACAATACTGCGGCAGTTCTGTGCCGAGATGTCAGCAATAGGTAAGAAGCATTTTGTAGAGTTTATAAAAGTATCTCTGTTAAAGAAAACAAGTTCATGACCTCATTAGTTAATGAATCGAAGCTCCCAGCTATTAAGCCTACCGTACACCTAGAAGGCTTATATGAATTTAATAATAAACGACATTAAAAGCTGAAAGCCTCTGTTTGATGGTTTCCATATTCCTTTATTTGAAATTGTAGGTTCCCAAGATAATTAGAGTGATATTTAATGGTTGACTTGATATTTATGCAATAAATAATAATAACCCCTGGCACTACAGCCCATGAGAGCTTAGACTAACCAAGCGACTGCTGCCCAGCCATTGGGCCGGCAGATATTGGGGTGACGCGTGGTCAGCGCGTTGGGTCCCCTCGGCCGTTAATCTTGGTTTTCGTGACCAGGACGCTGCCTCACGGTCAGATAGCTGCTCAATTGTCTTCACGAGGCTGAGTGCACCCCGTTCCAGCCCCCACGTCAGTTTCTAAAATCCCTGATGGAGTCGGGAATCGAACCCGGGGCCTCCGGGTGAGAGGCAGGCACACTACCCCAACACCACGGAGATATTTATGTACCACTTGATAAGTAACAAGTGCAGGAAAGTTTTCGCAATTGTACTTTTAAATTGCTACTGAATAAATTAAAAAAAAAAGGAAACGGGTATCTTTTTTACCGTTTTCTTGAGACCATTATTCCCTTTTTTTTTAACTTAACGAATGTAAAGAAAGAATTTAATTAACAATATAGTCTGTAAACGAACTTTAGTCAAAAATTCTGAGAATGCGTTTCACTAAAATGCGTTTTAGCATGTAATTTCACTGAGAAGAATTTCATTCCGTAGTTTTCATTAGTTCCTGTACCGACAGCAGTGGCTACGCTGGCTAAAGCGCAGCGTTAGGTCATGGGGCCAAGCTCTCTGCTGACTCGGTAGATGCGTGGATTCGAGCCCCACCGTCGACCGTCCTTGAAATGGTTTTCCTTGGTTTACCCATTTTCAACACCAGGCAAATGCTGGGACGGTACCTTCTGACAGGCCACGGTCGCTTCCTTCCACATCCTTTCCCAGTTTCATTCATCTTCATCCATTCCATCTCTCAACCCGACGCGCAGGTCGCCCACGGGCGTCGACTAGAAAGACCTGCACTCGGCCTATCAGGAGGTCACACGAAAAAAAAAATCCTGTCGCAGAAGAACACATAAATGGAAGAAAATCACTTACCCGCACAGCTGATTGGTCCCAGGCAAGCTCAATGGTTGGACTGAGTAGTTGGTAACGTACTCTTTATGTGAATAATACCACTATTTCTAAGGTTCAAATTAAAAGAACACTGGATTAGCATAATTTTGATGGCCGATAAAGAGAGGTCTTTTGGAAATCCTCAGATCTTGTTAACTGAAAAAGTACTGTCTCTAAATAAATAAATAAATAAATTCATTTTCATTTGTGACTGATTTGCCTCTCAGCGTCCAGTCTAGTCTGCAAGGCTATGTTTGCGAACAAGTCGCCTCCATGATCCCCTATCAGCAGTTGGCACTGCGGTTTCCTCTGCTTCTACACCTTGAAATCGTTCAACACTGAATCTAATGTCTACCTCTGCTTGTCTTACCCTCTACAGCCGAACTCATTAATCTGTTAGGTAATCTCCCCTCCCCCATTCTCTTCACATAACCCCACCATTTGAGTCGGCTCATACGATCAGCTTCATCTATTGTGTTCATTTCCAACAGCCTTTATCTCGTCATTACGAGTACCCTCCTGCCATTGCTCCCATCTCCTTGTCCAGGCCGTCATTCGTGCTATCGTTATATGAGTTGCCTCTAGCTTACAGTATGTATCAGATACCGTACCCTGGATGTACCCAAATCTCACTTCCATATAGCAAGGTTGGCCTAAATACTGAGTGATGTATGAAGAGTTTCGTTGATACACTAACTTCGTTTTTGCAGAATACTGTAGGTTGCAACTGAGAAATTGTTTTGACTTTTCTACACATCGGCCCTGTTTATTTCTCCATACTACCATCCTGAGAGAAAATGCAGCCAAAGTTCAGGGTCATTATGTGTGTGCGCGCCAGCGAACACGGCAAGCTAAGCCGGCTGTGACTAGCGCACATCGCGGCCGCGCGCACCCAGTCCAGCCGGCAGTAGTGTGCTCCACTGACTCATATTGTTAGTTCACACGTGTTTTGTCATTCATATGGGCGTGTATTTGCAAAGCTTAGACGTTAGTGTTGCACGTTTAGTGAGTATTGTGATAACTGTGATTGTTGGTCTTGCCTAGACTCCAATTCACATTGCGCGAACCTATGTATATCCATAATTCGTATATGAAAAGCAGAACATCTTGTTCTAAAACAAGACCAAAATTTTGAATCAAGTTTCCAGGAAGACCTGTGCCTAATGCCAGTATAATTCGGAGCCTCACTAAACGATTAAAGGAAACAGGGTGCGTAAATATTAAAAGAGTTGATCTGCACTAGTCACAGCCGGCTTAGCTGGCCGTGTTTACTGACGCGCGCACACATAATGACCCTGTACTTAAAATGTTCCATCTGTTCCAATTTAGTTCCTCATACCTGGCATTCTATTTCCTTGAGTCTCTTCCCTACGGACATAGCCTTAGTTTTTGAAATGCTGATTTACATACCATATTTTCTACTTTTCTGTTCAAGCTCTAACACGTTGGCTTGTAAGCTTTCGACTAAGTCGGCCATTAAAACTAGGTCATTAGCATAGACCAGAATACTTACCTGGTTTCCACCTAATTGAATCCCACCCAGCCAATTTAAGCCCTTCAGCAAATGGTCAATATATAAAATAAATAGTACTGGTGAAAGATTACAGCCTTGCCTCTGTCCTTTAACAACCTTGAACCAAGAACTCATCCTACCATCAACTCTCACTGCCGCCTGATTATCAACATAAATACTTATACAATGTTATAAGTAAATAAATAAATAAATAAATAAATAAGTAAATAAATAAATAAATAAATACATAAATTTACAAAAATAACAAAATAACAAAAGTCGAATGGAAGGAAACTCACGGCAATGAAAAGGGAAAAGAGAATAATTATTGTTGTCCTATACATTGTTAAAATATCGATTAGGAATAAGAAACTGCCGTTGGTTACTTGTTATGCGTGGGAAATAAGGAAAACATTGCCACATTGTAGCCATATTATATTGTTGATGTAAGTATGCGTGAGAATGAAAATCCAACATCTTACGTTCGTCAAGAATTACATAAGTTTCGTGTAACACTGGTTTCGATATCTCTCGAAGTTCATACGTGAGTATGCTTCACTTCGATTCTGTTTCCTCATATTTCGAAGCACTGGTCTGTAGCAATATGTGCCATCGTTTTGCATCGACGAGACACGGAAGCTTTTTATGATAGAATCAACTTTAAAAGATAGTGTAAACACATGTGATAGTGAGCCTAATTCCTATATGGACTTATAGAGTTTGGGAATAGGACGATTCAATTGCTCTTTTGGTCTGCTTCGAGATATATTTCCCACATACACTGTAAAATAAGACAAGTACAGTTCAGCGCGACCTTAGTGGGTATCGCGACGCTAGAGTGATGTTACTCTAGTAACCAACCTTTACTAGAGGTGATTATTTTTGGCATTGATCTACAATTCCACCACCAGCTACCAATCTGTTGCCTCAAGAATTTGCTTGCAATCTAAGGTAATGATGTATCAAGTACCAAATTTCACCCTTTTTACGACCACGTAACTGTGGAAAATACGAGGCACGTCCAGAAAGTAAGCTCCGTTTGGTAATAAAATTAAATTGTGTACAGATACAGAAAAAATATTTATTGCACAACATTCTAGACCTCTTAAACTACTTTTCCACATAACTGCCGAACTTTTGCAGGCATTTATCATAGCGTGGCACAAGTTTTTGGATACCTTCTTCATAGAAGTTTGCCGCCGACCCGTAAACGAGAGTGAAGACTCCCCTTAAGATATCCTACTGTTTGGCCATCACTGTTAGGCAAATTGCGTATGTGGTCAGGAGAACTCCTAAACATACGCAGTTCTCCTGGTAAGCACGCAATTTGCCTAACGGTGATGGCCAAACAGTAGGATATCTTAAGGGGAGTCTTCACTCTCGTTTACGGGTCGGCGGCAAACTTCTATGAAGAAGGTATCCAAAAACTTGTGCCACGCTATGACAAATGCCTGCAAAAGTTCGGCATTTATGTGGAAAGGTAGTTTAAGAGGTGTAGAATGTTGTGCAATAAATATTTTTTCTGTATCTGTACACAATTTAATTTTATTACCAAACGGAGCTTACTTTCTGGACGTGCCTCGTACAATTATCACTTCGGAGAATCAAGGAGCAAGCACAACGGGTAAATATAGATGTAGGAAGAGTAATTATGTTATATTCCGGCAATATCATATGCTAGCAGGTACCCGCGGCTTCGCACACGATGAACACAAAGGGGATGATGCATTATTGCTTACAAATGGCCTATTCTATTGCAGCAATCTCGGCTGGATGGGTCTATTTCAATTCGGAAAATTCTGATGCCTACAGTAAAATAGTATGAGTCGCGAAATGGGAATTCCATAGAGTTGAGAAAGTCTACAGGGTACGATGTTACCTTAAGTGAACACATTTTAAAATTACGTCTTTGGTTTTGGCATGCTTTGCTGAGACATAACGATTTTGTTGTCTGGATACTCGTGAGCATGCCACATAGCCTACAGTTGGCCATGGGAAAACATGGTTTTTCTAATTGTACCCCGCTGCTGTTAAGTGTGTGTTATTGCCCTTTGTTAATAGTAATTGCGAATATTGTTTGAAGAGGGAACTGCACTCTTGCACACTGGAATGGCAAATCTGTCGGAATATGGGGAATTAGAAGTATTCTTCTATAAGCAATACAGGGTGAAATTTTCCCAGAACTATTGATGATTTGAACGTCAACATGTCGCTATTATTAGACGTATAGTAAAATATCTCGCACCTTGGCCGCTGATGTACATTATGCAGCCTCTTCCAAAGTTACATCCCAGGGATTGAAATTTTCCAACAACCCTTTTGCCTCACATGCCTCGTTAAATATTGAAAATTACTGGTTATTATGCTTTTAGAGATCTTTGAAAGAGTTTGCCCTCGCACATGGTGTAGATACATTGCCAAAGGAAAACATTCCATGTTACGAACATGGACCGTGTAACCTGTACCGAAAGCTTCTCAGATTTAACACCAGGCCAATTCTGAACAACAGTTCCTTGAACTCAGATTTGCCAATATTTTATTGTATCGTTCCATGTGGAATATCTCTACATGGTAAGTACGTAACATTTGGTTCAGATCGGTGAAACGGTGTAGATTTGTGCCAAAGGGCCTAAATGCAAGGAATGGAGAGGGCTGCTTGAAACGTGATGTGGACAATGTTACTTGTCGGGTTTCCGAGGGTAAGTGTGTAAAATTTGGTCCAGATCGGTGAAATGGTGTAGATTTGTGCCAAAGGGCCTAACTACGAAGATTGAGCTATATATATACGGATGAAAGGTAGCCTATATGTTAACCCAGGGTATAAACGTTCTCCATTTTAAATTTCATCCAAATCCGTCCAGCCGTTGTAGTGTGAAGGGGTAACAAACTCACTGACTCACTCACTCACACACTCACAAACTTTCACAATTATAATATGTATAGGGATATAGGGATACATTAATTATAGCTACCATGATATATTCACTCTAGGTCTGTAAGTTCTTGGTTAGTATTAATTACCTTTTTAGTTATAGCAACAAAATCTAAAGAATTAAAACGATAAATTTGAGGTGATAACCATGATCATTCACGCCTTCTAACATTCAACATTGAAGAATGCGTAAGTCGTACTGGAAATAATATTTACCCTAACCGTATATCAATTAGTTGATAAAGACAA
Organism: Meconema thalassinum; assembly: GCA_946902985.2. Classification (NCBI taxonomy): domain Eukaryota; kingdom Metazoa; phylum Arthropoda; class Insecta; order Orthoptera; family Tettigoniidae; genus Meconema; species Meconema thalassinum. Next base: position 1,467,946,212 of record OX336389.2, on the reverse strand, counting down.
GTACGGTTTGCAAATATTCAATTACATCCCCCAAGTGAATTCTTCCTTTCAATGATGTGGCAGTCAACTGTAGAGAGTTCAAGAAGTTGAATTTAGTTGTTGTACTTTAACTTTAGTGCGGTTTATCACATTGAACCAGCCAGAAGGTTAACATGACTGGTGGTATCGTACAGTAAATGAACACCGGTCTTGCTGCTGAAGGCTGCCGAATAATGAAGACAGCGCTGGCGTCACTCGGAGTTGAAACTGACATGAAGTCTGCAGATGGAGGTGGTACGGCAAGAGGCCTCGACAGAGGCCCAGCTAAACTTTATAAAGAAATCGGGGTGACGTTAGGATTTCTCACAACTACAAGTTTGATCCTTCCATGATCCGATGTTTTGCAACATAATGTTACGTGCCACCCCCCTAGTGGCACTTTTGTTAACTGGATTACGGTGGGTATAAAGCACAACACCAATTACTGCTTAAAGAAATAATTAACTTTATTGTGGCCAGAAAGATACACTACTCATCAGCAAATACAAACAATTAGAATCTTACTCCAGTTTCCTCAAGTCTCTTCCTTGAGCGCTCTTTCCCCTTTCACTTGTCAACAAACCACAGAAGTTAAACCGTCTTAATGAGTCCGGTGGCCTTGACAGAAGCTACCTGCACCTCTTCCTCATGTACAACAAATACAGTTACTTACGATAATCCGCTACCCGCTGTTTCGCTGTCCACAAGCTGGGGAAACAATGTCACTGGATTTCGTAACTCGCACGGCACTTCGTCACCACACTTCTGTCGCACTCGCTCAAAAACACCCACCCACAGAAAACTCGGTCCCCTCACTTTGTCCTCGTAGCCCTGTTGCATAAGGCGCACGCAATAAATGAGGCAGGGCACAGCCCAGCCCTGGGGCAGTTGTGACTCATGCGGCGAGCGATGACACAAACTCACAGGCGTAACACCACCCCCTTCCTAAAAAGGCTGATCGTCCCGATCAATCATTGGTCCGTCTGTGTCCCTCCGTAGGCTGCTAGGCGATCTCGATGCACGTTCTTCATCTTCGCCCTCGGGCTCCGCTGGATCCTGTAGACGACATCGTTGATCCGTTTCACGACTCGGTACGGGCCCTCCCAGGACTTCTGCAGTTTGGGTGACAGGCCTTTCTTCCGTAATGGGTTGAAGAGCCAGACCAGGTCGTCCTCGTGGAATCCGCCGGCATCCGTCTGCTGGTCGTATCAGGTCTTCATTCAGTCGGTCTCGATCCGCAGTTTCCTCCTCGTGAACGCGTGCACGTCCTCCAGTTGGTCGACCAGTTCTTGACAATACTGGCTTACCGGGATCGGATCATTCCCAGGTCGGCCGAAGGCAAGATCGACAGGTAGGCGGAGCTCCCTCCCAAACATGGCCCGGGCTGGTGTGCACCCGGTGGCTTCGTGCACGGCGGCGCGGTAGGCCAGGAGAAATAGTGGAAGATGTTTGTCCCAATCCCTCTGTGCTCGCTGACGACTATTCGGAGATGGTTCTCGATGGTGCGATTGAATCGCTCTACCATCCCGTCGGACTGAGGGTGTAGCAGCGTTGTCCTTGTCTTCCGGATTCCCAGCAGCTGGCATAGGTTCTGGAACACCTGCGACTCGAAGTTCCTCCCTTGGTCGGAGTGCAGCTCCAGGGGTACTCCGTACCGGCTGACGAATTCCTTCACCAGGGTCTCTGCAATCGTCGCGGATTCTTGGTTAGGGAGCGCATACGCCTCCGGCCATTTGGTAAAGTAGTCGCTGACGACTAATATGTAGCGGTTCCCTACCTCGCTTAACGGGAATGGCCCAGCAAAATCGATGGCCACTCTCTCCATGGGGCCGCCCACGTTGTAGGTCTTCAGTGGACCCCGTCGTCTTCGTCCTGGGCCCTTGCTGGCTGCGCGATCGTGGCAACTCGCGCAGTGGTTCTCCACGTCTGTTCAGCATCCGATCCAGTAGAACCGCTCTCTCAGCTTCTCCAGGGTCTTCTTTATCCCTAGTTGTCCAACAGATGATTCTCCATGAACTTCCTTCAGAACTTCCTCCGTCATGGCCTTTGGAACGACGACTTGTTCCCGAGATGTCTTCCCGTCGGTGCTCTCCCAGGTACGGCAGATGAGGCCATCCCTTACAATCAGCGAGTCCCACTGTGCCCAGTAGGACTTAAACTTTGGGCTGCAGTCACTCACAATGTTCCACCCGGGTCTGGGGACACAGGCCCGCTTCCATTCGGCTATCAGTCCCAGGTCATCATCTTCTGCTCGTGGCCACGTGAAAGATTCGCGGCTCCAGCCCCCTTGAAGTTCCACGGTAGTCCTTCGGCACTGTATCCCGGTGTTCTCCTCCCTTCGGGCACAGAAGGTGCAGTCTTCAGGGCACGGTCTTCGTGACAGGGCGTCGGCGTTAGAATGCAGTTGGCCTTTCCTGTGCTGAATCTCAAAGTTGTACTGTTGAAGCCTCTCTAACCACCGCGCGAGTTGACCCTCGGGCTGCTTGAAGTTCAGGAGCCTCCGCAGGGATGCATGGTCGGTCCTGATGAGAAATTCTACCCGTACAGGTACTTGTGGAACTGTTCAATGGTCTTCACGATGGCGAGCAGCTCCTTCCTGGTGACGCAGTAGTTCCTTTCTGGCTTGAAAAGGCCTTGATGAAGTAGGCCACTACTCTTTCCTCGCCGTCCACTACTTGCGACAGGATTCCCCCTATGCCAAAGTCGCTGGCATCGGTATCGACGATGAACCTTGTTCCAGGTCTGGGGTAGGCCAGAATAGGCGCGGTGCTCAGAGCCTGCTTGAGTTGTTCGAAGGCACTGTGGCATTCTGCTGTCCACGTGAAGAGTTGGTCCTTCTCAGTCAGTCGATGTAAAGGTTTGGCGATGTCGGCGAATCCTCTCACGAAGCGACGGTAATAAGTGCATAGTCCCAGGAAGCTTCGTAGTTGGGACTTGTCCTTCGGAACTGGCCACTCCCTCACAGCTGCGGTCTTCTCTGGGTCGGTGCGCACCCCTTCCTCGGAGACGATATGCCCAAGGTGCTGGACCCGCTTCTGGAAGAGCTGAAACTTCTTGGGGCTCAACTTCAGCTGGGCAGCCCGTAGCTTCAATAAGATCTCCTTCAGGTTGCTGTAGTGCTCCTCGAAGCTTCTCCCCAGAACGATGACGTCGTCTAGGTAGACCAGGCAGGTCTTCCAGTGTAGTCCCCTCAGAATGGACTCCATTAGCCTTTCGAAGGTCGCAGGGGAGTTGCACAGACCGAATGGCATGACGGTGAACTGGCAGAGCCCGCTGCCCACAGAGAACGCAGTTTTCTCGCGGTCCTTAGGGTGGAACTCCACCTGCCAGTAGCCACTCTTCAAATCCAAGGTGGAGAACCATCTCGACCCTGACATGGTGTCCAGGGTGTCGTCGATCCGGGGTAGAGGGTAGCTGTCCTTCTTCGTGACGTTATTCACCAGCCTGTAATCCACGCAGAACCTGGTGGAACCGTCCTTCTTCTTCACTAGCACGACCGGAGAAATCCAAGGACTATGTGATGGCTCGATCACCCCTTGCTCCTTCATCTCTTCTACCAACCGGTCGACTTCGGCTTGCTTGGCGAGCGGGACACGTCGGAATGGGGCCCTAATCGGTGCGCTGTCCCCAACGTCGATTCTGTGTTGAACCAAGCTTGTCCTGCCGAAGTCTTTGCTCCCCACGGTGAAGACGTCCTGGAATTCGCGTAGCAGGTCCTGAAGTTGGCGTGATTTTTCCTCGTCTAGATGGTCCTGGGATCCTTGGTACAGCTTCTGTAGTTCTTCTGGCAGTGTACGTCTTCTTCGGTTGTCCGTCTGCAGGTGTCCGTCTGTCGTATCTGTGATGCCGGCAATCCAGGTAACGGGCTCGCAGACTCCTAGGTTGGTGTCCCGGTGAACCGTAATGTCGTAGTCGTTCAGGTTGGACAGGCGGACGTACGGCCGAGACGTCGTGTTGATGAGAGTCTTGGCAACTAGCAATCCTTTTGTCTGGATGTTCTCATATTTTGGCTCGATGACAGCCGCCACTCCCTCAGCAGTTCCGTCGACAATTACGGCAGCGCTGACCTCCGTCCTGGCGGGAACGATGACGTCTTCTCTCAGCCTTACTCGTCGTGCGGTGATGGACTCGTGCGCAGGTTGCAAAGCAAGTTCCTCACCTCCGAAGTGCAGAGTGTTGGTACTCAGATCCAAGATGATGTTGTTCTGGTCCAGGAAGTCCAGTCCGATGATCACTTCATTTGATACGTCAGCCACAAGCACTGGATGCTTTATCGCCCGTCGACCAATGACGAACTCCAGTGATGCTTCGCCATGTACCGGTGCGGTCTCTCCGGTCGCGGTTATTAGCTGGAGGTTCCTTTGTGTGGGTTGCACTCTCCACTTCGGGATCACGGTGGGACTGACGATGGTCCTCGATGCTCCCGTGTCGATTAGCATGGGCCAGCTCTCTCCGTTGACGACTCCGTCGACCATTAGGCTGCTATTGTCCCTCCGTAACTGCGTCACACGAACTTGGACTGCCGGGGATTGACGACTGTCACAAGCCAACCTTTGCCCCCCTAGGCTGGCTGATACTTGCTTTCCTGGGCCGCGCGGTTTCCCTACGACTGACTCTCCCGACGGAAACCCTTGGCGGCGGCGATCACCGCAGTCCTTGCTCAGGTGGCCTTTCTTACCGCAGGTCCAGCAGGTCGGTAGTCCTCTTCCGGGCCGCCTCTCCGGTTGCCTTCCGGCTGTGTCGTTGCTGGTGGTGCCGCGACTATCGAAGAAACGGCTTAGCGCCTCCATTAATTCGTCGGCCAGGGGCTTGGTCTCGTTGGTTTTCACTGGTTCGTCGACGTCCACTTGACGCACCCGCGCGTGCATTCTGGATGCCTGTTTTACCGTCTCGAACTCAAGTGCGTGGCTCAGCGCATCGGCCAGGGTCTTATTGCGCGCGAGACGCAGCGCCTGTAGAGTGTCCGAGTCCCATAGCCCGTCGGTGAAAGTCTGCGTCGCTATCTGCTCCAGAAAGTCGGCCGGCGCTGTTGGGTAGGCGAGCCTTACGAGGCGTGCGATGTCCATCTCGAACTCCTGCAGGGTTTCCGCGTTCTTCTGTACCCGGGTCCGGAGCTGCATCTGGTAGGCCTGCTGAAGATGGCTATCTCCATATCGGGACTCCGTATGGGCGATCAGTGAAGCGTAGTCCTGGGATCCAGTCGGGATGGCCTGAAGGACGTTAAGGGCGTCACCTCTCAGCGCTACAATGAGAGCTGTAGCCTTTTCTGTGTTGTTCCAGTTATTTATGGAACAGGCCGCCTCGAACTGACGTAAGTAGGTGTTCCACGGGACCTTTCCGTCGAAGGTTGGGGGCGTCACTCTGCTATGTCCCGTTCCTGATATTCCCGGTGTAACAGTGGGCGGGCGTTTACATTTCGAAATCGTCAAACATAATAGTACATTATGCAACGAGCCTATAATGACTATAATTAAGACACGAGTATCTTTATAAAACGAGCGTAGGCGAGTTTTATAATTTCCATACGAGTGTCTTAATTACCATTATAGGCGAGTTGCATACGACTGTTTATGTTCGACGATAATTATTACTTTATTATATGTTTTATCATAAATATTCGTAAATATCTGTGGGATTCAGTTAATTCAGTTATTAGTGAACAAGGCTTTGGTGACTGAACAGAGCGCATGCGTGGTCAGGGCACTCCGGAAGCAGAGACCATTCACTTTGCTTGACAACACAGAAATATGTTGGATTTTGAGCGCATGCGCGGAGGTATCCTTATCTAATTGGCCACACAACTGTTTCTTGAGTTCTGATTGGAGGGAGAAACTGTTTCATAATGAAAAATAGTGTTATAATGAGCCTCATTATGATACAGTTTTCCGACACATAATGTTTACATTGCGACATCGTCGAACATAAATATGATTATCAACTTATATTTGAGCTGTCGATCGATTAAAATTTTTGATCGGTTAACCGAATGCCTTTAATCGGTTAATCGGTCGATTAATCGAATTTTAGTCGTTTCACACAGTAGACTATCAGTTCGAGAAAAAGAATCGTTTGAGCAATATATTTTAAAATGTTTACAATTCGATTTGCTATGAGGAAGATATAATTTTAAAGTTGTATTGTATTGGTGGCGAGCAAGTAAAATAAATACGAGGCACGTCCAGAAAGTAAGTTACGTTTGGTAATAAAATTAAATTGTGTACAGATACAGAAAAATTATTTGCTGCACAACATTCTACACCTCTTAAGCTACTTTTCCACATAACTGCCGAACTTTTGCAGGCATTTGTTATAGCGTGGCACAAGTTTTTGGACACCTTCTTCATAGAAGTTTGCCGCCTGTGTCTTCAACCAGTTGGAAACATCTTCTTTCAGCTCGTCGCCATTGTTGAAGTGTTGACCGCCAAGGAAAGACTTGAGATGTGTGAACAAATGAAAGTTGCAAGGAGCGAGGTCAGGGCTGTACGGAGGGTCGTCAAACACGTCCCAGCCAAATCCCTGTAGGAGGTTTTTCGTCACATTTGCAATGTGTGGTCGTGCGTTGTCGTGAAGAAAAATAACACCTTTTGACAGCAACCCTCGGCGCTTATTCTGTATTGCGCGGCGCAATTTCCTAAGTGTCTCGCAGTAAGCATCTGCGTTGATTGTTTGACCACGCGGTAAGGAATCAATGAGTAAGATGCCTTTCCAATCCCAGAACACTGTGCACATCATTTTCCGAGGTGTCAAGATTTGTTTCGGCTTAACCTTTGCTGGGGATGAAGTGTGCCTCCATTCCATTGATTGCCGCTTACTTTCAGGGGTGTCGTAAGAAACCCAAGTTTCATCTCCTGTGACTATCTGTGTCAGAAATTCTTCGCCGCCTTCATTGTAACGGGTCAAAAACTGAATGCACTACCCATCCGTTTTGTTTTGTGTTGCTCCGTAAGCATCTTTGGTACCCAACGTCGGCAAAGTTTAGGAAAGTTCAGTTTTTCGGTAACAATTTCATGAATTAGTGATCGTGAGATTTGGGGAAATTCCATAGCGAGAGCACTAATTGTAAACCTGCGGTTTTCCCGGATCTAGTCACCAATCGCGTGAACCAGTTCTTCTGTAACCAAAGATGGACGCCCACTTCGTTCTTCATCGTGCACTTCACTACGTCCTTCATTGAACTGTCGGACCCATCTTCTCACCATTGAATCACTCATCGCATTTTTTCCATACACTTCGCAAATTTGCCGATAAATTTCAGTTGGTTTCACTTTCCTAGCATTCAGAAAACGAATCATAGATCTGATTTCACAAGCGGCGGGATTTTCTATCAACACCGACATTGTACGAGTAAACATGCACAACAACGCGTACGTGGCTGACAGCGCTCTCCAATTGGCGCACGTTTCTTCTCCTTGATACAGAGCGTTTACCGCGCATATGCGGAACTGCGCTGCAGCGGCACGTACAACTAGTTGAAGACACAGGCGGCACACGTCTATGAAGAAGGTATACAAAAACTCGTGCCACGCTACGACAAATGCCTGCAACATTTCGGCAGTTCTGTGGAAAAGTAGTTTAAGGGTTGTAGAATTTTGTGCAATAAATAATTTTTCTGTATCTGTACACAATTTAATGTTATTACCAAACGGAACTTACTTTTAAAATATATTTCAATATTGATTATTTAATTTTTATTCATTTATTTATTTCTCGTGTCGGAAACATACAAATGTACAGTTGCTATACAGGTACATAAAAGGGTAAAACTGTCTAATTATATAACAAGTGCCCAATACTGAGCAACATCCAAGGCGCTCGGAGTGGCCAACAGGAGATCTTCCTCTGCACAAGATAAAGGGCACAGAGGGCAGAGAAACATGTGTCTTCTTGTTTGTTCTTGTCCACATTCGCATAACGTGTCACATGTACTGAGGCCCCATCTCCTCAGATTGTCTCGGGATCTTCCAACTCCTGATCGTAACCTGTTTAGGGATTTCCACAGCAACCAGCTTTCGTTGTGTCCGGGTGTTAGTTTTTCAGCTACTGGGTGAGGGGTCGACGTCTTCCATATTTCCAGCCTTGTCTTCTCGGGTGAGGTGGTAAGCATCTCAGAGATGTCCTCAGGAAGCTCTTTCGGGACCTCAGCCGTAGCTGAGGAGGATTATAACCATGCAGAGTGTGGGCACTGTTCTCTTCCACTCTCAGCCTTCCTGTTTGCAGCTACCTCTCTGCGTACACAAGGTGGTGCTATTACAGCCAGGTAGTAGAGCTTATCTATTGGGGTAGGTTTTAAGAAACCTGTTATCAACCTGCAGGTTTCGTTCAGAGCTGTATCTACCTGTCTGGCATGAAATGACCTGTACCAAACTGGGGAAGCAAATTCAGCAGTAGAGAAGCACAATGCCATTGCATAAGTGCGAATAGTGTCTGGATGTGAGTCCCATTGTGTCCATACTAGTTTGCGAATCAGCGTCACTGAACACTCTCTCACATGGAAATGAAGTAGCTAAAATGCAAAGCAAATTTTTCGCTATGCGTGCGAGATGTGGAAGAGGGAATGAATGTATTTTCCATTATTGTAGAGAGTCTGCGAAGTCATCTTCTAGTTCCATCAACGACTTATAAACTTCAGTAATAAAACAATAATAGCCTGCCTGGTATTTCATTTTCTATTGTTTGTAAAAGCGGTGGCCAAACCCTCATTTAGCTGACGCTAGCACGCCAAATGGCAAATAGTAATACAATACACAGGTTTTGTGCTGCGCAAAACAATTACTTTTCCTACACCACACGACTATTTTAATCGAATCCATTAATCGACTAAAACATTGATCGATTAATCGTATTTTTGTATTAATCGGCTCTCATTTATAGCGTTTATGTGTTTATAGTAGCCTACTGGTATCATATAAACTCCATTGCCTGAAAAAATGTTCAAATGTACAGCCTATTCCGATTCAACACGGAAGTGTAAAATGGGTTGCCTACCCACCCGGGGCTGAGTTCGATTTCACTGATTGTCGCCTTCTTATGCAGCGTATTTTGCTCTTTCAAAATATTGTAACCTTATTTTGAAAGGTACGATTACGCCACTGACGTTATGTCAAAATTTGACATTCGTTATTTATATCATGTGTTATTTCGGCAGTTAATTAGCCACAAGTTATTAAGTGTAGGTTTAGTCCATATAATGTATTATCATGATTAGGTTTTGTTACGGTATTAAGTTGACAGAAGTCAGAGGCTGTTTTTGTAATTAGCTAGCGCTTGAGCACTAAGGGTCATTTCATGAGCTTACGTCTTCTCCCAGAACAGCACGATGTGAAGAAATACTTTACCCACGTAGTCAACAACAAAAGCCAAGAGACAAGCGAGCGGTACTGAGAAGGGTTGCGCCGAGTGACAAGGGTGCGGGAAGTGGAAAGAGGAGGCCTGAACAATGGAGACGGTCGCGGAGCGACTTAGGACGAGACTCCTTTATGTGAAGTCGCAGGAGAACTCAACGAGACCTGGTGGAAGACAGTCGCAGGAGGACAGTTTTGCAAGAGTTGTATTTAGGACGTATGCCAGTCCGATACATTATGGTGTTGGCAGTGTCATGCGCATAACATCATAAGAGTGGTTAAGGGACTTACAATCCACCACCATTATTAATTCTGAGTAATCTAAATACCACAGAATTAATAGTAGCCTGTTATTTACAATAAATTCCACGTATGAAGATGTACTTCTACCGCCTACAACAGCAGCTTTCTCTTGGGGAGAGACTCTTCAATAAAGCCAAATCATCGTTTGGTAAGCTCATTGACTTTATGCACAAGCTCTCTTTCTTCACTCTTGAATAAATCAACCTAAAGTAATAAATTCAGATCTAGATCAAATTAAATTCATAACGCCTCCGTTTTCTTGCAACTTTTGCCTGTCTTAAATTCTTTTGTTTACTTTCTACGTTAAGTCATTAATTAATGCATTTTCCTAACTTGTTTGTTTTTGATGCCATTAAATTTTTATTTAAAGTAAATGCAGTCTGTCTCCTTTCTAGATGATAGAAATAGATATAAGCCATCCTCTTTTCCCCGAAGCAAATGTTATTCAGGTTAATGACTAAGTCATACCACGACTTGAGTCGATGGAGTCTGGTGAATGTTCTACCTGAGCTAGGACGTAAAGTTATTTATGATTTATTGGCTTATCGCTCTCAGATCGAACCCTTGGCGCCCAACACTCTTACATATAACTTCAGATCCGGTGACCACTGATGGGTCATATCAAATGGTAAGTCAGGTAAAAAAATTGGATACAGAAATTAATAATCAGGCAGGTTTTGGTCTTATATATTGTTCCAAATTTACATAAACAGCCAGAAGTACCGTTACATTGTCGCCATAAACGTGGGACGAAAACCTGATAACATTTGTGGAGGGAAAAGTGACATATTTCTGTACCTGCATTTTGGGGGATTTTATATATCAACGTGAGTCAGAATGAGTGATTCAGAAGACGATATGTTACTACGTAATCAAAAACAGCTAGGGAGTAAGATGACGAAGGAGAAAGAGGATGAAGCGCGTAGTAAGTTAGTAGAGGAAGGTGAAAGCAGCACAGGGATGATGTCGGAGGTAAATCCCAGTAATGATGGTGAGAAAGAAAGTCCGGGAGATATGAAGAGCATGTTTGCGAGTCTTATACATGTATTAAATACAAAATTTGATCAAAACAGTAAAGAAATTAGTAGTAAACTAAACGATAAATTGGAGGAAAACAGTAGGGAAATTAAAGAAAGTAATAAAGAACTTAACAGTAAATTGGATCAAAACAGTAAAGAAATTAGTAGTAAACTAAACGATAAATTGGAGGAAAACAGTAGGGAAATTAAAGAAAGTAATAAAGAACTTAACAGTAAATTGGATCAAAACAGCAAGGAGATGGATAAGAGATTTGAGCAAATTAAGGGTGAAATCAGGGTGTGATGGAAGAGAAGACGAAAGAAATCCTAGCTGACATGGAGAGTAGATTGAGGAGGGTGCAAGATGAACTTGAGAGTAAAATAAGTAAGCAAGCTGAGGAATCTAAAGAGTTAATACAGCTAGAGACGAAGCAAATTAAGAAACAATTGGGAGGAGAAATTGAAGAAGTTCAGAGTACAGCTATGGAGGTTAAAGAACAGCTGGGGGGAGAAATTAAAAACCTTCAGGGAGTAACAACGGAAATTAAAGAACAGCTGGGCGGCAAAATCGATAAGGTTCAAGCAGAAATTAGTAAAGAAGTTGAAAATTTGAAGAAACAGAGTAAGGAAAGTATAAGTAAAATTCAAGAAACACAGGATAGGCTGAATGATAAAGTTGAAGCAACAGATGGGAGCATAAACGCAAAAGTTATTAGTATGGAGAAACGAGCAGAGGAGAAAATTGTCGAGCTTGAAAATAAATTAAAGTCTTGAATAAGACAAGAAGCAGGTCAGAGTCGAACGACATATATGAATAGTACGCATAAAGAAATAGAGTTAGGGAAATTTAGCAATCGGCAAGGATGCCCCATGGAGTTTCTAAATACTATTGAAGTGAGGTTTAAAGAAAGATTGGAGGACGGAAACATCGAATGGTGTAATATTGTTGAAATATTAGAACTGGCCTTCGTAGGGGAAACCAAAAACTGGTTTGCAGTTTATAGGGACGGTTTTGAAGATATCACAGACTTCAGACATAAATTTTGTGATAAGTTTTGGAGTGAGAGCATACAATCACGGTATCGTGAGGGAATCGTGTGCGGAAAATACAACGCAAGGGGTAATCTCAATATGACGGAGTATTTCCTGGGGCAAGTGTTGGTTTGTAAATACTTAGATGGACTGAGAGAGGAAAAAGATGTGGTAAGGCTCCTGTTAAGGCATTTCCCTTACCGAATCAAAAAGGCGGCATGCATACAAAATGTAAAAACTGTCACGCAAGTAGAGAGCCTACTAGGTACCTTTGATGCGCTAGGGAAAGGTTCAAGTGAAGAAACAGTCACTAGAAACCAGGGCAATTATAACAATCAGTCTCAGGATGCAAGAAATCAAGGAACGCAGGGAAACAGTGGCGAAGGAGGCAATTATCAAAATAGGGGTCAGAGTGGAAACAATTACCAAAACCGGGGTAATAATTTTGTGACGCCCTATCAAAACAGGAATAATTACTCGCAAGGCAGGAATTATGATTCGCGAGGAAATCAAGGTAGGGGTAATGATGGACGCAACGGACACGGACAGGGTAACTACGGTAATAACCCTAATGTTAATCAGAACCGAGGATATGGGAGAGGTAATCCCGTAGGTAATAATGAAAATAGTAACCACCAGAATGTGAATAGTAATAGCCAGACGAGCGTTGTGACCACTAGTGAAGGTAGAGACAATAATAGTAATTTAAACGCGAGACAGACTGCATCATAAGGTCAGGATCTCAGTCTGCAACGTGCCCTGTTTTAACCCTGATACAGGAACACTATGACCTAAACGTAAGGAATGATTTGTTAAGTGAACTATGTGACGAAGCAATATTACCAGTGGCGGGTAATATAAGTCCGATCATTAAGTTACACGTGTCCGGGACGTGTACGAATGTGTTAATAGACAGTGGCTGTGTAAGGAGTTGCATAAGCAATGCTTATTATGATAAATTAAAGGGAACTGGGGTAAACTTTGAAGAATTGCCAATTAAGAGTACTTTTGTAATCACAGCCGTGGGTAGGAAGTCTAAAATTATATCAAAACAGGTGTTAATAGAGATAAATATAAACAGTCACGTAGAGAAGCAAGTGTGCCTTGTAATTCCAAATCTAGTGTACGACGTAATTATGGGTTCTGATTGGCTGACTAGGGTGTCAGGAAACATATCTTATGAAGAGTGCTGTATTACATTTAAATTTGGTGGTGCTGAAGTGGTGATACCGTTCAATGAACAATATAGGAGTAGTGTAGTAGGAGTGATGTGTACGTTAAATGAGATGTCTCAAGCTATAGAGCAAGAGTCAGTTACTTTTGTAGGCAGTGTGGTTACGAACGAGAGTCTAGATGACTCGTTACGTGAAGCTGCGTTCCTTGGAGATGTAGAGGAAGATAAGTGTATGCTTCTCTACGATGTTTTGTCAAATAATAGTAGGATATTTGAAGATCGAATTGGTAGAGCCAATTGTTATGTCCACTCATTGAACGTTGTTGAAAATTCGGTATTTACCGGTCACCGCTATCCTGTGCCTTTTGTCTATCAGAAAGCCGTAGAAAGTCAGATCAATCAGATGCTTCAGGACGGTATAATTGAGTATTCTAACAGCCCCTATGTAAATTCACTTATTACAGTACCTAAGGCAGATGGAAAAGTCAGGATATGTTTAGACGCGCGTTTAGTTAATGCACACATTTCATCAGACCAATTAAAATCTAAGTCTATAGAGGAGCTAATGCAAACTTTTGAGGGAAAACAATTTTTTACGTGTGTCGATTTAAGTTCTAGTTTCTGGCAAGTTCCTCTTAAAGTTGAAGATAGAGCCTTTACCGCTTTTAGTCATCAGTACAATCTGTACCAATTTTGCAGGGTACCCTATGGATTAAAGAGCAGTTCAGCAGCGCTGATAAGAGCACTGAACACAGCTTTAGGTGATAACACGGGAGATTATGTAACTATATATATTGATGATCTTGTAATCAGTTCGCGTACTTTTGAAGAGCATTTGGTTCACTTGGACACGGTTTTTAAGAGACTAGATAAGGCAGGGTTCACACTGAAATTGTCAAAATCTACGTTTTGTAAGTCACAAGTAACTTTCCTGGGTCATAGTGTGTCACGTTCAGGGGTAACTCCAGAAGAAAGTCGGATTAACAAAATCCTCGATGCAAGTGTGCCACAAAATGTTAACAGCTGAAGACGTATTTAGGAATCTGTAATTTTTTAGACGATTTGTGTTAAAATATTCTAAGTTAGTAGAACCATTCAGGGACCTCTTAAAGCAAGGAAGCAGATGGAGATGGGATGTGACTCATGACGAGGCATTTCAAGCTCTGAAACGAGGTTTTGAACAAGCAGTTGTTTTAAAATATCCAATAAGAGACCAGGAATATGTGGTGATGACAGATGCCTCACATATAGGTATAGCAGGAGTCTTGTGCCAGAGAGATACGGAGGGAAATTTACGGATTGTATCCTTAGCCTCGCGTGGACTTTCTGCCGCTGAGAAACGCTACACTATCACAGAATTAGAGCTACTTGGGATAGTATTTAGTTTAGGGAAATTCCGTATGTATCTACTCGGAAGTAAATTTGAGATCCACGCAGATCACCACGCATTGTTGTACATGAAAACATGCAAATTAAGTTCAAATAGAGTAAGCCGTTGGATTCTAGCATTACAAGAATATGACTTCACAGTTATGCACATTAAGGGTAAAGATAATATCCTAGCCGACATGTTATCACGTGACTCCAGTCTAAGCAGGGATAATTCTATTATTAAAGCAGGAGAAGGGATTTTATTGTGCGCTTGTGTAGATCAAGGCAATAAGGCATCGTTACAGAAACTGAAAGACATGCTAGTGGAACAGCGTGATGATGTAATCTTGGGTGAGGCACTCGCAAGGTTGGAAGGGGGCAACTCAGACATAGTGAAAGTGGGAAGGTTCGCATATAAAATGCAGGACGGCCTTCTCGCAAGAAGATGTAGGAAGGATCGCTGGGCAATATGCGTACCGGGCACTTTGAGGGAGGAATTAATATGGTTTATGCATAAGGAGCTGGGACACTTTGGAGCCAGCAAAGTACTTTATGAAATTGCTCATGACTTTATCTGGGAGAAAATGGGAAGGGACATTAGAAAAACCATAGCTAAGTGTGACACCTGTCAGAGGAGCAAGTATCCAGTAAGATATCTAGTTGGGGAAAGACAGGCAGTTCTCACAAGAAGTCCCGGCGAACTACTGTGTGTGGACCTATTTGGCCCAGTCATTCGAGGTCAGTACGGCTACGAATATATATTCATAGTTATTGATGCATTCAGTAAATACATCAAACTGTATGCGCTAAGGAAAGCCACGGGACTCGCATGTAGCCGACTGATCATTAACAAGTATATACCCGAGTTTGGCGTTCCGCTCAGGATATTATCTGACAGTGGACCACAGTTCACTGCAAAGAAATGGAGAACCAGTATGCAGGAAGCTGGTATCACACAGGTTCATTCCTCTGTAAGATACCCCCAAGGAAATTCTGCAGAGAGACCGTTAAGGGAAGTGGCTCGTCTTTTTCGCACTCTGGTGAATGACAAACATTCGGCTTGGGTTGGACATCTTCCCAAAGTCGAGACTTGGCTGAATTCTGTCCAGCACGAGAGCACGAAGATGACACCGTACGAAGTTCACTTCGGTAAAAGACCACAGAATGAACTAGCTAGAGTATTGGGCTTAAATGAGGGGAAACTACCCGGGATGGATTACATTGTCCAGTTGGCGAAACATAATTTATCAAAGTCAGCTGCAAAAAGAATTCGCCAACAAAAGCAAACGAAATTCGACCTATTCAATCCGGGAGACAGAGTCCTGTTAAGAGTACCGAAGCAGTCGAATAAATTAGAGAAAGTGATGAGCAAGTTCTTTTTTTTTATATGAAGGCCCTTACACGGTTACAAAACGTATAGGCAATACTGCCTATGTACTAGAAGGCGATACGTCAACTCGATTGTACGGCACGTACAACATAAATAGCCTTCGGAAGTATATATCTTAAGTGAACCAGAAACAGGCAATATTGCAAACATTATGCTGTTGAGCAGGTAAATCAAAATGGTAAATACCTAGGTATTAATGAGGTATCAGATGTGGTCAGTATCATTGATCTGTGTGAGATTAACTGTTAAAGAGGAGAGGGAATCGAGATGAAGGGAGAACTGGTATGGAGTTTGGTACTTAAAGGGAGTTATATCTAAAGGGACAAACAGGACAGAAATATGATGGATTGTATGCATTTCTAGTGTTGTTCTTTTTTTTCAGTGATATACACGTAATGACATATGAGAGAGAGTTTGGCTGATAGAATCATATAGCACAACCAAATTACTAGTGATTGTGTGTGTGATTGACCTCACTCAAAGCATTCAAAATGGGAATTCCAAAATCAACGAACTTGCAATACAAGGTGGTTTGGGAAATCAAACTGCAGATCACAAAGTGAACTCTTGTGATTTGAAATAAGAAAATGTGACAAAGGGGAAATAAGAGAACACATATATGTCTTTTTTCTTACACATATAGGTAAAATAAACAATGAGCGGTAATGACCGCAAGACAATAAGAAGAAAACAATAAGCTATATGCGATTGAGACATAATAGCCTAAGCAAAAACATTGGCGTTAAACTAAAAGAAGAAATGTTGATTGTATATATAAATGTCTATAGGGGTAATTTATTATGTGTATTATGTTATATTAGGGTTCTATGTTAATTTACACGTGTCTTAGGAAGATCACGCGGAATATAGTAAACAATAGTCTGCGTGATTTTCCGGGACGAATGTAACCTTATTTTGAAGGGTACGATTACGCCACTGACGT
Source organism: Meconema thalassinum (assembly GCA_946902985.2). Lineage (NCBI taxonomy): Eukaryota > Metazoa > Arthropoda > Insecta > Orthoptera > Tettigoniidae > Meconema > Meconema thalassinum. Next base: position 1,467,929,621 of record OX336389.2, on the reverse strand, counting down.
TATGTCAAAATTTGACATTCGTTATTTATATCATGTGTTATTTCGGCAGTTAATTAGCCACAAGTTATTAAGTGTAGGTTTAGTCCATATAATGTATTATCATGATTAGGTTTTGTTACGGTATTAAGTTGACAGAAGTCAGAGGCTGTTTTTGTAATTAGCTAGCGCTTGAGCACTAAGGGTCATTTCATGAGCTTACGTCTTCTCCCAGAACAGCACGATGTGAAGAAATACTTTACCCACGTAGTCAACAACAAAAGCCAAGAGACAAGCGAGCGGTACTGAGAAGGGTTGCGCCGAGTGACAAAGGTGCGGGAAGTGGAAAGAGGAGGCCTGAACAATGGAGACGGTCGCGGAGCGACTTAGGACGAGACTCCTTTATGTGAAGTCGCAGGAGAACTCAACGAGACCTGGTGGAAGACAGTCGCAGGAGGACAGTTTTGCAAGAGTTGTATTTAGGACGTATGCCAGTCCGATACATTATGGTGTTGGCAGTGTCATGCGCATAACATCATAAGAGTGGTTAAGGGACTTACAATCCACCACCATTATTAATTCTGAGTAATCTAAATACCACAGAATTAATAGTAGCCTGTTATTTACAATAAATTCCACGTATGAAGATGTACTTCTACCGCCTACAACAGCAGCTTTCTCTTGGGGAGAGACTCTTCAATAAAGCCAAATCATCGTTTGGTAAGCTCATTGACTTTATGCACAAGCTCTCTTTCTTCACTCTTGAATAAATCAACCTAAAGTAATAAATTCAGATCTAGATCAAATTAAATTCATAACGCCTCCGTTTTCTTGCAACTTTTGCCTGTCTTAAATTCTTTTGTTTACTTTCTACGTTAAGTCATTAATTAATGCATTTTCCTAACTTGTTTGTTTTTGATGCCATTAAATTTTTATTTAAAGTAAATGCAGTCTGTCTCCTTTCTAGATGATAGAAATAGATATAAGCCATCCTCTTTTCCCCGAAGCAAATGTTATTCAGGTTAATGACTAAGTCATACCACGACTTGAGTCGATGGAGTCTGGTGAATGTTCTACCTGAGCTAGGACGTAAAGTTATTTATGATTTATTGGCTTATCGCTCTCAGATCGAACCCTTGGCGCCCAACACTCTTACATATAACTTCAGATCCGGTGACCACTGATGGGTCATATCAAATGGTAAGTCAGGTAAAAAAAAATGGATACAGAAATTAATAATCTGGCAGGTTTTGGTCTTATATATTGTTCCAAATTTACATAAACAGCCAGAAGTACCGTTACAATATGTCGCGTTGAAGACTGATTACAATTTTGTAACACATCATTTCCAAATTGTATCTCGTTTTGTGGTATTAGGTTAAAAAGCAATAAATTGTGTTGTAAATAAAATACAACACAAAATACATTGTGTTGTAATAAACTATGTTGTATAATAAAAATTTATTTCATAGAAGTGCTTTGAAAAAGCCATTAACAGAAGCGTAAAATAACAACTTCTGAAACAGAAATCGTTCAAACGTATTGTGAAGCCTGTGTAAATATATTTTAAAGGAGCAAAATACTTTGAAATGCTGCATAAGAAGGCGGCAATCAGTGAAATCGAACTCAGTCCCGTCGCTAGCGCGCAGCGAGCAGATTACAAGCCGATTGCGGCTGGGTAGGCAACCCATTTTACAGTTCCGTGTTACCGACAGCAGTGGCTCAGCTGGCTAAAGCGCAGCGTAAGGTCATGGGACCAAGCTCTCTGCTGACTCGGTAGACGCGTGGGTTCGAGCCCCACCGTCGGCCGTCCTTGTGAATGGTTCTCCGTGGTTTCCCATTTTCAACACCAGGCAAATGCTGGGACGGTACCTTCTGATAGCCCAGGCCGATTCCTTCCACATCCTTGCCCAGTTTCATTCATCTTCATCCATTCCATCTCTCATCCCGACGCGCAGGTCGCCCACGGGCGTCGAATAGAAAGACCTGCACTCGGCCTCTGAGGAGGCCACACGAAAAAAAAAAGTTCCGTGTTGAATCGGAACAGTCTGCACAGTATACAAGTCCAATTTTTAGCCCATCCTTCAAGATCTTGCCCTGTTTCGACGGGTGTAGAAGTAGATCTTGAATCCAGATCCTTAAGAATTTGTTGTACGAAGCTGTTTAGCTGAATGGTTTTTCAACTTGTCTTCCGTGTGGAGTTTCAGACTGGATGAACCATGTCAAGGTATAATTTATCGTTGATGTTATAATTCCAGCTATTCCCTAAATGAGGAGCCACTTTAGGACGCTACTTTACAAATTGAGACCATTTGGCCAGCCAACATAATCCTAATTTTATCTCACCCTTCTTTCTAAAAGAACACTTGTATTGTACACCAAGTGACCACTATTCCCTTTACCTTCCGTGGGGAAATATTTCTCTCCCCATTTTGTATAACACTGGTATGTTGTTTGTCCTCACACTATACTGTAATATCAATTAAGAGAATCCGTTGCACTTCGATGGGCAGAGGATAGCAAGTGACTAGCCCGTAAAATATGAGAGAAAGGTTGAAATGTACGTGCTTGTTAACAACTTATTCACCTGCTCAGTTCACTTTCATAAAAGTTCCGAAATCATTCCAGACAGAAATTAGAAATCCGAACATCCAACCCTCCCTAAAAAACGTAAAAATTTGTAAAAAATAAATAAATTTCTCTATAAACATGTAAATATATGAAATATTTGAAAACAGGTCGCCATAGCTATATTACGGAGGAACGAAAGTTCGCTCTCTTTAAACACCCAGTTATCTGCAGACTGCTAGCCATACCTTCAAGGACATATTTACAAAAGAGTTTGTTGTTCTTGTAGAGGTTTGGACATCATGATCACTTAGGCCCGTGCAGAATGTGTCTGATAACCTGTGTTACTGCGGTGTTTTAAGTGTGTGTGTGAGGCAAGGATTGGGCCTTAGTAAGGAACCGTTGAGGCATTTGCCTAGAATAGAAGTAGGAAACCACGAGGCTGAGTGAATCCCGTTGACAGAGCCGGAATTGAACCTGGAGCTCAGGGATGGCGACCATTGGGCGACGATGTGGTCATTGAGTAGGCGTGAAGAACATGGCTGATTCTTCAGGAGAACGCTTTTAATCACTGAATCACATTGAATCGGTATACAGTGTGGTCCACCCGCCCCTTATTATTTAGTTTTATGAAACCCAACTAATATCGCATTTCTCCTGATGGTCGATATTGCTTTGCGCTGTGACTGTGTGACAGCAATGCAATTGGGTCATGGGTCTAGCAAAGAAAAACCGACCTTAAACTTTTCCTCGCCAAATACTATGGCCCATTCTACTAACATATGACTTACTGCTCCTTGAAATAACACACATACACGTAATACGATCGAATTAATAGCTTACGCCACGTGATCTGTAATAGTAGAAAGTTAAATCAACACCATAAACCGTGATTGAAGACTTTGAGATGGACTTAAACGTATGAGGTGGGACGGCTACAGTAACTAAAGCACGTTTAGCGTGCGGTATCTCCCATGTGTTTGTGCCTGAGAGGTTTAAAGCCTGACCGAACGTGGTGGGCGCGAGCGGGTAGAATGCTGCTTCGAATCCAGTAATAGGTATACTTTTTTGAACGAAAGCCCACATTCCATTTTAGTCGGGATGTAACTACATTGCCACATTTATTGCCTTGCGACGTATTTTTGTGAAGAGTACGTTGAATTTTGATGATTTATAAAGAGAATACGATCTAATTGGTACGTTATGCCACGTCACCTGTAATGGCAGAAAATTAAAAAAACTGGCATGAATATTAACATAACATATCGAAGTGTTGCTCCGGAGGTCCGGGTTCGATTCCCAGCTCTGCCAAGGAATGTAATACTTGTCTGAGGGCTGAAATTGGGTACACGTAGCCTCGTGAAGCAAATATGAGAAGAAGTGTGTTCGATTCCCATCTCAGCCACCCTGGAAATGGTTTTCCGTGGTTTCACACTTCTAATCCGGCTAAATTCCGGGACGGATTCTATCTTAAGGCCACGGCCGCCTCCTTCCCAATCCTTCATTGCAAATACACACATCATTACAAGCCCGCAACAACTCGGGTTATCAGACAAATTCTACACACACATCCAAGTAAACGGGGCTAAATAACCGCGATATTCTAGCCCCTCAAATGAAACAAAACAACAACATATCGAAGGATATTCTGATCGCCAGTGCTTGCATCGAAGTATAGGCTATGTATTCCTTAGAAATTCCCATGGTATTATTAGCATACTTTCGATTTTTGCAAAAAATGAAAGTAGACTTATGAAATCTACACAGGGCCAAAAAATGTGTGGTGTCTGTCTGTGTGTGTGTGAGTGTGTGTACTCTGAATGTCTGCCCCCCCCCCCCCCGCCACCCTATTAATTCGAACACGGTGAAACCGAATTGAACGATATTTGGTACAGAGGTAGAACTAGCAAAGGGCACCTCAGTGTCATGTTTTATATTGCCACCATCTTGACGGAAACGTAATGGCGGCCACCCAAATGTTCAAAGCTTAAATCAAATTACGAATAACTTAATCATCCGATCTCTACCAAATTTTGCAAAAACATATATTTATATGGCGAGCGTCTTTTGACTAAACTACAAAGTAATCAGCCCAAGAGTTTGCAGATGGCGGCCATGTATGTGTGCAAATCGATTCCCCCTATCTATTCAAACACGGTGAAACCGAATTGAACGAAATTGGGTACAGAGGTAGCACTAGCGTAGAACACGTCAGTGTCATGTTTTATATCGCCACCATCTTGACGGAAACGTAATGGTGGCCACCCAAATGTTCCAAGCTTAAATCAAATTACGACTAACTTAATCATTTGATCTCTACCAAATTTTGTAACAACATATACTTGTATGGCGAGCGTCGTTTGACTGAACTAGAAGGTCATCAACCCATTATATTGCAGATGGTGGCCATGTATGTGTGCAAATTGATTCCCCCTATCAATTCAAACACGGTGAAACCGAATTGAACTAAATTTGGTACAGAGGTAGCACTAGCAAAGGGCACTCCAGTGTCATGTTTAATATCGCCGCCATCTTGATGAAAACGTAATGGCGGCCATCCTAATGTTAAAAGCTTGCATCAAATTACGACCAACCTAATAATCTGATCCCTACCCAATTTTGCAACAACATACCTTTATGTATAGAGATTCTTTTGACCATATTACAAGGTCATCAGGCAAATAATGTACGGATAGCGGCCATGTATGTGTGCAAATCGATTCCCCCTATCTTTTAAAACACGGTGAAACCGAATGGAACGAAGTTTGGTACAGAGGTAGCACTAGCAAAGGCCACCTCAGTGTCATGTTTTATATCGCCGCCATCTTGACGGAAACGGAATGGCGGCCACCCAAATGTTAAAAGCTTAAATCAAATTACGACCAACCTAATAATTTGATCTCTACCAAATTTTTTCAACATCATACCTTTTTGTGGGAAGCATCTTTTGACTGAACCACAAGGTCATCAGCCCAATAATTTACAGATAACGGCCATGTATGTGTGCAAATCGATTCCCCATATCAATTCAAACACGGTGAAACCGAATTGAATGTTTGTTTTTACAGAGATAGCACTAGCAAAGGGCGAATCATATTCATGTCTAATATCCGTATAGCGCGTTGTATTTCAAGAAGCTACTACAACCAACAATCAATTATAATCCTTGAAAAGGACAAAGCGTTATAACAATACCCATGCATTTAGGAGAAAGTAGGCTATACGTTCTTTACCGAACATCTTGTTTTGTTATTAAATTTTAACAAAAAGTTTTAGCATATCTTTAGGCCCGTATCACACGACACTCGCTGGCAAGGAAGCTGCTGTGATCGCTGGTACAAAATCCTGTATGATTCTGTTCTCTTCGTCAGTACACCTGCTTGTATGACCGAAGTGTATCACACGCTCGCATTTTGTACGCAAGTTGTATGAAATAAAACCGAAGGGCTGTCATTTGAGGGCATTATTTGCTGTTCTTTCGCCTTATTAACGCAAAGCGGTCGCGAAACTTGCTTTAAGTAAATTAGAAAACATGCCAGGTACTGAATGAATGCATTCCAATCAATATTTAGGATCTAACTGTAATAACTGAATATTTTACCATACGTGTTAATAAGAAGCGCAACAAAAACCTCGAGAGTGTGTTTGAAATGTGTGCAAGTGTTATTGCACCCGCTCGCTCTTTCGAAGATCCCGGGTTCAAAACTATCCAACGGCAGAATTTTTAAATTCTTTTTAAATATACCCTCCCTACCTCGAACAGCAAGATTTCAACTTGGTTTTGTTCACATTATCTACGAAGACGATAGGGAAAGCTATTTTCTTGTCTCATTTAAATGGTTATTTTCCCTAAATACTGTTCAAAACCATGGATGGATACTATTCGTTATAATTATTATTTTTTTAGTCGATTTTACCCTCCAGGTTAGGTTTTTCCACGGACTCAGCGAGGGATCCCATCATTGCCACCTCTATGGGCAGTGTCCTGGAGCTTGAAACATCTTGTCTGCGGGATACAACTGGGGAGGTGGAATCAGCACCTCGCCCAGGTGGCCTCACCTGCAAAGCGAACAGGGTCCTCTTGAGGGATGGGAAGGGAGGGGACGATCGGAAGGGATAGGCAAGGAAAAGGGAAGGAGGCAGCCGTGGCCGTACGGTAGGTAACATCCCTGTATTTGCCCGAAGGCGAAGTGGGAAACCACGGAAAACCACTTTGAGGATGGCCGAGGTGGGAATCAAACCACCTCTACCCATTTGGACCACCCGAGGCTGAGTAGACCCCGTCCCAGTCCTCATACCTCGTTTCAAATTTCGTGGCAGAGCCGGGAATCGAACCCAGGTCGTCCGGGGTGGCAGCTAATCACGCTGACTACTACGTAACGGAGGCGACTCTATTCGTGATAATTAGAATGTTAATAGTTCAATATTTATCCCAGAATCATAATATGACACGTTCTGTAATTACTGCCTTGATACTCAGCGGTAACGTTCTCGCTTGCTGTGCCGAAAGTTGCAGGTTCGTATCCTGGCGCAGTCAGCTGGCATTTGAGGGTGCGCAAATGCGAGGGAGCCGTGTCAGTAGATTTACTGGCACGTTGAAGATCCCCTTCGGAGCAAAATTCCGGCACCCCGGCGTATCTAAAAGCCAGAGCAGTTAAAAGGGACGTAAAACCAACAATGTTATAATTATCTGTATTTACAGTATGTTTGGGGCAGATGACCTCGTAGTTCCGCCCCTTAAAACCTCACTAAACAACTATTACTGTAAGTGTATAGCAAGCGCTTTTGGCACAGACGCCGTTGAAATAAATTATTGTTTCGGTCTGATGTATTTATTCGTGAGCCTACCCACATAACAAATCTATTTGTTATGTGGGTCGTCTTAGTGAGTCGGAGTTTTCCTTTAAACAAGGGTGGTCAAAATTTCGAACACTTGCTACCTTGAATATACAGGATAGGCTATCTTGCTTTCGTTCTACAGATCATTATGTCGTCGTCCAATCTGGCTGCGTACCATCGGAGAAGTACGGTCAATTTCAGGACAAAATAAAAAAATCACTCGTTGGAACAGATAGATATGCGTCCATAATACATCCACAATAAACGACATTAAGAAAAAAAATGCACTAGTTAGAGGTTCGAACCTACTAGAATGCGACTTCGTTGACGCTACTCCAGCACTTCTTGATTTAGCCACCTTAGCTACCGAGAACCATGGTTTATTGCTGGCACGTATTGAGTCTATTCGTAGACGCTTCATGTCCAAATGTAAGAAGGTTTCATTCGGAGCTCTGATCGTTTCAATCATGCATTATATTTGAGGTCATTGAAAGAACACTGCCACTATTGATTTCTACTATATTCGCAAGGATGTACTCAACGGTAAAGTTGTACAATGGACGTAAAGGAGCAGGTACGAATGTTTTTAGGATGACTGTGATATACGCGTTAGTTGGGCTGCCTTCCTCCAAAAAAAAAAATAAGGGGCTGGTGGACCACACTGTATATTTGGGTTACAGTAATTTGTTTTCAATGTTAACATTGCGCATTTCTTGCCACGGTGGGGGAGTGGTTAACGTGTGTGACTACCAACCCCAAGCGTGCATATTCGCTCCTGGCCGTGGTAAGTGATTTTTGAAAGGCGACAAAAATAACGACATGCATATCATACGTTGTTGGCATGTCAAAGAACGCATTTGAATTCAGTAGGCCGTGTTCATAATGGCAAAATTAATCTCGGGATTTTCCGCCAACACAAAGTTCCTCCATTCTCTACTAGAAAGCGCTACAGTGTCAAGGAGCTTAGATATCTAACCTCCTTGACTTTCATAGCGTTGCAAGGAACGACGAAATTCGACATGCAGGCTGCCCTCTGGGTTTCAAATAACAAAGCTTGCACCCGGCATCCGAGGCCATACGATATTATTTTTATTATATTATTATTATAATGCCGCATTTATTGCATCCGAGGTGAAGCGATTTTTAAAATATCGTTTAAAGTTATTCTCAGTGTAATATTCCAGGAACAGTTCGTTATCAGCAGACCACGGGGTGTTATAGCTAAGTGGAAACATCAAAACAGTTTAAAGAGGTGGCTTATCGTAGAACTCCAGAGTTGGTCTTTGTGCCGAGTTCACTCTCATTGTTAACCACCTCGCGCAATTGATATGCACATTTTCATTGACGTGCAACTCTGATACAGATTACTACGGCCATTACGCACCATGGTGACTCTCCAATGAGATCCCGACTTAAAATGAAATAACTACAAACATTTGCCTGCTCGATGTAGAGAGAAAGTGCGCTGCCGGAGATGGCTTATTAACATTTCATAGATCTTGCGAGTTGCGAGCCCCCTGGACAACTGACGAGCCGAGACGAGGGGAAATTGAAATGGCAGGAAGACAGCGTGGGCGTTGTGGAATAATTCATGCAGGTAACTTGAGAACTTGACAGTCTCTGCCTTAGCTAAACCTGCCAACTCTCACTAAAACCCAGTGTTCTTATTAATCGCACACATTAATCGAAGGTAATCATAGTATCGTACCCGAGACATTATAGATACCAGCATAATAATTGTACTTCATAAAGTAGCAATCAAATACGCTATGGTTTCACTTGCGAACACTCAAATGGTGCTTTTGATCGTATTCCTGAAGGAAGGTTCCTAGTTTCATGAGGTCTCACGTCACTCTGTAAAGAGTTTACAACTCAGGAATAAGTTTGTCCTTTGTATTTCAGTGAGTGTGTTATGGGGCTGAGGTTTCAAATGGAGCAAAAGGACTGGGTAGAAAGAGCGATTCTATCATTTGCCTCGAGTGTGATTGAGTATGTGAATATGATATAAAACCCGCAACAAATTGCACGTAGGAGGACCGTTGCCTCCACCTTGATTCAAACTCTGTACCTTCGGAGGGTATTGGCCTAGCCAGCCGCCTGACTTGCCCATAAGGTGGCTTTGTTGTATCGCATTTACATTGTCCCAAGACAGGACGTGCTATGAATCAACGACAGCCCCGGGTCGCTGGATTGGAAGGGGAGGTGCTATTCTATAGCCTGCGATGTCACCTGACCTGAATACACCTTAATTATTTCCTATGGGGATAACTAAAGTGACTTGTGTGTGAGACCCCAGTGGATACGGAGATAGACTTAGTTGCCAGAATTGTAGCTGGCTGATACGCGATTCGAAAACACCAGACATATTTGTCATAGTGCGTCACAATCTTCTTCGCTGATGTCATGCTTGCATTGAGGCTGCTGCCCGTCAGTTTCAGCACATTTTGTAAGATACAGTACAAATGGTACGTGTATTCTGTCAATGATGGTATTTGCCGTTACCTGCAACTAATGGAAATAAGAAAGTACGAAGTAATGTGATTTGAGTCCTATTTTCTTCTTATGCAGACTTCTCCGCCCCAGGTTCCTTACCTCACATTGTTCAGTGGATCATTCTCTATGTCCTGTGAAATGTGTGCACGCTCTTACGGAAACAGCCTGCATATGACGCGGGACATACAGTAGGTTCACTAACTTTGAAACAAACCTAAAATCATTAATCACGAACGGAAAGGAAGAACGCTCGACATAAAGGAAGTAATCGAGATACACTTAGCTAAAATGAAAATCCACAGCCTGCTTCCAGTCTCCGACCGGGTCAGGAATGGAATGAATGAAGCCCCCATCTAGCGGCGAGGATATGAACTGTGCCGGCTGCCGAGGCCTGACGCACTCCTCTGGGGCAATGATTAAATGAATGACAGATGAAATGAAATGATAGTGGAGAGTGTTGCTGGAATGAAATTGCGACAGGGAAAACCGGAGTACCCGGAGAAAAACCTGTCTGCCTCCGTTTTGTCCAGCACAGATCTCACATGGAGTGACCGGGATTTGAACCACGGACCCAGCGGTGAGAGGCCGGCGTGCTGCCGCCTAAGCCACGGAGGCTCCACTTAGCTAAAATAAATAACTCTAATAATCTAAACGAACACACGAGAATTCACCTCTCTTTACACTGCTGGTCAAGTTGTATGCCTCTCACCAAGGCGGACCGGGTTCGATTCCCGGTCAATGCATGTCAGGTTTTCGGAGTGAAATGCCATGTCCTGTGGTTCGGATTCCACGTAAAAAGAGGTCCCGTGGCTCATGATCGCGAGATTAACGGTCACGTTAAACTACAACTTCCTTCCTTTCTCTTTACACTACTAACGAGGGAAGTACCCCTGCTCGAACGGCGAAAACCGTCTGAAAGTGGGTTTAAAGTACAGTACTGTATACAGTTGTACCTATGTCAATAGCTATCAATGCCATTCATCTGTAAAAGTACGTGTTTGGTCGCCAGCGCCATCTGAGTATGTGATAATGTGATCACCGTGGCATTTGAGTTTGGACTATTGCAATGCGGAAACATTGTAAATAATGGAGTAGGTCTAGATGTTGCCCTTGTTAAGGGTGCGTACTGTTCCATTCCGCTGTGTTTTAATCACTTCATTGAAACTCCACATTTACACTTCGACGTCGCATGAAGGACAACACAGTATCATCTATTATGGGAAAGATGACTATGTCGACACGGTACTGCATGTGTTAAGCTTTCTTGTTGCAAGCAAGTGTTCAACCTTTTACCAGATGATACTGCACCATATCGGTTTCTTGTTAATATAATGGTCCGAATTGCCTGTTGCACGGTAGCTTCTGCTGCGAATTGTGTTCCTGCAATCTTTTTGTAATGTTACCACATATATGCTAAAGGTCTAATCAATTGCTAGGAATGGACTTTCCCTAATATAATGGTCCGAATTTCCTGTTGCACGGTAGTTTGTGCTACGAATTGTGTTTCTGCAATCTTCAGACACCGTAACTTCCAAACATTGATCGTACACTAATGCGGGGTTTTACAGATAAATGCCCGTGTTGGGTAGTAGAACAGACATATCTTCGTGTGATAAGCGCACTGCCAGTCGGTTTTAGCAGTTCGAGCTGGGGTACTTCCCTTGTAAGAAACACCCTTCGTAGGAAACGAGATACAATATGACGGTGTAGCCAGGCTAGATCAGGAGGCAATTCATTGATTAGGATGTACATTTTAACAGATCATCAATAAACCGAAGCTGGCATTATCGGCAGTAATAATCCACGACATTCTCAATAGTACGATTGCGTTCAAAGAGGGCAGTTTAGCTTATGCGTGACGAGAATTGAAACTGGTCCAGAATACAGTAACATACACCATATGGTACATTGCAAGACGAACATAGACAGGATAAGCCCAAGGAGGGGAAAGGATTACGTGGTAGCAGCTTGCACAAGGAAAATCCTTCCAGTTCAGTGTAGACAGTGGAAGTGGCAGGAGTTGCACGAGACCGGATCCCTCATCGCTCAAACGATAAGCTAACTTCATATTCAATTCCAACCTAACCATTCACTAATAATCACAGGTATCTCGCGAAACAAGCAAACTTGGAGGTCAATAACCAATAACAATATCTTGACAAACAATCAAATATATGAAAATAAGAATTTTTCCGCCTATTCAATACTTTTAATTTGACACTTATTATGGGTACATGTTTCGGGGCCCACTTTTGGTCCCTTCCTCAGCCCTCAATCTTACATTTAGGAAACGTCCAGAATAAACAACATCGAAGTTCTCGACGATGGCATAGAAAATACACTACACACAATAAATAGTTAAAAACACTAAAACATTGTCTAAAAACTAATAAAATAACATGCAATGGTTCTCAATATTTCAGGTACACATATTGCACTTGTTCTGTCCTGTGTTGTGATGAGGAACGTCATTTGACACTCATGACGACAAAAAAAAAACCACATGAATTGACATTGGAAGAACAGTTCAATGTCTATAATTGTTATTTTCTTATACTCCTTTTGTAGCATGTCTTGTATTAAATTGAAAAAATTCTTAAAAACACTTCTTCAAACGATGTGGTTTTTCAATTTCACCTTCAACTGAGCCGTCACTGGCGGAGCGAGATTGTCCTTGCCAAGCAAATATAAAGAGTAGGGGAGAGATAGGGGTTCTGCCACCCCCCCTCCGCTACTCACAATGCGAGCCGATAACCCGTGATCGGAGATTCACGAATGAGGTGTCGTTGGACTCGCGCTGATGGAGGATTTCCTATGGACCGACGTCGAAGTGTAAATGTGGAGTTTCAATGAAGTGATTAAAACACAGCGGAATGGAACAATATGAAAATTTTTGTTTTCGAAAGTAGGTGATAGTTTGAAAACCAAACATGATAGAATGTTGTGCAATAGCTTAAACGAACGGTCTCTATATCCTTTATTTTTTATAATAAAACGTTTTTATTTTTTACAATTTTTTTGAAAAAAGTTCAATTTTGAAATTTTTATATTTTGGAAACTAGGAATTTTACAAAAAAGTTTGTTTGACGTAAATAAATGGTCCCTACCCCCTCTACCATCAAAATAAATTTCAAGCCTCTAGGACTAAAACTGTGCAGTAGTGTGAATTGGAGAGTTCTCCCCCCCCCCCTCCTTTCATATTAACTTTGGACGATATCTCCCGAACGCGTGGTCGGAATTTAACGAACGAGGTATTGTTGGCGTTGGGATGACGTTCTCTTGGCTAAGCATGTGTGTTGGTATTTTTTATTTTTTTGAAAATTGTTGTTTTTTGGATTGGTGCTATTTTGGAAACGGTGAACTTTGGGAAAAAGTTTGTTTGACGTTAATGAAAGGTGGGTATGCCCTCTAGGCGGACAGCAAGTTTCAAGGGTGTAGGAGGAAAAACAAAATGATAGCCTACTTTCTCGCGAACATTGGTAATCATTGGCGAACGGATGGTCGGATTTTAACAAATGAGGTGTCGTTAGACTCGAGCTGACGTCCTCTTTCCTATAGACCACTCGTTATATTTTTCAAAAATGTTTTGAAAAATTTTGTTTTCGAAAGTAGACGATAGTTTGAAAACCAACATGATAGAATGTTGTGCCATAGTTCAAACCAATGGTCTCTATGACCTTTATATTTTATAATAAAACTTTTTTATATTTTGAAATGTTTTGAAAACCCTTAAATTTAGAATTTTTACTATTTAGGAAACAAACACGTTGACAAAAAAAATTGTTTCAAATAAATGAAAGGTCCCTATCCCCTCTACCACGAAAATAAATGTCAACTCTCCAGGACAAAAAATAGCCAGGCATTTTAATTTTTTTTTAAATAAAAGAGTGTTTGTAGACAGAGCCGGCATCGCTTGACGTATGTTACAACGAGGCTATGACTGAGCATGGTGAATACTGGAAATGGCTACTTCGACGGGGCCGATGTATGGCAAAACGAGGGATTGCTTTTCGAAATTTTTTCCTATGACGAATGAATGAAGGCGAATATTTTGAAATGTGACAAGCATGCTAAGATTTTTTACCCCTGAAGGGGATCTTTAACGTTTTAGTTAACGGTGATAATCGAGATCGCTCTCTGACACAACAGACGGTTGTAGGATATGACCAAGTGATTCTTAGACGTTGGCGATCACGGTGACTGTGCCCGGAAGAAATGAATAGCTATTTTGGTGGGATGGTGGGGGGCAGCTTATGACGGTTGGTTTTGTGACATTTCCTATGACAGATAGAGGCGAATATTTGAAAATGTGTTAAGTGTACTAGGATTTTTTACCCCTAAAAGGGATCTTTTACATGCTAGTAAACGGTGATAAGCGAGACTGCTGTCTGGCACAGTAAATGGTTTTAGAATATGGAAACCTATAATATTTGCTCGACCAAGTCATGTGCATGTACGCAAAGAGCCAAAACGGTAAGGTCGTTGGCCTGAAATGTTATAAACTAAATATTGAACTGGGTAAAGTCATGTGTTTTAGGATGAAAGTATGTGGTTAACATGATCATGTATTGAGGATGGCCGCTTGCTAGTAATTATTATTACAGTAAAATGTTTAATAATAATAATAATAATAATAATAATAATAATAATAATAATAATAATAATAATAAGACACACACACATGTTTTGAATGCTAACACGCACACAGTCCAGCTCACTGGTCACTGAATATTGTACCTAGCCAGAGAACTCGTGAGAGCTGTTGCTGGTGCGGATGGCATATTTTTTTTTCAGCCCTTGCCTAGCCACAGTATGTGTTTCCGAGCCTCTTATTGGCTGTTACGTCATGCCATTATCCTGGTTCCGAATCGAGATGGTAGGTAGTAGCTGGGGTCATATCCGATCAAACATGGAGGAAGGTTATCGAGTGAGCTGTGGATAATATTCGATGTTGAATTGCATTATTAGCGTGAAACAGGCATGAAACTTGCTTTAGATCAAGTTTAGAAGAACCCACGCAGCAAATGAATGCGTTCCAATAAACATATATGGTCTATGTGAAATCATTCGACATTTAACCACATGTATTAAGATCTATGATAATATATAGCGCAAAATCCAAACAAGAACTTGCAACAAAAATAAATGATGATTTAAAAGTCCTGGACAACTGGTGTAAATTAAATGGATTGCTGCCTAGTACAAAAAAGACAAACTATATATATTTCACTAAACCTAGCAACGGCAAAGAAACCATGATTCCTGTAACACTACATAATACAGTAATTGAAAGGGTCTCATCAATAAAATATCTCGGCCTGAATTTTGATGAACATCTGAGCTGGCAAGAACAGATATACAAAGTTAAGCAAAAAATTCTTCCTGCAATAGGAGCAATATTCAATTTACAACATGTTCTTCCATCTCATATATTAATTAAAAACACTGTATTACAGTCCAGTACATAACCATATAACATATATGTGCAGTATTTGGGGAAGATGCACTACCAGATTATTAAATCAAGTAAGTACTCTCCAGAAAAGGGCAATTAAAGCAGTTTATTCCCTTCCCTTACACACCCATACAGCAGATTTAGTTCGAATCTCAGGAATCCCCCTTCTAGAAACCTGTATAAAAGTATCTGCTTCTCTGTTCATACATAAAAGTGGAGAACTCTCGTATAAAGGCACAATAAAGTTTCCTCTACAAGGACAAAACTATGAGTATAACACCAGAAATTCCAAGAACCTTGCAATTCCCAGGGTCTACACCTCTAAATACGGCACCAAAAGCATATTTAACCAGGCTATAAAGGATTATAATACTCTCCCAGCACATATAAAGTCAATAAATCCTGTCTTAAAATTTAAAAAAGCCTGCAAACAATTCTTCACAACTACACTCTGATACTTCCTAATTTATAAAATTAATAAAACCTTGAATAGTAACTTACTGTCATTGTAAAATACTCTGTAACTTTGTTTTTGTATGTTAAATAATATTTAATTTTCTTTATTATATAACAATGTATAGTCCTACAATAGGGCCTTGCCCTCTAGGACATCCTCTGTATGAAAATAAAAAAAACAATAAAACAGAAACGTCATTTGCGAGTGCAGATGTGCACGAGTGTCATCGTCCGAGCTTGCTAACTTGTTGTTAACATAAAAGCCAACACATGAAATCATCGTGTGTTAAAGTTTAAACAAATACCTTGGCCAAAGGCATACGTTGATTTTTTTTACCAATGTTAGTCCATGATCTAGAGCCTGTGTAAGTGCCATGTAATGCACAACGTGGTATAGGATTTACTGCCAACAGGTGCTTACTGCGTATGACAAGGCTGGCTGTAGACTAGTGGGTTAGACAGCCTTTCTTGCTAAGGGTCTCCTATATACCCTAAACCTGACAATACATGTTAGTTCTGAACATTTATTGGTGTATCGCATAATGAGTTTATATATAGAACTTATACAAGCACATCTTGCACGCGGTCAAACTTCACAAGAGTCACATGCAACACGCAAAGTATGTTTCCGCTACCTAGCGGTAAATATGAGCACTACCTGAACAATTAGCATGCCACCTAGCGGAGGATATGAACACTTACTAGTGATATCCAAAGTGAGCTGAGGTTAGGTTAGATAAAGTTAGGTTAGCCATGAAAATAAGCTACCAGAATAAGCTACCAAAAATAATTGGATTTTAACCTTGAGGTCTTGGGTCCCAACTCGATTATGCCCAGAATTGAATTATCATCTGAGAGTTGAAAGGTTAGGTTAGGTGAAGTTAGGTTAGGTTAGGTTAGGTGAAGTTAGGTTAGGTAAAGTTGGGTTAGGTTAGGTTAGGTTAGTTTAGTGAGCTAAAGATAAGTCTTTAAATATTCCCTCTCTTTCAAATACTTTCCAACACCAAGAAAAAAATCCACTAAATACATTGATAAAAATAACTTGTCAAATAAGCCAATACAAAAGCCAATACAAAAGCCAACACAAAAAGCCAACAAAAAAGCCAACACAAAAAGCCAACACATAAGCCAGTATATATAAGCTTATGGTAGGTCATTCCATCAGCAAAACAGTTGTAACCTTTGTAGTGTGAACATCGTACTGACAGGTCAGTTACTAATATGGAACTTACTACAACCAACAAAGGTAGGCAACGTGCACTTCATCAAGGCAACTCTTATAACTATAATCGTCAGAATGCGAAAGGAATAATATTCTGGCGATTCTCAAAAGAGAGGTCATCAAAATGTCGAGGCAATCTGAAAAGTAAAAATGGAAAGGTTTTAAGTGTGAGTGTTCATCAATGTAGTGCTCCAAACGAACCACGGTTGCTGTTTACAAACAATTATCAAAATGCTAAAAAGCAAGTTCAAGAAAACGATATTGCGCCTAAAAATAGTGCAGTTTTTGTTCAAAAGGACTTATCATGCCCTCAAAAAGTCATGTTAAGACAGTTGTCAACGTCCAAGAAATCTTTAACACTATCAAAATCAACGCAGACTATAAATGAAGTGGACTATATAGTAATAGTGATGATGGTCATGATGATCATGATGATTATAATGATGATAATGGTAATGCTTTGTTTACACCTAAAAATTCATTTGTTAAATTTGTATACTGGAACAAACCCAGTAAGCTAATTCAACGGCTTCGACACTTGCATGCTTTACAACAAACTGGGCATACCGGTCACGATTGGGAAATCAAAGAAATTGAACAAGAGTTACGTCGTTCTAAAATTATTGTGTAATGGCTCTACCACTTTGCGACCACTTTTACCACCACTCTTGGTTCTTATATTTGCTTATTTGCTTCCACTTTTACCTGAGCTCTTTGGATCCATATTTTGCTCTCACATTAAACTATTATCCTTATTACCAAGTTGACTTTACTAGAGCTTAGTCTATGCTTGACAGTTGGCATGGAAATATCAGTGACTAGGTATGGTAAGCCTTATGCATACTATAAAGGATATTCATATATTGTGAAACGAACCAATAAAAACGGAACTGTTATTTGGCGTTGTTCAAAACAACGTTCCAAGCATTGTTGTGGTGACCTAAAAAGTTAAAATAGTGAGTTTTTAAGTGTCAGTGATCATCAATGTAGTGTACTGCATGAAACACAGTTGCCGTCGACAAAAAATCAAGAAAACCATATGGCTACTCAAAATAGTGGATTGTTTAATGAGCAACGTTTAACCCCTGTTCTAAAAGTTATGTTTAATCCGTCTTCCACACCGCAAGAGCCATCAACATCACAAACTATGCAAGAGGTAGTGTTGTTGTTGTTGTCGTTTTAAGGATTGGAACAACTAGGTCATCTGTTCTTGATATGCAAAAAAGTACCGTAGTATTGCAAGAGGATCAAAATGACTAAATAGTAATAACAATAAGGTTTTTATGCCTATAAAACCATTGCGGCTTCCCCAGTTTTTGATGATAATAGTAATGATGATGATAATTGTTGTTTTAAGGGGCCTAACATCTAGGTTATCGGCCCCCAGTTTTTGAAAACAACAGTGAATGGACATTGCTATAAAAAGATCTACAACAAGCCTTGTGTTTAAAAACTATAACAGACTATTGTAATGAGAGAAAGAGTTGTATTAAGTGTGCATCTATTGTCATAATCATGTATACTCTGCAATGTTAAATATTCTAACTTTGTATAAAATAAAACAACATTGTAACATTATTTTGCATTTATTTTCAAACTTTATATACATTTTTTTGGTTTCATGATAATATTTTTTAAGACAATACTAAAAACTAAAACATTATTATTCTATATACATATTTTTTTATTTCAGTCCATTGTCATGCCTTATATTTTCCATTATTATTTCACTTTTTTTTTCATTTAATTAAAACGGACCATGCACCTATTGTTTTTAAAACCTTCATAGATGAAGTGTACAGGTTGCACAGCATTATTGACTTCATCAAAAACACTCTCCGACATATCATTAAACCGTGTAGGCAGAAATGTCTAAAAGTTTTCACATACACAAAGTACACGATCACCATATGCTGTTTTCAATTTCCGAATCTTGATAATGCGGAATGGAATATGCGTTGGCAATTCGCCGAGCTTCTTTGTCTCTAAGCCACATGTTTGACCCACAGCATTCAAAACATTCATTATAGTAGTCTATAAACAAAAGAAAAGCATATCTATTACACTCTAAAACAGCTTTAATAATATTGTGCAATTAGGGATTTTGCACTATGCATGGGTAATAAATTATACTATTTATGCAAGAAATGCCCTAACTGTAGCAGATACTGCTTTTCTGCATATAGCACAAGTGTTGAGTTCTAATGCACACTTGACACAGGCTATCATGTGTCCACAAGGCAAAAATACAACACCTAGTTCATCTTGATAAAAAAATTACATAATTGTTGGTCACACTTTTGTATCTGTTCGTGAGACAAGTCTTTTTTTTCAGCCTCATGTATTTGCTCCGCATGTTCTAACTCTAAAGGCACTTTTATGTCTTGTGCTGCAATCACGTTTTCTTTACGAATAGTGTTCACAAATTCCTGACCTTTAAGCAACACCCTGTATTTACAGTTAAGTAACCAACGAGCATGTTGCACAAAAGGGTCATCAGTCATTTGCCAATCCTTTAAAGCAAATCCACTATAAAAACATAGTGTTTTATCCCCTTCACCAGTATAAAAAATCCAGCTTCACTTATGTAGCTGTTTGGTAAGGTGTTATAATATTAATGGCCAAACATTTTTATAAGATTCTAAACGCTTTTCAACAGAGCTGTACTCTGGGTGTGCTAGTGCTTTAGTCTTGCAAACTCCCAATTTTTCAAATCACATACCAATTCAACACTGTCTATGGCATATGGACCACATATATCGACACTACCGTTGTTGGCTGGTAATACATCATTATTATTATTATTATTTATTTGTGATTCAGCAACGTAAGTGGCGGCCAATGGTCTTGTGGTTCGGTAAAATGGATTCACGGGAATGTTACCACTTGTTTTCCAAGCATGTAAGGACAACAAGGAGACCATCGCAAATGGTCTCTAAAGGGATCATCCCCTTCTTCCCAGTGTGAAAGTTCAATACGACAAATCACACAGCGCACCACATCTTCTCGGTTCAAGTAAAAAAAAACGGCTTTTGCAAGTTCATGTGTCGACAAAAGCCTACAGGCCAGGATTCAAATGTTAACCAACGATCATATTCTGATTTTAAATTTAACCTACGTGGTAAACCAACTTGCTCACTGGTTGTATTTGGTACTAACGCCATGTGTTATAATAAAACTTTTTCTTATTGTAAGTTATTAACGTTGCACAGAGTATTTAAAACACAATGTATGCTTGTTCACTGTCTGTTCATTACGTTAATGGCGCATGACGACACCTAAAAGCAAACAAAATAACCAATCACTCAATCAGTCAATCAATCAATGAATACTTGTAAATAAAACCTTAACGTTAATTGGCATTAATATATCAAAACACCATAAAAATTATAATCAACTGTATGTCGGCACTAACAGTAACCCATGCTCTTATTTTCTTTTTATAAAGCTGCAATCATTTACATTCCCCTTTAACCAATACATAAACAAAAAAAGAATAATGTCATGTCATTTTGTTCAGATTATCATGTTCAAACCTGTGAATATTCGCTGAGTTCATAGGGTACAAAGTTCCTCATTTTCTACTAGAAAGTGCTATAGAGTTTAAGGAGATTATATATCTAACATCTAACCTCCTTGACTTTCATAGTCAAGGAACAACTAAATTCGACAAGCAAGCTACCCTATGTGTGTCAAATAACAAAGCTTGCACCCGGCAACCGAGGCCATACGATATTAATATTATTATTAATATTATATTATTATTATTATTATTATTATAGGGAACGACATGTCAGTTAAATTAAAAATTTTGTTTTTCACAAAATCCAATATGGCCTTGTACTTTCCCGGTAAAAGACGAATATGGTCTTGTACCGGTTGCCAATACATAGTCATTAATCAAGAAAGCAATCATCGTCCTAGTCATGTACAGGTAATGAATTTTTTGTCTACGAGTTATCAGTAGTGGTAAAATGGAATAGCATTTTATGTTAGGCTTACCTGAGTTTTAAATAGTTCACTGCCTGGAAACAATGGTTGCACAATTCTGCGTATCGGGCTTTCAGCGACTGCTACGGCGGTAAGGCTTTTCTTTCCAAGTTTCTAAAAGTAAATAAAATATACCGTTATAAATACCTAAATTCAGGTTAGTACATGCATTTCATAAAATAAAATATGAAACAAAAAAAATGAAACAAGTTAGTTTAAAAAAATAATCCCATCTTCACTTCCAGTGGCTTGTTGCTGTTTCCTTCTAGTGGGTTCAAAAGTAAACTGCTTTCTTGTATCTCAGACATGTAAGGTACACCGGTTATCTGCAAACAAATAAATTAAAAATCAATAATTACCTAATCAATAACTACAAATTTAAGGTTCGTTAGCATGACATTATTAAAATAAAAGGATTTTTCGTCCACAGCTCTACTGCATACGTCCGTGTGCTAAAATGGCAAGTGCATGACTAACGCAATCGTTATCAGTTAGCCTAGCTACAGAAAAAGTTGTATTTTCTCAACGTTTTGACCTTGAACGGTTCTCTGTCTCTCTCTCGCACGTGTTCCCACGCCTCTTCACATTCCTCAATCCGAATAAGATTCGTGTACCTTACACTAGTTTCATGTTTTTAATGAGGAACCAAAATGGCTACCTCTTATACATTGGTAGTCCTACTGTCTCAGAACCAAAATGACGGTCTCTGCTTAAACAGCACACCTGCTAGCCACCACGAGGCAAGTAAGCTGATATCACACTTCCTGCTGACGTAGACATTCCTACCTCGTCCGCACCAGCAACAGCTCTCACGAGTCCTCTGGCTAGGTACAATATTCAGTGACCAGTGAGCTGGACTGTGTGCGTGTTAGCATTCAAAACATGTGTGTGTGTCTTATTATTATTATTATTATTATTATTATTATTATTATTAAACATTTTACTGTAATAATAATTACTAGCAAGCGGCCATCCTCAATACATGATCATGATAACCACATACTGTCATCCTAAAACACATGACTTTACCCAGTTCAATATTTAGTTTATAACATTTCAGGCCAACGACCTTACCGTTTTGGCTCTTTGCGTACATGCACATGACTTGGTCGAGCAAATGTTATAGGTTTCCATATTCTAAAACCATTTACTGTGCCAGACAGCAGTCTCGCTTATCACCGTTTACTAGCATGTTAAAGATCCCCTTCAGGGGTAAAAAATTCCTAGCACACTTAACATATTTTCAAATATTCGCCTCTATCCGTCATAGGAAATGTCACAAAACCAACCGGCATAAGCTGCCCCCCGCCATCCATCAAAATAGCTATTCATTTCTTCCGGGCACGGTAACCGAGATCGCCAACGTCTAAGAATCACTTGGTCATATCCTACAACCGTCTGTTGTGTCAGAGAGCGATCTCGATCATCACCGTTCACTAAAACATTAAAGATCCCCTTCAGGGGTAAAAAATCTTAGCATGCTTGTCACATTTCAAAATATTCGCCTTCATTCATTCGTCATAGGATAAAAATATCGAAAAGCAATCCCTCGTTTTGCCATACATCTCCCCCGTCGAAATAGCCATTTCCAGTATTCTCCATGCTCAGTCATAGCCTCGTTGTAACATACGTGAAGCGATACCGGCTCTCTGTCTACACTCTTTTATTAAAAAAAAAATTAAAATGCCTAGCTTTTCTTGTCCTAGAGAGTTGACATTTATTTTCGTGGTAGAGGGGTTAGAGACCTTTCATTTATGTCAAACAAATTTTCTTGTCAACGTGTTAGTTTCCAAAATAGAAAAAATCAAAATTTAAGGGTTTTCAAAAATCTCAAAATATCAAAAAGGTTTATTATAAAAAAATAAAGGTCATAGAGACCATTGGTTTTAACTATGGCACAACATTTATCATGTTTGGTTTTCAAACTATCGCCTACATTCGAAAACAAAATTTTTCAAAAAATTTTTGAAAAATATAACGAGTGGTTTATAGGAAAGACGACGTATGCTCGAGTATAACGACACCTCATTTGTTAAAATCCGACCATCCGTTCGCCAATGATTACCAATGTTCGCGAGAAAGTAGGCTATCATTTTGTTTTTCCTCCTACACCCTTGAAACTTGCTGTCCGCCTAGAGGGCATACCCACCTTTCATTAACGTCAAACAAACGTTTCCCCAACATTCACCGTTTCCAAAATAGCACCAATCCAAAAAACATCAATTTTCAATTATTTTAAAAAATACCAACACACATGCTTAGCCAAGAGAACGTCATCCCAACGCCAACAATACCTCGTTCGTTAAAATCTGACCACGCATTTGGGATATATCGCCCATAGTTTATATGAAAGTAGGGGGGGGGGGAGTAGAACTCTCCAATTCACACTACTGCACAGTTTTAGTCCTAGAGGCTTGAAATTTATTTTGGGGGAAGAGGGGGTATGGAACATTCACTTACGTCAATCAAACTTTTTTGTAAAATTCCTAGTTTCCAAAATATAAAAATTTCAAAAATGAACTTTTTTCAAAAAAATGTAAAGAATAAAAACGTTTTATTATAAAAAAAGGACATAGTGAACCCATGTACCATTGGTTCAAGGGGTCGAATCCATATTTTATTGGTGAAAGAAAAGAGGAAAGATACAGTCTTCATTGGAACTTAGAAAGATTCTATGCAAGAGGACTGGTTTAATCTTGTGCAAGAGTAAGGGACCAGGTGGCCAGGAAATGATATCACGCGTGACGCACCGATAAGGAGCGATCATGGCTATAATTAGAACGAGAGGAACTTTCTGTTTGGAGTGAGTGAGAGAAGGTTTCGGAAATTGAGCTTACGTTGCAGTAAAACTGCAACCGCGCTGTTATGCAAGAAGAGGAATAATTAGATTTAAGTCATTTGCGAACATAAAAGTAACAAAAGAAATACATCATTGTGAATCATTTCGGAATAGAGATTTTTGTGTGGGAAAAGATGTTTTAATAAAGGCCCAGGAAAGAAGTGCCGACGCGGCATTACGTAATTAAAAGTTCCCCGAGACCCGAGGAGGTAGGGATTACAAATAAAAATCAACTCCCACGTATCTTAAGAGTAAATTTCATTTAATATCTCAGAATTGTACGATCAATTTTCACGTGCAAAGAAGACAGTTTTCGTTTAGAAAACAAGCTTTCCAGAGATATAATTTTCAATAGTGTGCGACTATTGCTTCAAAAGTTAGTTATGAAAAAGACGTGGAATTTATCTTTTTGTCGCCGATTTGTATAAAAGCCCTGGCAGAGCCAGGCAAAGCATGCAGTTTCCGACAGCCCGAGGGGGGCGTCAGGCTTCATCAAACATCGAATGCAGTACTTACTAGACCTCGAGAGGTCGTGATACTCTGTATCACCAACGAGCACCCGTAGGGAGTGGCCGAGAAGTATCATCATAGTATCGTCGTGTGAAGACTTAGGAAAATCCTAGTACAGGATTTAGTTCAGCCAGCATCAGTCTTTATAGTGAAAGTTCCGTATTACAGTCAAAATAGGCTGCGAACTTAAAGAACAGGCGATAGGTCTGCAAATAGCAGTTCAGTAAAAACGACAGAAAATATCGTAACGTTTGAAGTACCACCGATAGAAAAACAAACAGTTCTATAATGGTTAAGGAACCCGATCAGGGTCGGACAAAAATAGTAACGCCTAGTGTATCAAAAAGATAGGAACTAGAGCGCCGAAGAAAATAAGAAGGGGAAATTTAATCCAAGACATTGTCTAACAGGAGACAAACGAACAGTAAAAGCACTAGGCTACGAAACTAATTAAAGGAATAGCCATAAGTGCTAGGGAATCATAGGTCACCGATAATATATTCGAAAGGCCGTAACAGAACAGACTGTAGCTAGACAAACTAAATAGTGTCTGGAAAGAAGCGATTTCGAGCTAATAAAAATAGAAGCCGATCGTCAGGAAACCGGATTTGAGGAATAGCCGTTCCAGGGAGGGGTAGATTGATTGAGACTTTCATCATCTTGCCAGATAGGAAGCTAACGTCTAAGAGTGTCAATCCTTGGAAACGGGAAAGAAGGAATCACGTGTGTAAAGGCAAAAAGCAAAGCCTTAGTGATTAAAAGCAGTGTAATGTAAATATAGTTAAATCCGTTTAAGTGTTATAATTTTTTGTGAATGTATTTGTGTTTGATAAAAGAATATAAAATTGTATTCACTATGTTACCAGTGTTGAAGGTAAATAATATGTTTGTGTATCAAGAAGTGTTAATGTGTGAAATGGAATTAGGGAAGATGGCTTAAACACATTCAAGTGGGCAAAATGAAACATCGGTGGAAAGTTCGGTCGGTGACCGACATATCATGTGAGTAACCATTTCATTATGTTATGTGTTGGGAGGATTTGCGTACACCTGAGAACGAAAAGAATAGGGTTGTTTTTAAATAACAAAGAATAGAATAATAGCACGATCTGAACGATAGAAAAATGAGAAAGTATAAAATAATTATGTGAAATAAATAAATACCTTTGGGGTAATGTAGGAAATAAAATATCAGTGTAGTTGATAAATGATTTAAATATGTGAAAGCAAGCGTAATAATAATAATAACAATTATATGAATGAATAAATTTTATAATGAATTATATGAAAATAAGAGTTTGTGAGCTCTTTTAAAAGAATTAATACTTGTGGTGAACACATTGTTTTGAGATAAAGCGATTATTGTCAGGGGAGAGGAGTAATATAAAAATTGAGATATATAATCAAATGTTGATTTTTGAATTTATCAGTTCATTGAAGGCAACTTGGCTCAGTAACATGTAAGCGCTGTGAAGCGCATTAAAGAAATTTGTCACGCTAGGAACGCATTTGAATACTCTGTAAATTTAATTATGGGGGCAGTTGGTCGCGGTAACTGAGCTATGGTAAGTCTTCTGATCACGAGGCCATGTGTGTGTTATATTGTAGAAGGGTGTGAAATATGTATTATATTATGAGCGCAGGTTATAGACAAAGGTCGCCCTAAGTCGCGAATGTGGTAAGTCCTCCAGTATGGGATATGGTTCCCGAGGCAGTGAAAGGAATCGAACCCAGGTTCGTCTATTATTGAAACCCTTAAATATTTGTTGTTGTATTGAATTATTCTTACCCACCAATGAGGATACTTCATAATTAATAAATGCCGAGTTTAAGAGAATAAGGTCTTGTGAACCTCAATAAAAATAGTATAATGAAAGCCATGCTTGTTCAAAGAACTACATAATGAAACAGCTGTGTAAAGCTAAGAGTCGTTCGTCCCGTGTGGGCGAGGACCGTAATGTCTGCCTCCCCTGCAATAAATCGCGCTAAGTGGCCAGGCCAGACCCCCTCGCCATTGATGTTGTGGTAGGTTTGAATAGCCGTCTGTTTTGAAGTTATATTATACAAGAGTGTAGAGTTTGTTTTAACGACCCGGTCTTCGAACCGAGGTTCCTTTAGTTGAAGATTACCGCTTGCAAGTTCAGATCGTTGCTTTATTATGAGATAATGGTCTTTTAAGACAAATAACGATAAGTCCCTAATGTTATATAATGTAGGAATTCACGAGTTCAGTGAAGACAATTAGATTTCGGGAGTGATCTTAATTTTTGACATGTTCAAGTAGTTTTCTGAAGCTCGGGAGTACGCAAATGTTTTCCCAATCACAGTAGTGAATTGTTGACTGAGAGTGATGGTAACCCATGAACATGTGAAAGCCCAAAATTTAAGTAAATGAATAACAGTACTTTAAGGAGAATTATATATTGTTTTAATTATAAGATACTCATATAATAGGAAGTGAGGTGTTGTAAAAGAATAACACAGAGTATATAAAAAGTATCGAGCCATTTGGAGCTCTTGATTTTATGGAATTTTAAAGGGATACTTTATGGAAGTGAAAAGAAATGTAAATTTGTTGGTTTATAGGAAACCATTTATTATGATTTAACCTTTGTTTGTTGATGTATTCCTTGTTCACTCTGAACAAGTTAGAAGTATTGGTCAGTATTTTATTTGTTTAATTTGTTGTAGCGCCATCTATTTGGTTAATTAAATGTTTTATAGTAGGAGTTGATTTTGATTATTTATTTTGGAAGTGTATCCTCTATTTAATCCAAAATGTGTAAGTCACAGAGTGGGAGAACATACCATAACCCCGAAAATCCCGATTTGAGCATTGCTGGCATACTGTGATTTGCATATTTCTTGCTAAAAGGGCACAATAGAGACCGTTCGTTTAAGCTATTGTACAACATTCTATCATGTTTGGTTTTCAAACTATCACCTACTTTCGAAAACAAAAATTTTCATTTTTTTTAAATATAATTAGTGGGCCATAGGAAATCCCCCGTCAGCTCGAGTCCAACGACACCTCATTCGTGAATCTCCGACCACGGATTCGGGAGTTATCGGCTCGCATTGGGAGTAGCGGGGTGGGGGTGGGGGGCAGAACCCCTCGCTCTCCCCTACTCTAAAGACCCTGTATATTGCACACACAGTAATAAATAATATTATTTGAGCTCTTAAGCTTTGATATAAAACTTTGCAATTTCTAGCACGTTTTCACACAGCACAATGTCTGACCTTGCGGTCCAAAATTCACAAGTATTTAATTAATTCACCAATAATTATGTGAAATGTTCAACGTGCTGCTAGCGTATTTCACACTGACAAATAAATGTTCTCCACAATATTTTGAAGGGTTTCACTAAATTACCACATCTTTCAATAGCATGGGGGCGGATGCAAAAATCTTCTCAGTCACACTTTCAAGCGTTCGACAAGCAACTGTCCTATAATTAGTAAGCGTTCCTGAATTCTTCATCCTGCGACTAATCATACTCGTATTGGTCCTTCACCATATCATGCAGAAAATTTCCAACTTAATTGATTGTATATTCCGTGTCTTCTGTCATTTAACTATTTATTTCCATCTCTTGATTCCGGCGAAGTTCACAGCTCGCACGATCCTTCCACAGCCTTCTGCAGTATCTTCGTGAGTGGACTCGGCTCGCAATCTCGGAGTATAATTTGATGTCGTCATGTACTCTGACGTAGAATGTAGATATCCGCGTGGTTTATGAACAAGTTAATGGGGACAGTACATTTAATGGGAATTTTAGTCTTATGTATAGGTCTCGGATGTTGATGCCGTAAATAAGACTAAAAATTGCACTTAAAATTTTCAAAAATGGCTGTAATAATTGACCTAAAATTTCGAAAAATGCACTTTAAATGGAGAAAATGATCTTATAATAATAAACTCACCAATCTTTCAAAAATTCGAAACATCCACTATAAAATGGAGAAAGCGGCAATGAACGATATCTTTCGCCGTGAACTATGTGGAACTCAGACAAGAATATACACCCCTTCCCCTTTCTACCCCACCACCACTGACCTTGGTCAACAGAGCCAGATAACATTCTATTCCGCTAATAACTGGTTTGCGACGAAAACGGTACCGTTCTTTTGCGTCCAAGATATATATTTTCTACCAATAGCAATACTGAAATATTTTATTTCAATGTTTTCAATTATCTTGTATCAGCTATTAGCTTCTTAACTCATATAAAGCTGTGAAATGACTAAATTGAAAAAAAAAAAGACCATAAAAGGCCGATTTCTCTAAAATATGACCAAAAAATCTTCCAAAATTTTAAAAAATGCTCTTAAAATGGAAAATTAGCAAAAAAAAATACAAAAAGATGCAAAATAAAACTGACATATTTGAAGATGGGGTGGCCCGTCCGGAGTTTCTATTTATTTCAGCATTGTTTTAGACAGGTCATTAAAAAGATGACATGTCATCAACTTCCGGGCCCTACTTATGTATGTAAATTGAAGTTATAGAAGCCATTTTTCAGTGTTGCCTAGTTCTACAGGGTGTGGTAAATAAAAGTGGCCCGGAGAGCAGAGTTCCAGTTTGCAAAGAAACACACCAAAGGAATGGAGATAGTTCACTAACCTGCTTATAGCAGATGTTGAAAATGAGCACCATTCATCTTTTGGCACCTTTCAGCAATGGTCAGCAAGTTGCGGAAGGCAGAACGCAGCTGGACCGCTGGAATTGCTGCAATCTCATCAGAAATGTTCTGCTGCAGGTCTTGAAGACTATAAGGGTTGTTGCGATACACCTTAGCTGTCAAACAGTATTCTGTTCACATGTACCTGCCGTCATTAACATGCAATCGCTACAAACAGCCCTTTTGAGATCTGACACAGTATACACCACCCACTATACGGTACTGCAGTAGGTGTTACCTACATACAGGGACGCTGCTTTGCCTGTAACCTGGAACTCTCTTCCCCGCGCCACTTTGTTTGCTCCACCCTGTGTCAAAGAAAGCTTTCCAGTCGGTCAACACAAATTGTGCTCAAAACATTAGGTGGGAAACAAGTATTTACATGCCCTGACCTGAAAGGAATTACATATGATATTTATCACAAAATAACTCGCTTTTATGTACAAAAGTGGGGGGGGGGGGGGTACATAATTGGATGACATGTTTCGGTCGTCAAGCGATCATCTTCATATTCTGCTCACTTAGGCTTAGTTAATGTACGATGTTTTATGACTTAAATTTATGCACATAAGTTTGTAAAAACTTGCGTAAGATGTCAATCTTATTTACAGTAATTATTGCTCGCTTCTATAGTTGTTGCGTTATTATTAATGCAGTATTACTATGTTAGCCTGTGATCTATTTAATTATTATTGTGACTAACTTCAGGAATGATGTTGTCTATACAATTTTGTTATTTATATTCTAAATCAACCGTTCATATATAAACTGGTAGCCCATTGTAATGTGCTTATAATGTCAATAAGGCGAATACAAAACTGACACACTGAACTAGAATGGAATATGTATGTAATCCTTAAATTAGCAATAAATCAATCAATTAATCACTTATGAATTTCTAATATTCCACTCAATGAACCAATGCCAGCGAAACGTGGAATACTGACCCAGAGATATCATAGCAATATGGATGTCATGCTAATTCCCAAGCTATAAAGATCTAAAAATGAACATTCATTGAACGAAGCTCATGAAATTTATCAATGTGAAGCAGGTCGATGAATATTCTAAATGCTCTGTCACGTATGAAATACACAATAGACGGCGTGAATGTGAACTTACAAACAAAAAATTGCTTTCAGAAGTGGGGTAATGACCGAATCTCACGAGTGGAGTACTTTGGTATGCAACTCTCAAGCATGGTCCCCACTAGTTAATGATGGCGCGCGCATATCTCTAAATTTAGTTACTCATTATTTTTTGAACAAAATGGTATCGTGAAGTAATTTTGCTAATGTATGTAAGCTTTATGAGGTGTCAAATGTTGCAGATGTTGGTGTGTCTTAATTTGTTTTTAAGTGACTCCATGTAACTCGTGGCACAGCTTGTTTTATCAAATAACTTATTTTTATATAGAAGTTCGTACCTCGGACAGATCAATTAGTTAAGTGATATAACGAACTAACCATCACCACGGGCTTCAGTAAATTGGTGGGTATACGTTTTTTCGTGTATTTCTTACACACATTTCCGATGATATATGAGAAAATGACTAAAACATATGTCTATTAATGAACTGATGTTAGCTAAACGTGGTAATGCAAACTAATACTAGGTACTAGAAATATAATTTATGTGCTGTTCACGAATTCATACAGCATGGGTATTCAAGAAATTCTAACTGGTGTATAACTTGAAACAATCCCGGAGAAATTTGATAAAGGCTTAAGAATGGCCACAGTTCTTAGTGCTCAATGGTGAGCTCTGAGGCAATAAATCGTAAGTTACAAGGGAAATATTGCTCAAATTGTATCTCCTTCTCCCTATAAATGTACAAAGAAAAGCAATATTATACAGTAACATCCTAAGTCAATGAATGCAAAAAAAACCAAGTGAAAGTCACTCTGAAAGACTAGACTTTATATCACTTTAAATGCTACAAATGCTGGTTGAAAGCCTCATGATCATGCAGCGAACTGCGTGACCTCAAAGTCCATTAGCAAGTGCAAACCAAGGTCAAAGGAGGTAGCTGGCTGGATGACGCCACGCTCACCGGAGCGCGCGGGGAAAGGAGGGAGTTCAAGCGGTACTATGACGTCACACACCTCAGTGCATTCTCGGTACATTCCGTCCCGTCGCCGTAACGTAACGCCAGACCTCAGCGTAACGACAAAGTCGACAAGATCATTTAAAATGATAAAATAATGAAATGCAGCCGAAGGAAATCAGAAACGCTTATTGCCATCAAATTGGCAGGTGACATTCTAAAGGAAATGGGAAACTGCTGTTACTTGGGAAGCAAAATAGGCAGAGAACGACGAAGCAAAGAAGATATAAAAAGTAGGTTGGCACAGGCAAGGAAATCATTTCTACAGAAAAGGAATCTGTTGATATCAAATATACATTTAGGTATTAGAAAGTCATTTTTGAAAGCCTGTGTCTGGAGCAGGGCCGGCCAGTCTTCGCACGCTCGGCGTGCCAGCTATGCTGCACCACACGCCGCGCCGGCAGGCTGGCTTCTGTCTCTCTTGGCTGGGCTGCCTGCCCTGACTGCCGGCGCGACCGACCGAGTCAAGTTGGGATCGCCTTCGCACCAGACGTATTGTAAACAAACGAACTGTTCGTCCAATCCGACACATGTAATGTATAAGTTACTGTGTGTCGCGCGTTTCTCCGCGTACCGGTACTTGAAGATTACGAGTGTAGCCTTAAACCAGTCAGAAATATTGATAAGGTATCATGGGAGTCATTTAAAACAATGCAATTTCGATCACATTTTTATTTTTCTTGTTTTAAATTTGTTTCAATTTGTTTTCATATTAACAATATGTTCAATGTTCGATAGGGTTGTTTGAAAAACAAACAATCGGAGGCTACTTCGCAGGTTATCGTCAGACATCAGAGCGCGATGCCGTGATTTTGTAAGTTTCAATGCAGAAGAAAACGTTTCGCAACATACGTTGCTCCAAACTCGTACATTCTTATTGCGGTAAATTTGAATAGATGTTGTTGTTGATGTAATTAGGGGCTTTGCGACACCATGGTCACGTAGTCCCGTGTACTTGTGTGTGTGTGTGAAATTCGTATGATAACTTGTGTTATCGTGATGGCTGTATTAGTGTGTGTATTTGTAATTCAAATGAGGATTGGGAAGGAGGTGGCCTTGGTCTTACGTTAGGAACCATCGTGGCATTCACCTGGAGTAGAAGTTTGAAACCACGGAAAACTTTTCCAAGATGGCCAAGGTGGGAATCGAACCCGCCTCTTCTCACTTTGCCTCACGAGGCTGAGTATACCCCGTTCCAGCCCTCAGACGAGAATTGAATTACTTGGCAGAGCCGGGAATCGAACCCGGTCTCCGCGTTGACAGCCAAGAATGCTAGCCACAACGCAACGAGGCGGACATTTTGAATATAAATCAGGCAGATTTTTCACAGAGTTAAAAATATCCGTAATTCAAGTGCCACATTGCAAATGGCTTCACTAACAAATAAAAAGCAGATCAAAGTTTTGTAAATTCTTTAAATCTGCTAGAAAGAAGAAACCAAAAAACAGCCATCATCACACGTTACGCTACATAACCCCACGATCAAATAATGGCAAGTGACACTACAGCTAGCAAACATTGTAGTGTTTGAAGCCATATTTTCAGTGTTGCCTAAGTAAACAAGAGTTTAGTGCTTTTCAGTCGGTCAACACGAATGTACCCAAAAGTGATGGGTTATGCCCTAATCCTGAAATAAATTACATGAGATTAATAAAACACTAGGATGACCAGTTTCGATCGTCAAGCGATCATCATCAGATCCATTACACTTAGGCTATAAAATCTATGTTTGAAATACAGGTGAAAATATTTACAATATATACAATTATTTAGTTGCAGTATTGGTACTGCAACTGTCAGTGTATGCTAAATGCAGTATATATGTTAGGTGAAATGCTAAATGGTGATAGCTATCCAGAGTTTGTACTTTAGAGAGATTATATGGTTGTAAACTATAGTTAAACTATAAAATTTTAGGCTACTACTTATCTGATTGTCTTCCGTACTACAGCTGCTCGCAGTTTTCGTGCTCACTGTAACTTACTGTCCGGTCAACTGCGGTGGTTATCTTAACGACTGGTTTTTCCTGCCTTCTCCCCCCTACCCCTACGTGCTGTGGGGAGTGATAGCGATGTGTTTATGTGAGGTGTTGCCAACCTAGATAAGATGTATGTTATTGAATGAGGTGGGTCTACAACTATTAAAGACCGTGGATTAGCCCTCGCCACGCGTGGAGCATTACCCATTCGAACTAAGCGTTGACGGTCTTATGAGGACGTCCCGGCACCTTTAATACTGCCGCGAATATGGGCCTTGGTTTGTTGCAGAAGAAAAGTACATCGTACACCTGATCCAGATAACATTTACCTATTAAAAACCCCCTAATTTCCCCCCTTTTTATCTAGCTTGGCTGTGTCGCTAAATTGTGTCTTGTTTCCGACAGGGTGTGTTTTTTAGTAGCGTGAAGAGGGGTGAGCTCTCCATGAGCGTGTGTTCATTTAGATTGTTGGGATTGTTTCGTTTGGCTAGGTGTATCTCGATTGCTTCCTTTATGTCAAGAGCTCTGCCTTTCGATTCGTGATGGATTATTTTAAGGTCCGACTCTATGTTGGTAAAGCTGTGCCCCGCGTCACACATATGTTCGCACACGGCTGAATGTGTTCCGTATCTTATCGCATTCCTATGTTCATTATAACGGGTGTCTACTCGTCTTCCACTCTGCCCGATGTAATTAGCTTGACAACCGGTGTCTTGGCACGTTATAGAATATACCCCTGACCTTGAATACGGGTCACGTTTATTTAGATTACTATTTTGGAGGTGCCTAGCGGTTGTGTTTTTCGTCGTGAAAGCTATCTTTATGCCTTGCTTTTTGAATAGGTTAGTGATTTTATATGTATTCGCATTCACATAGTTGAAACGCACAAATTTTTTCTCATTACTGTCCGGTTTGGGAATCGTTTTATCTTTATTTTTATGCTTGGCTATAATTTGGTTTATTTTGCTTGGCGGGAAGTTGTTTTCCTTTGCTATTTGCTTAATAGTTCTTATTGCCTTATTATAGTTGTCTTTAGACATGGGTATGTTTAAAGCCCTGTGCACCATTGAATTGAAACCTGCTAGTTTGTGCGTACTGGGGTGATTAGACTGATTGTCGATTGCATGCGAGGTTTGTGTTGCTTTCCGAAATATGGAATATGAAAGGTCGTTGTCTTTACGTTCAATAGTTATATCGAGATAATTTATTTTTCGGTCTATTTCGGATTCCTTAGTGAATTTGATAGAGTGGTGTAAGCTATTAATGGATTGGAGAATTGTTTCTTCGCTTGTTAGTTCAGTATCGTAGATGCAAATTACATCATCTACGTATCTTTTCCATATTACTATTCCCTTTGTTGAAGTCTTTTCTAAGAACGCGTTTTCTAGTGCATTGATGAAGATGTCAGCGATTAACCCACTTAGTGGCGATCCCATTGCTAGGCCTTCTCTCTGTGTGTATATTTTATTGTCGAATTGAAACACGTTTTGGGTGAGAACGACCCTCAATAATCTCACAATCTCATCGGTTTCTTTTACCGAATTGTTGGATTTTAAGTTGTTTTCGATAGTGTTGATTGCTTCAATAATCGGAATATTGGTGTACATGTTAGTTACATCGAAGGATACTAGCCTGAAGCTAGGTTTTATTTGTAGGGTGTTCAATGCTGTTACCAGTTCTGTTGTGTTCTTTACAGAGTTGTTTTTGTCGTTGGAAAGACGGCATTTTAAGATTTTTAGTAACTCTTTGCTGATTTTGTAATTAGGGGCATTCCTACAATTGACTATTGGTCTCATTGGGCATTCCTTTTTGTGTATTTTTGGTTGTCCCCTCAATGACGGTATTTTCGGGTTCATGTTTATTAGTTTTGATTTTTCGGCTTTGGTCAGTATGTATTCTGTTTCTTTTAGCGCACTTTTTATTTGTTTTTGAAATTTGTTGGTGGGGTCTTTTGTTAATTCCTTGATTTCGTTGTTGTTTAGGAATTCGACTGTTTTTTCAATGTATTCTGTTTTGTTCAAAATTACAGTAGTGTTTCCCTTATCTGCTTTTGTGATGATTAAGTCATGTTCTTTTATTTTTTGTTTCAATGACTTTATTTCTTTGAGTTGTTTGTTGTTTTGAATGTTATTGCTATCGCCCTCTCGTTTGAGGATTTTTTTTGGCTTCGTTGGTGGCGAGATTTTTGGTTAATTCCCTGTCTTCTGCTGGGAGCTTGTGACTGGCTATCTCAATATCTGTGATTAACTGTTTTATATTGTGGTTCGTGTGTGCGTCTGTGCAGTTGTATTTCAAACCTTTGTCTAACACATTCATTTCACCTTGAGAAAAGGTTACGTTCGTTCTGTTGTTTACTCTGCTGTGGAAATTGAATTCATTGTTATTCGTGTGTTGTTCGTTAGATTGATGGTTCTGTGTTTCTCCTAGTTTTCTTAATTTATTTTCTAGCGTTTCATGCTTCCTCGTTGCTCTGATTTTGATGGTGTCATGTAGGTGCTCGGTGAAGCTGTCCCATTGGGCAACGTGCCAGAAATTACTTAGTTGCAATTGAATGACGTATAATTGTTGGTTAATTTTTTGCTTTCTTATGTATGCAAATCTTAATTCGTTTTTTATCCAAAGCGCTTTAGCTTGTTTAGTT